>BPTQ01000002.1:104281011-104334168 GCA_019973895.1 Chrysanthemum seticuspe
TCAAGGAAAAACTCTAGTCGGTGGAGTCGATGTATGGACAAGTGATCTCGTATCTGTCTACATTCACATTATTCCAGGAGTCGAGGTGGTAGACTAACGAGTCACCATTACCCTTGAAGTAATCTGGAAAGTCCTCTTTGTACCAGTACGAATTGTATTCCTCTTGTAAGTAATTTACCAAGGGACACACCTGATCCACACCAGTCAACTAATCCAAGTCTGAGTTTACTTAGTTTTGGTTGGACACATCCACCACCTGATCCTTATCTAGATCCACTTCCATATCCACCTCCAGCCAGTCCTTTTTGTAATCTACGAAGTCGTCAACATCTTCCCGCGAGTAGTTACCGTTGACTTCCTAATGGTAGTCGTCATTGTAACCATCTTCCACCTAATAATTGTTGTAATAGGAGTAGTCGTCGGAGTAAGGGGACTCCGTTGTATCGACGATCATTTCCTATTACACAGGGGAGTTTAAATCAAGAGTAACTTCGTTTATCAAATCATCAATTTCGAGGATACCCTATTTTCTTAATAATCCACCTTCTACCAATGTTACTGCTGATGGTAATCCTTCAGTTGCCATTGATGAGCGCCCTTCTACAACTGCTGAAGCATCTAATGTTTTTCCTGACCGACCTCCACCTATACCTTCACCTAGATCTATTCCTAGTCCACCACCTACACAGGTTGGTTTTGATTCATTTGAGTCTGAACCTAATCAACTGACCACACCTAGTCCACACAGGGAACCATTTAATGAATGTTCTCCTTATGTTAAGCATGACCATGTTTCTCCTGAAAGGTCTAATGAAGTTCCCATTACCACTGAGCAATCAGATGGTGGAGCTGAGGACCTTATTACACTTACATCTGTCTATGCTCTAGTGAACAGGTATGTAGCTGAGGTGGCTGATCTCAAAAAGGAACTTGCAGAGACTAAATCTTCTCTTGGTGGTGAGATTGTGGAGCTGAGAACTAAGGTTAAGAGTTTGGAAGAACAACTTTGGCATCATTCTAAAAGAAAGCTAGTGGTTTCTTCTGATGAAGAGCAAGAGGATAATCCGTATGGTTCCCTTAATATTTTGGCTGATGTTGCTCAAGAGACTCATGTTTCTCCTCATGTTGCTATTGAATCTTCAAAGAAAAAGGAACCTATTCGATTTACTAGAAAAAGGAGACGACAATATCTGAATAAGGAATCCATTGAAGCTTCAACAGAACCAAGTGTTGATGCTGTAACTGCTGATGTTTCAATGGAGGATGTTGTTTCTGTACATGGTTAAGCTTCGGTTGTACAAGAAAAATCAAGTTCTCTACTTTCAGCTGATAATTCTGAATTTTTTCATGCTGGCAGAAGTTTTGTTTTGAATCCAGTAGCTGATGTATTTTCCACACCTGTTGAAGATTTGTCTCAATATGTTTCTTCTGATGCGAATTTGGATGTTTCTTCTGAAGTTCCTATTTGTGATACTTCTTCAGCTGATGGTGTTCACATATCTATTGATAAAGAGAAAGAAGTAATATTTGATGCAGAGCTTGGTCCAGGTCTAGTGAGTGAAGAAGAGATGAAAGAGCAAGAAAGAATGTTAACTGAATGTGCAGAAAGAAAGAAAAATAAGGATTTGGCTAAACAGATTGCAGGTCATTCTACTTACAATTTGCCTCCTGAGAGACAAAGAGAACTGGATGAATTGCGTACTAAGATGACTGATGCACAATGGGATGCTTATATTCAGCAAGGTGCTTCAGATCCTACTCTTGCACAGGCTATTTTAGGTGCAGACTTTAACAGTGAAACATTTGTTGCACAAATGGTAGCTTTTGGTCAAAAGAAAAAGCAAGAGGCAGCTGACAAAAGGAAAGCTATTGTTGCTCAAAAGAATAAGGCAAAAAGAGAAAAACCACCTACTGAAGCTCAGAAGAAAGCATACATGAGACATGTTGTCTTCTATCAAAGTTCTACTATATTTAATTCTGGTTTGAAGAAAAGGCAAGTTTGGAATTTACCTGATGATGAATTGCACCGGTTGTTTCAAAGGATTATGAAGCAGACTGCATCATCTTCTAAGAAGAGAAGTGCTGCTGATTCAGATGCTCCAAAGGCTAAGAGGCCTAAAACAGTTGAGATTGTAGATAATTTTGATGATGTTCCACCAATAATGGATTCTCCTGTTATTACTTCTGAAGCATCTACTGCATCTATACCTTCAGCTGCTAGGGTTACATCTTCTGAAAGGGTTCAATCTTCTGAACCACAGACTATTTCTTCTACAGTATTACCTTGTGCTAAGAAGGTCAGTGTGCTAATTGATTTCGAAGGAGAAGATATGGGTAAGAAAGCTGAAAGAGAAGCTGCTAAAGCTAAGCAGGCTAGAGTGATACTTGATAAAATGTATCAATTGAGAGGTATTGCTCCAGTTACGTTTTCTTGTATTTCTTCCTCTAAAGCTAAAGATGTTCCTGAAACATCTGAGGATGTGCCATCTATGGAAGTTTATGTACCTGGTAGGAGGATGAAAAGAATGTCTAAACGACGTCACACTACTCTAAGGCGATCTGTGAGATCAGATGGGTCATATACTTCTAAGATTCATCAGACTATCAGAGGGAGTTCTTTAGATTTAAAAGCTGCTGATTCAAATTTTATTAAAGAAGGATCTGTTGCTGGTTTTCTTGAAGGATCTCATGCTGTGTTGATTAATTGGACATTGACTGAAGGGGAGCTTAATACTATTTATCGTCTGGATTATACTACTGTGAAGTTCAATTTTTTAAAGGAAATACTTCATCTGGTGGATAGGCAAGATTTGAATACTCTGTATGGTATTGTTACTAAGCATTATGATATTAATACACCACAGGGTTCAGGGTTATTATTGTTGGGAGATCTTCAAGTATTGTTTGATTCTCAATCTCCAAATGGTAAAGGGTATCATATTTGGAAGAATTCACATCGATGGAAGGTTGAGACTTGGAGATTTTATCCTTTGCCTTGTGTGCATGTGGTGGAAACAAAGAGTGGGATTACTGTCTGTATGTTTCCTGATAAGAATTATCCATTGCCTATGAGGTTGATGGAAAGAATGCTTAGACAGAAGTTGGAAGTTCCTCCAGATCCAGTTGGTAATGATAAGTTGCATGCTGAACAATGTGTTGGGATCATTAAGACTCAGCTTCTACAACATAAAGCTTCATCTTGATTCTGGTATTGTGTATAGTTTGTAATATATTTGTTTTGTGTTATTTCTTTTCTTAGTTAGAAAAAAAGAAAATTTTGGTTTTGTCTAACTTTTATTGCAGGTTTGTTGTACATTGTAGATGGTTCTTGACTCACCAGATGTACCTTGTGTATATCAAAGATTTGGCTAGTCCAAAGGGTACAGCTTTGGTAAAGACACATCAAATCTGTTGATAGCTGTAATGGTTTGCTCAAAATCATAGGGTTTGCAACTACCCATGCTTAATTGCTGAGAGTTGTATGGTCATCAATTCACCATGGTTTATTCCTTTTTGGAATCCAAGAATTGACTAGCCCACTTGTATATGGCTTGTGGTAAAGGTATTGGAATACCATATTTGGTAATCAATTCACCAATTCTAAGAATTGACTAGTCCTGAGCAAACGGCTACAAGTAAAGACATTTCAAATCCGTTCATAGTTGCTGATTTGCAAATAAATCAAATGGTTATCAGTGTACCATGGTTTTCGAACTGAAACATTTGGCTACTCCAGTAGTGATGGCTGTTGGTAAAGAGACATCAAATCCATTATTTTCAATGATTCACCTCTCACAGGAGTTCACACACCTGGATGTGATGAGAATAGTATGAAACTAATTTGTTTTGATGTACCTGTTGTCATTTGTTGCTGCAAAGATATGGAGTTTCAGAGTTTCTTCATCGAAGAGATGTTTTTGATTTGATTCTTTGTTGCTGTTCATGTACAGTCCTCTAGCTATGACGTGTTAAAGATCTATCAAGAAACTGGAACTTAACCAAGTCAATTCCAGTTTAGGAGAGGATTGTTGGGAATTATGTGAAGTATGAATTATGCTGAAGTTTCTGCTGAAAGGATTCTACCGAAGTGTATGGATTCTGCCGAAGACATAATCATGCTGAAGTTATATAGTTATTAGTTTGTTTCTGCGGAGATAGTATTCCGTATATTCTATAAGTTAGTTAGGATATGCATAAGCTTTATTAGGAAGTGATTGTGTATATCTTATTTAGTTTTACGTTTCTTTGAGAACAAGTTAGGGTTCCTTGTCTATAAAAGGAACACAATAGAATGAATTATGTACTAGAAGTTTACGTGATTATTATCAATATAACGATCCATAGAGGATCAAAGAGTTCTTAGTTATTCGTGTTTATACTTGTGTTTATATTCCGCTAAAGAATACAAGTTGTAGAGATTTTCTTTTAGTTTGTTTGTGATTACATAAGCAATACTAACGATCTACGAGAGCTCAAGATCTATCAAGGTCTGTTAAGTTTCAACAGTTAGGATTTGGTAAATCCATGTATTAAAGAGTCGGTCACCTCAAGTATATGTAATCGTTAGAAAGCTCGTAGTCGTAGATTATTATAAGTTAAGTAGTATTTAGTTTAAGTAACACCGTGGAGGACGGACGGGTCTTTACCCACTGTATGCCTGATCCACAGCCCATAAGGTGGCGATTTTTGTAATGACTATAAATACTCTCTACCTTCTAAGGTAGAGAGTTGGAGCTCATAATAAGATTTTTCTTTCTCTCACTAAAGTTCCCTAAACCTCTAACTTTCTCTCTCTAGAACTCATCTTGTACGCCTACTTTGGTTATGGTTTGATATGTATGTGAAATCCAATATGTTACACGGAGATCTTAAAGAAGTTGTATACGTCAGCCAACCTGAAGGCTTTATGAATCCAGAGCATCCTACTCATGTCTATCGCTTGAAGAAGGCTCTTTATGGTTTGAAGCAAGCTCCAAGGGCATGGTATGATACGCTATCAAAGTTTCTTCTATCTACTGGATTCAGCAAAGGAGCAGTTGATCCGACATTGTTCACCAAAAAGTCAGGCAAACATTTAATTCACGTTCAAATTTATGTTGATGATATTATTTTTGCCTCGACTGACCCCAATGAATGTGACCGTTTTTCAAATGAAATGGGTTCCAAATTTCAAATGTCAATGATGGGACAAATGTCATTTTTCTTGGGATTACAAATTTCACAAAGTCCCGGAGGCATTTTTATAAATCAATCTAAATATGAAAATGAGATTTTAAAGAAATTTGGATTTGATTCTTGTGACCTTGTTGACACTCCCACGATAGAGCGTACTAAACTGGATGAGGACCACTCATGGATCATGGTAGACCAAACGAAATATCGTAGTATGATTGGATCCCTGATGTACCTCACAGCCAGTAGACCAGACATTCTGTTCGCTGTTTGCATGTGTGCTAGATACCAGGCTAACCTACCAAAAAGCACCTTGAAGCGGTTAAACGGGTCTTTCAGTATCTCCAAGGAACCATCAATATAGGACTTTGGTACCCGAAAGACACCGGTATGTCACTAACAGCCTATGCAGATGTTGATCATGTAGAATTTCAAGATACACGTCGAAGTACGTCTGGAGGTGCTCAGTTTTCGGGTGATATGCTTGTGAGCTGGTCTTCTAAGAAACAAATGAGTACTTCGATATCCTCTACAGAGGCTGAATACATAGCCATGTCATCTTGTTGTGCTCAAATCCTATTGATGAGATCCCAATTATCTGACTATGGCTTTGAACTCAACAAAATCCCTCTATATTGTGATAACAAAAGTGCCATTGCTCTCTCATGCAACAACGTACAACACTCAAGAGCAAAGCACATCGACATTCGACATCATTTCATCAGGGAGCAAGTAGAAAACGGTGTGGTGGAACTTTATTTTGTGACGAATGAATACCAGTTAGCAGACATCTTCACCAAAGCTCTTCCTAGAGAACGTTTTGAGTTTATCCTCCCACGACTTGGTCTAAAGAGTCTATAGCCGGAAACACTTAAACGTCTTCAAGAGGAAGAAGAGGAGTAAAAGGTTTTCTTCATCCATCTCTTGTAAATAGTTATTCAAAAAGCAAAGTACAAAATTTCAAAACCAACAAAAAGCAAATAGAAAGATATAAAATTTTCAAAATCCATAAAAATTAGAAAATCTTGAAAAATCCCAAAAATATTGTTATTTTGTCATGTTTTCGTTGTTCGATATCATCTACGGACTTTGTGTTGACATTCAAAGAATGTCACGGTTTTTAGATGTTCTTCGAATGTACACAATTTGTTTTTTTTTAAATAAAAAAAATAATTTTGAGAGAAAGTAAAACAAAGGCTTATAGTCTTCTCAGTCTATAACCCATTTTATAAAGAAAGAACAGAGCCATACTTGATCTTATTGTTTTCAAATCTCATGCTCTGATTCTATAAACAAATACTTGCTATCTAATGAAAACTAATAGCGTTGAAAAATAACTCGGACTAAATTTTTGAAAATCATCTGGACGTAACATTTGTCAAAATCTCTATCTCTCAATCAACAACTTATGTCATTGATTGAGGGGGAGAATGATTTCAATTAAATCAAAAGGTTATTTGTCATACAATTGTTTTCAAAAAGATACTAATGCATGTTTAATCTTTGGAGTTTAAAGTCTCAGATTTGATCCTTATCGGTAAAATGTTCTCATAAGCAAGTCACAATTCTCCTCAAAAAACTTTCAAAATCAATTTAAATCTCCAGTGATCACAAATCTCAAATGATTTGAAAATTGTGATCGGGGGAGAATTTGTGATTTAAATTGGATTTAAACTGATAATTCAACAAATGGTTTTATTATGATTTACAAGCTCTCCTCCCCACATGTGCCAAACGATTTCAAATAAATAATGCACATGTTGAGGGGGAGCATCTATTTTAAACCAAAAAAGATTGAAATGTGATTGATTTATTTCAATGCGCAGATTTTTCCTAATATGTGCAAAATACTTTCAAATCTCTATGCACATATTGAGGGGAGCAACTTTTTGAAAACCACATCCTTTCCAAATATACCCTTAACAAAGTATGAAAAATGCTTATTCTGATCAGGAAAGTGATGTTGATATCTTTTAGAAAATGATAATCAAAGAAGTGTTTCCTTCCTCTTGCCTCCGTGTGCCAAAACGATTTCAAACACATAATGCACATGTTGAGGGGGAGCTCTTTTTCTAAAAAATATCAAAAACAATTCAGGTACAAAATGCTTTGATAATATATCACAAGAATCTGGATTGATTTTCAAATGGTTTTCAATTGGTTCCAATGGCAGATGAACAATGCTAAATAGACCGACCAAATTTACTTTATGTATGGTAATATAAGGATGGTTAGGTTAGGTATTCGTTCCCACGATCCCGCTAGATCCAGAGGGATCTACCCAGGGACAATCCACTAGATAATGTAGAAGTCCTTAGGTATGATGAAAAAAGAAGAAAAGTGAGATATGGGAAGAGTGCGGACTGAGACTGAGCTAGTACTGGAATAAACCCAACAAGGTTCCAGTTATGAAGTCTCGGTAAGCACTGAAGGGGTTGAAGAATGAAAAAGAATTGAATGAGAAAAGGGTGAAAATAAATAGGCCTCCTATAATTCAACCTTAGGGCAGTAACCGGGTTCAATACATATGCTACTGGTGGTTACTAAGGTAACACTGGTATTGAAGACAAGACATCATGGACCCAGTGACGCACTGCACTAAACTTCCCAAGCTACTCAAGTTTCTATTAAAAGGGACTTGTTTCATTCTCACAGGGAACCTACATAATCTATCGACTTTCTCTTAGAGATTGTTGATATTGAATAAGGAGACCCTCTCCCTAGTCTCCGGCATAGGAACCAAATGTGCACAATTGAGTCTAGAGCCACGAGATCATCAAATAAATCTCATTAGGACACATTTTCTTGACGACTTACTGTTTCACACAATGTGGAAAGTAAGAATACATTTTGAGAGTCCTACACATTATCCTTGTGGTATTGCCAAGACTTGTTGTGTCATCTGAACTTCATCAATGGAGCGATTCAATATTGAATTGTTCCTTGTCCAAGAAAATGGATTGACGGATACCTTTGAAAAACTAGTCGGTGTGCTCAAAATGCTTTTCTTTAGCACGTCGACTGTGTATTATGTTTTCTAAATCAAAAGGTGTTTATGATTGATAATTGATTTTTCTCACAAACCTTTGTTGTACTGCAAAAACACTTTATTGAGCAGTACTCGATTGTTTTTCAAATATCTTATCATCAATCAGTGAATCTCAAATTCACTGGTCTCCGTGTTGTCTTTTTTGAGACGTTCCGGTTTGAGAACAGCTAGAGCAGCTGCGAAACCCTCTCAAGGAGATTCTTCATAATTATACCTGATCACAGGCAGTACTTGTACTGATCAACGGGGAACCGTGGGCCGTGTACCTCAATTCAACGAAAGTGATCAAAGACTTTCGTGCGCTTTATTGCTAAATTTTTTATGCAGGTACGCCCGACGTTTGCAGCTGATCATAATGGAGAGGTCAATCCATATCCGCATGCTCACACAACACATTCATTTCTAAAGAAATCATGATAAGTGCATCAACGACTCTGATATTTTCACTCCATGCTTCTGCTACGCTGCTGCAAATATCATGAATCAACTAAAGCTTCCGCTACACTGATGAAAAGATTTCATGATCCAGAATGTGAGCATGTCGGTCCAAAAGTCACAATATCACATAATATCAACACCACAATGGAAAAGTCAGAGATTTATGTTAGCTGATGATCTCAAAGCTGGCTCAAAACTCATTATCATGTGGATCAGCTAAATACCTCCACTTGGATTAACCAAACATGCAAAAATGAAGAATCAATGACTACGGGCTCCAGAGCAAAGAACATTAACAAGAATCCAAGAACAATCTTAATGAAATATCTGCTTGTATTCAATGTAATTTGAAGTGACCTCCCTTAGGGGGAGATTATTAGGATTTAGTAAATCCAGTTATTAAAGTGTCGGTCACCTCAAGTATATGTAATCATTAGAAAGCTCGTAGTCATATATTATTTAATGTTAAGTAGTATTCAGTTAAGTAACACCGTGGAGGACGGACGGGTCTTTACCCACTGTATGCATGTCCACAGCCCTTAGGTGGCGTTTTATGTAAGACTATAAATACCCTCTACCTCCCAAGGTAGCGGGTTGGAGCTCATAATAACACTTTTACTTTCTCTCACTAAGTTCCCAAACCTCTAACTATTTCTCTCTCTAAAACCTTATATTATACGCCTATATGTGATCATGATTTGATGTGTTTGTGAAATCCAATATGTTACACTCTTCACCTTTAGTTTAATGCCTAGTACAAAAGGGACTTTGTACAATTCAAGTGGGGGGACAGGAGTAGAATTATCTCTTGAACTTTATTTAGCCCTCATTTTTCTAGTTTATTTTGAAAAATTATGCCATTTTAAATTTTTGACATGTTTTTCCGAACCTAACTAGGTTAGACCTTAGCCGAGCACATACAACCCTTGACATTACATGGTGAGATTAGCCTTATCCGTTTCCAATATTTTACCCCAAATTCACCAAATTATGAGTGTGCGGGTAGCTTGTAAACTTTAGAACTTGGCCTTTGCATTATTTCGAGACCATAGACGAGGTATGCTGAGTTAGCTCGATGTATTTGGACTTTTCAGTTTTAGAAGGCAATATTATAGGATTATCACCCAAACAGCCTACCATTGTGAGTCTATCGATTAGTCACCTCGACTTTTCGACCCCCCATGTGAAACCCTTTTGTTGCACTCCCCTTTAGTGCAAGATACCCCTAGATACACCCTTCTAAGGCATTCCTTTCATTTTTTCAACCCAATATATTGTTTCATTACACCTATACACCTTAGCCTACCCTCTAGTCTTTATTTGTGATTGCGAAGTCATCATTTGCCTAAGTTCAAGGTTCGAGTGGAAAGGTTTGGAAATCACGCTTTCATAGACGACATTTATGAAGATCATTGAAGACCCCTCGAATTCCCATTGTTCATCTCAAGTGGGGGGATGTTATGTTATTACGTTATGTTGAAAAAAAATGATGATGATTCGGAAAAAAAAAAAAAAAAAAAAAAAAAAAAGTTCATTGAGTTATGATATTGTAAAGTGCGATGTTATAAGCACTGTATTATGAGCTTTATTGATTAGTATCGAGGAAGCCACCTCGGTCACATTTGAAGATTGGAGTTTGTAATTATGCCAACAGAAGACGAAAAGGTAGTATGCCCATCACGACGTCCTCTAATGACGCATCTACCTTGCATTTCATGATCCGATCTCTAGACTTCTAAGCTTGAACTTTGGGCGGACGGTAAGTGGTAATGACTTGGTTATAGATTTAGACTACCTGCTTGTTTTTCATTTTACACCAATTATATAACCCATGTCTTATCCTACCCTTTAGTCATGAAGCGTGTCTAGGTGATGCAGCGAGCAATCTTTGGTGTCTTGGCCATGGATTTGGTCATGTATCATTGATTTTGTCCACTTCTCCTGACATGTTAGTAATGACGAGTCACCCCTTAACCTTTGTCGTGTCTACCCATATTGCCTTCGAGAATTGTTTAGCCCTTAACTCATGTGGTGGAGATTTGTGTAACCGCCAAGCTTATGATAGAATACATGCTATGACTGTGCGATTGAGTGATCACCCCGAAATTGACACTTAGAAAAGTTGAGAGATTTAAATGTTTGTTCCCCTTTCGTGAGGTGTTTGTCTTTGTTTTATTCTAGCATAAGGGATTTGTAAACTCATATTTTCCATGTTTTGGGAGATATCTTTTTAGGAATCTATCTAATAAGGTCTACTTGAGGGCAAGTAGAGTTCAAGTGGGGGGATATTTGATAACATCAAATAGTCCTGAATATTAAGTGTCAATTTCCCGCCGATAATGCTCGTTATTTATATCATTTATATGGATTTACGCTTGTTTTCCATTGTTTTCCACTTTCAGGTAAATTACGAGCATTGGAGCTAAAGAGACTCGAAAATGGAAACATTACTAAAGAACAGTATGCCTATTTTGAAGAAGTTACGGCGTAACTCCTCTCTCACATTACGCCGTAACTATTGCGTGACCCAGAATACCAACTTATCAAGAGGTTACGGCGTAACTCTTCCCAAAGGTTACGACGTAACTCCATTAGGTCAAAAGAGGTTCCACGCCGCTGTTATTTACGCCGTAACTACTACATCACTTACGACGTAACTGAGTTTATTGAAGACTACGACATAACCACTTATAAGGTTACGCCATAACTAACAGATCTAGTGCATTTACGAAGAAATAGAAGGTTACGGCGTAACTCCTCTATTGGTTATGCCGTAACCCAGACCTGCCTATATATACCCCACGAATTCCAGCATTTCAAAGCATCCTATTCCACACACAACACTCTGAGAACGTGGGAAAAAGCTCAAGGCAGGTATAGGGGAGCATACGGAGCTGTTTCCAAGGGAGAAGTCACACCATTACGATAAGCTTTAGCGTTTTATATTTCTTTTACTTTCAATTCATGTATTTCGTACCTTTGAATATTGAATTGATTTGCATGATTAATATGAGCGGCTAAGCACCCTTTGGTGCTAGCCTAGTTATGATTCCTTAATTGTTTTGTTTGCGTTTACCTTTACTTCCGTACAATTATTTCTAAGTGTATGCAAGCATAGTTCTTTGGTAGTCACCCTTGGTTTGGTAGTTTTGAATGGCGGTAGAGGCCAATTTCCTAGGAGATATGACCAACTGAACCTAGGTGAGCGGACTGAGACGGGAAGGGTAAGATATGACCAACTGACGACCCTTTCTACTTGTGCGATTTGACCAACTAATCACCTATCGTTTGGATGAACTTAAGAATTGGGGGGTGTAGTGTCTAAGTTCCTAACGGTCGGGCACTCACTATTTAGAATCTAGCATGTAGCGGTACTTAATGACTCGTCTTAGGGGACCAGGAACAACAGGACTTATGACGGTGCGCCTGATTTCTCCTGTGGTGGCATCTTTGCTGATAGGTTAGGGCGAATTGACCAAATGTTGTCCTCTCCAATTTGACCCCGCCTGAAGTAATTGGAAGTAGGTAGACGTAGACATAACTAGCTAGGAGGATTGACTAGGTTAGCACCACTATTCCTCTATCGATTTCCCTTTACCATTTATCTGCTTTTATTTTATTATGCATTAGAAGTTTAATTAATTAAATCCATATCGAAACCATTATTATTCTGTGACAATTAGACTTAATAATAATCCAACACACATAGCTCTTGGGATGACCTCGGCTTTACCATTTACTACACTACACACGACCGGGTACACAGCCCGTTAGTGCATTAGGGTAGACCATTGGTATAGCGAGACACTATAAACATTAAGACCTGGTCAGTAAAACTTGCATCACTCACCCGCACACCTGCACTTGCCGGAGGTCTCGTTGGAAGCAGTCTCTCTACTCCCGGGTTTATCCTGGGGTAGGGGTAGGATATGTCTACATTTTTACCTCCCCCATACCCCGCCCCGGCGGGATTGGGTTTGTTGTTGTTGTTGTTTGCTGTTATGTAACATAGACTAAAAGTCCTGAACTGAACATTGTTGTTTGGTTTGTACAGTTGAAAGGATTAAAGCCACCGATTTATCCTCAACATTACTGGCCATACTTATATCAACTCCGTTCATGATCCTGCAGTTAGGATGAAAGGGCGCAAATATGTGAAAGGCAATACGTAAAAAAGAAATCCCATGGCAAATGATGGTGATTTTTCAATGAATGTTTCATGGAAGTTTCAATTCATCTTCTTTTATGTATTCATGTATCTCCCCAGTAAAAGTAATGTATATGTATAAATGAATAATGATTCAGGATCTTTGTTACAAGGCCGATCTAAATTTGATCGTATGGATTTGTAACATGCGATATGGGGCTACTATTTAGGCATCCATGTTACAAATTTGGTAGATGAGGTTAAAGTTTGATTTTGTATATAGTCTTACTGTTTGAATTTCGGGTTATGAGGTGATGATTCTATCTTGCAACATTCCTCCATTGACGTTGGTTGTGCTTGTGAACAACGTTCCCTTCTTAGTACGGTCATAACTAGGGACTAACTCAATAAACATCATCACTATAAAAGTATTTAAAGAACAATAATGTCAAAGATACCACCAACTACAGAACAAATTTCCCCAACGACACAAGAGTAAACGAAAAAATGACCTTGACCAGATAACAATGACCTGAGGTTTCCTAGTGCGATCCCATCAGCAGAATAACGAGCATAGAAGATATACTGAACGCTATATATATCACGAAGGGAACATTAAATCCAAAACATAACTAAACTAACATATAACTATGACACATATTTTAGAAAATTGATACATAATTTGATAGTCAAAGTCACTGCTTACTATCAGTTTTATTTCTTCCTGACAGCCAATCATAGCTTGATCTCATCTGCAGAATAATGAGCATAAAAGATATAATGAAGGCTATATATATAACAAATGGAACAATAAACATCCAAAACAAAACATAGCTAACATATACCTGTGAACCATCTTCAAGAAGCGACCAATCAAATCATAAGTCACAGGTGGGAGCAGAATGCTGATACATAAAGGAACATATGATGGAAGTTTAAAGTTAGATATTGAAGTTGTATGTGCCAATTATGATTTGATCTATTACTTTTATCGATTCGTGAAACTAGTTTATGTTTTAAGAACTTAACGAGTTTCGGGTGTAATCTAACCCTGTCAAAACCCCGTACTTGTAGCTGAGTTGAATGTAGAAACTTTCTAGAAAACCTGCATACAAAGTTTGCAACGCATTGGCAGATACTAAAATGGGCATTAATAATGGCATGAACACAATTGGAGTAGAATCAGCTACAGAAATAGACTATTCTGCTACATGTGCAAACTGACGACATCTGCCTTGACATCTTAGGCTGCACAATAAAAGAAAAAAATAAGAATACAAATTACGTATATACCAAATATATATATTCACATATGTCACAAAGAAACACAAATGAAAGCTAGAACTGCAAAGCGACGTGCAAATTCATGTCGTAAAAATTGTGAAAATAAAGAATTATGGTTCCGCAAGATGAGTTATCAGTATCTTAGAATCCAAACAAGAGATAAAATATAATTTAGCGTTTGATAATTTCAGTATGGTTGGGCTAATAATTACAATACAGTTGGGCTTTGGAAAGGGTTATGATGTATATGCTTGAAATTGATAAATATTGATTGGAAAATCAGACTATAAGAGACATAACAACAGTCGGAGTTGGAGGCGAGATGGTAGAAAAGAATGTCTTAGTGCTAGTCAGAGCTTTCTGCTTTGTTTTTCTTTCCTTGGTGTCCTGATTTCATGAATCCGGAGTATCTTGTACTATTTCTAGCTACTGGCGTAGAATTAGATACATAGATTGTCATTCTGCAACATTAGCAAATTGATAATATCAGTCTTGGCATGTTGGGTTCTGCACATTAATAGAAAAAAAATACAAAATTACGTACATGCCAAAAAATAGATAATCACATATGCGGCAAAGAAACACAAATGAAAGCTATAACGGCAAAGCGACGTGTATATTCATGTCGTAAGAAATGTGACCCTAAAGAATTATGGTTCCGAGAGATGAGTTATCAACAAGTCAGAACCTAAACAAGTGATCCAATACAAGAGATAAAAAAAAGAATTTAGCATTGATAATTTGACCTGATTTCATGATTCCAAAGTGGTTTGTACTGTTTCTAGCTAATTGCAAGCATTAGTGTTTAATAAAACCCTTCTTTTATCTGTGTGGCGGTGGGCTCAAACCCCGTGGATTAGTCGGCCAAAAGATCGAAAACCATGGTTACCCAAAAAAAAATTCCATCTTTATCGATTATCAACTTTAGCATTCTGAGTTGGCCAAGCAATCATATACTCTACCTGTACATGTCATCATCTCACTAACCATATTAAAATGAGCATTTTAGGGGCACAACCCTTGAAATTTCGTTAGCTAGATAAGTTAAAAATTCTTATATATTCCATTCAAGTAACCCCTCAAATAGCAGGTTAAAATTATTGTGATGTAAACAAAATATACTTCCTTTTAAGCTGAATAGAAATATTGATTCGATCCCTTTTTATTCAGCTTATATGTATATGTGATCCATTACTAACAGCAAATCTTGTTTCTAACCAAGTACCAGCAAATATTATAGACTTTAACAATAGACTCACAAATAGAGCTCATCATCCGAGTAATAACAATATTATTACATGTATCCCACTCTTTGGCTAAAGAAAGATTATTGTTAGGAAGTGTAATGTGGGTTGGTGTTGGGCCGTGAGGTGCCCATGTGTCTTTCTACACACACTCAATAGCCAACTAAACGTTCGACTAATCTTATCTTATCTCTTGATTGTCCAAGCTAGTTGTTAATCCTTTAACGATTCATAAGTGACCCCTAGAGGTGCATATCTATTATCCGCATATCTAGGAACTATAGATTTCATGAACCCTAAGTTTTACTTTGTAGACAAGGCAATCTCAATTGATCTCTTCCATAAAACAATAGATTTTGAAAAGCAGCAACATCAATTTACTTTTATTCAAGAACGTGTTGAAGACTTGCAACTCGGGGTTGAATCATACCAAAAGCATATTAATCTCACAAAATCGACACTACACTTTAACGAGCTGCACCAACAACCTCAGTACACCATTCTACATAAACCAAAGTTTGGAATCGTCTACCGCAGTGAGCATCATCACACTTGCTTCATGGCGTTTGACGAGGTTCCTAAGTTCTGTGATGCAACGTAAAGATGGTTCGTGATGGGTTGGCATATTGGTTAAAGGATATTGAAGCTAGTATTGGTCCGAAGACGAGATGAAACTCCAATGATCGCAAGGAAGTTCGTAGGTTTATCACCAGGTTGGATGAACGGTTGATACACAGGGATCAGATGAGACGTTTGGAAAGCTACGTGGGCGGAAGACAAAGCTTCTCTATCTTGACATTCCAACGTCAAGATAAAGTTCCTGGTCATGTGTAATCATTTGGGTACTCTTTAAAACACTCTTGATTGTATTTTTGATATTTGATTTATTTATTCATTATAGGTTGTACATAAATATCAGTGTACAACCCAATATTGTCAAGAAAGGACCATGTGGTACGCTTCAGTGCCACAATCCTTATAAAAGGAGCGAAAGCTTCTTACTTTTGAGTAAATGATAACATCAAATAGTCTTAATTATTAAGTGTCAATTTCCCCCAATAATGCTTGTAGTTTATATCATTTATATGGATTTACGCTTGTTTTCCACTTTCAGGTAAATTACGAGCATTGGAGCTAAAGAGACGCGGAATTGGAGAATTATCTAAAGAATTATCATAGTATGCTAATTTTGAAGAAGTTACGGTTTAACTCGTCTCTCACATTACGCCGTAACTATTGCGTGACTCAGAAAACCAACTTATCAGACGGTTACGGCATAAATCTTCCCAAAGGCTACGACGTAACTATATTAGGTCAAATGAGGTTCCACGCCGCTGATACTTACGCCATAACTATTACCTCAACTATCGCGTAACTAAGTTTATTGAAGACTACGGCGTAACCACTTATAAGGTTACGCCGTAACTAGCAGATCTAGTGCAAAATACGAAGGAGTTGAAGGTTATGGCGTAACTCTTGTTATAGTTACGCCGAAACCCATATTTGGCCTGTAAATACCCCACGAATTCCAGCATTTGTATTCATCCCATTCCACACACAACAACCAGAGAACGTGGGAAAAATCTCAAGGCAGGTCTAGAGGAGCATACGGAGCTGTCTCCAAGGGAGAAATCACTCCCCTACGATAAGCATTAGCATTTTATATTTTCTTTACTTTCAATTCATATATTTCATACCTTTGAATATTGATTTGGTTTGTATGATTAATATGAGCGGCTAAGCACCTCTTGGTGCTGGCCTAGTTATGATTCCTTAATTGTTTTGTTTGCGTTTACTTTACTTCCGTACAATTATTTCTAAGTGAATGCATGCATAGTTTATTGGTAGCCACCCTTGGTTCGGTAGTTTTGAATGGCGGTAGAGGCCAATTGCCTAGGAGATATGACCAACTGACCCTAGGTGAGCGGACTGAGACGGGAAGGGTAAGATATGACCAATTGACGACCCTTTCTACTTGTGCGATTTGACCAACTGATCACCTACCGTTTGGATGAACTTAAGAATTAGGGGTGAGTGTCTAAGTTCCTAACGGTCGGGCACTCACTATTAAAAATCTAGCATGTAGCAGTACTTAATGACTTGGCTTAGGGGACCAGGAACAATAGGACTTATGAGGGGACACCTGCCTTCTCATGTGGTGGCATCTTTGCTGATAGGTTATGGCGAATTGATCAAATGCTGTCCTCTCAAATTTGACCCCACCTGAAGTAATTGGAAGTAAGTAGACGTAGACATAACTAGCTAGGAGGATTAACTAGGTTAGCACCACTCTCCTCTATTGATTTTCCCTTTACCATTCATTTTCTTTTATTTGCTTTATTCTGCCTTAGTAGTTTAATTAATTAATTCCCTATCGAAACCATTATTAATCTGTGACACCTAGACTTAGTAATAATCCAACACACATAGCTCTTGGGACGACCTCGACTTTACCGATTACTACACTACACATGATCGGGTACACTGCCCGTTAGTGCACTAGGGTAGACCATAGGTATAACGAGACTTTATAAATATTAAAACCTGGTCAGTAAAACCTGCATCAAGTCTTTGGCGCTCTTGCCGGGGAGTTATATTAGGATTAATATTAAGTCTTTCATTTCGTTTTAAACTATTCTCACAATCATTATTCGAGTTTTTAGGTACCATGGAAGTTGTTAACATCGATGACCTCACTCTTGAGGAATATTTGGCGTTGACAAGAGTGGAACAAGGGCTGGGTCTCGTAAGACCGGCAATTAGTGTGGATTTCCGTCTCAAAATCAAAGACCAATTTATGAGGGAGCTTCGTGCTAACCCTTTTCAGGAAACAAGGACGAAGATGCATATGAGCACGTTGAAAATGTCCTATACATCGCTAGACTTTTCAATATTCCGGACGTGTCTCATGATGCTGTTATGCAAAGGGTGTTCCCAATGACTCTTACTGGAGCTGCCAGAAGATGGATTAAAAGATTGCCCACCGGGGCAATTAATACTTGGGCTCTACTTAAGAAACACTTTATTCAGAGATATTGTCCGCCGTCGAAGATTTCTAACCAGCTTTTGGAGATCCATAATTTCAAGCAAGAAGAAGACGAAACGTTGTATCAAGCCTGGGATAGATACAACAATCTCCTTTACAAGTGTCCTACACATGATCTGAACAACCAGCAGAAGGTCAACATTTTCTACAAAGGAATTAACGTAACTACAAGGCAAATGTTGGACTATCAAGGACCTATCCCGAACATGACTGTTGGGAATAATCCGTTACCACTGATAGTATGTGGTTTACACTGCTTGATTAACACTAGCAGTGGAAACGTATTCCCACTGCCAGTATAATGTTACTACTGCTATTAGTTCATGTGTAGTTTAATGCGTCTAGATAAGTATAGAATAGATCTTGTGTATATTCTATGTTAGGATTTAGAAAATCCAGTAGTTAAAGTGTCGGTCACCTCAAGTATATGTAATCGTTAGAAAGCTCGTAGTCGTAGTTATTTATTATTAAGTAGCATTTAGTTAAGTAACACCGTGGAGGACGGACGGGTCTTTACCCACTGTATGCCTGATCCACAGCCCGTCAGGTGGCGTTTTATGTAAGTACTATAAATACTCTCTACCTCCCAAGGTAGAGAGTTGGAGCTCATAATAAGATTTTTCTTTCTCTCACTAAAGTTCCCAAACTTGTAATTTTCTCTCTCTAAAACTCATATTATGTACGCCTACTTTGGTCATGGTTTGATGTGTATGTGAAATCCAATATGTTACAAGTGGTATAGAGCCATGGTTATCTTTTGTTGATTTATGTTGGTTTTTTATGTTTAAAATGATAATGTTTTTTTTTTTAATATATACAAATTATAGATGAAGAAAAGACCTTTACTCCTCGTCTTCCTCCTGAAGACGTTTGAGTGTTTCTGGTTGAAGGCTTTTCAAGCCAAGTCGTGGAAGAATAAACTCAAAACGTTCTCTTGGAAGAGCTTTGGTGAAGATGTCTGCTAACTGGTATTTTGACTTCACAAAATAAAGTTCTACCACACCGTTTTCCACTTGCTCCCTGATGAAATGATGTCGGATGTCAATGTGCTTTGCTCTTGAGTGTTGTACGTTGTTGCATGAGAGAGCAATAGAACTTTTATTATCACAGTACAGAGGGATTTTATTGAATTCAAAGCCATAGTCAGATAATTGGGATCTCATCCAAAGGATTTGAGCACAACAGGATGACATGGCTATGTATTCAGCCTCTGTAGAGGAAATAGAAGTACTCATTTGCTTCTTTGAAGACCAGCTTACAAGCTTATCACCCAAAAACTAAGCACCTCCTGATGTACTTCGACGTGTATCTTGACATCCTGCATGATCAGCATCTGCATAGGCTGTTAGTGACATACCGGTGTCCATCGGGTACCATAGTCCCATATTGATGGTTTCTTGGAGATACCGAAAGACCCGTTTAACCACTTCAAGGTGCTTTTTAGTAGGCTTAGCTTGATATCTAGCACACATGCACACAGCGAACAAGATGTCTGGTCTGCTAGCTGTGAGGTACATCAGGGATCCAATCATGCTACGATATTTCGTTTGATCTACCATGATCCCTGAGTTGTCGTCATCCAGCTTTGTACGTTCAATCATGGGAGTGTCAACGGTGTCACATGATACAAATCCAAATTTCTTTAAAATCTCATTTGCATATTTAGATTGATTTATAAAAATGCCTCCGGGACTTTGTGAAATTTGTAATCCCTAGAAAAATCACATTTGTCCCATCATTGACATTTGAAATTTGGAACCCATTTCATTAGAAAAATGATCACATTCATTGGGGTCAGTCGAGGTAAAGATAATATCATCCACATAAATTTGAACGTGAATTAAATGTTTGCCTGACTTCCGGGTGAACAATGTTGGATCAACTGATCCTTTGCTGAATCCAGTGGATAGAAGAAACTTTGATAGCGTATCATACCATGCTCTAGGAGCTTTCTTTAAACCGTAAAGAGCTTTTTTCAAACGATAGACATGAGTAGGATGCTCTGGGTTCACAAAACCCTCTGGCTGACTGACGTAAACCACCTCTTTTAAATCTCCATTCAGAAAGGCGGTTTTAACATCCATCTGATATACAACCATATTCTTGCTAGCAGCATTAGCCAAGAAGATTCTGATTGCTTCGATACGAGCAACTGGAGCAAATGATTCTTCAAATTCAATACCCTCCTCTTGACAGTATCCTTTTGCGACCAATCGAGCCTTATTCTTTAAGACATCACCATGCTCATCAAGTTTCACTTTGAAGATCCATTTTAGAGCAATGATCATAGCACAATCTGGAGCAGGTACTAATTCCCATACATCAAGTCGATCAAACTCATGAATTTCTTCTTGCATGGCATTGAACCAGAAGTCTTCATTCATGGCGATTTTAATGTCTTTTGGTTCGACCTTAGAGAGTACGGAGTTGAAGAAGCACCATAAGGCATCGGTTGCAAGTTGTTTCCGTGTGGATACTGGGAGAGAGGGGTTTCCAATGATGTTGTCCAATGGGTGATCATGTGTCCATTTTCTAAGGTGTTCATGTAGTTGTTGTTGTGGAACTGAAGTAGCAGAGTCGATATCTCCTGATGAAGATGGTTCAGATGATGATTCAGGAGCAAATATGTTTTCAAATGGAGCATCTTCGGGAGTAGCAAAGGGATTAATTTCTTCATTGATGCCAGAGACAATTCCATGATGTACATTTGATGATTGATGATATGTTGATGAGACAGAGGGATCAGCAGCCGGCGCTTCTTGACTTAATGATATTGAGACTGAAGGGTTTACTTCATCCACAGGGATAGGAGCAGCCTCTGTTGATGGAATTGACATTTCATCAGCATTCGGTTCATAGAGTTCATCAAACATTGGATCAAACAATTTCTTTAAATCATCTTCAGATGGAGGTACAAATGGAGTTGCTGGAAATGAGTTTGGTACAAGGGATGAACCAATGGGACTGTTTTGAAGTACGGGTCCAGAACTGGATTGTCCAGGAGCCATTTGACCGGTCAGCTCATCGAACGTAACGTGAATTGTTTCCATCATATTTCGGGTTCTCTTGTTGTAGATTCGGTAACCCTTCTTGTTTGGTGCATAACCAACAAAAACTCCAATATCGGCCTTTGCTCTTAATTTACCTAAATCTTGACCGTCATTCGTTGGATAGCACAAAGCACCAAACACATGAAGGTAGGAGAGATCAGGTTTTCGTTTATGAACAAGTTCATATGGAGTTTTTCCATGAGAGGTGTGTATAAGGGAACGATTTTGGGTGTAGCATGCAGTGGCAATGGCTTCAGCCCATACAAACATTGGAACCTTCGAATAAATAGGCATTGTTCTTGCGGCTTCTACAAGAGTTCTGTCACACCCCCAAATTACCTGTTTTGCAGCGGAATGGAATTCCTGGGGATTGACTGTCATAGCATCACAATCACAGTTATATTGAACGACCTAAAGTGTCGTTTGGAAAATACATCGTTTGATTTAATAAAATAATCAGAGTTTACAAAGTAGGTCCCAAATGTAAATCAACTTGTGCGGAAATAAGTTTGTTACAATTCAAACGATGTTTTAAAGTACGTAAAACCCAAGTGAGACGCGTCGTCATCGCGACTCCATGATGTGTCCAAATGCATGCCATGAAGTGAATACCTTAGATACCTGAGATAAAACATGCTAAAAAGTGTCAACACAAAGGTTGAGTGAGTTCATAGAGTTTGTGTTGAAATGTAAAGCCTTTCAAAATCGTTTATGCAGCAAAGGCATTGTAAATCCACCCAGTTCCAAGTTCCGCCCATACAAAACTTGCAAC
The DNA here is from genome assembly GCA_019973895.1 of Chrysanthemum seticuspe. Taxonomy (NCBI): domain Eukaryota; kingdom Viridiplantae; phylum Streptophyta; class Magnoliopsida; order Asterales; family Asteraceae; genus Chrysanthemum; species Chrysanthemum seticuspe. Next base: position 104,303,214 of record BPTQ01000002.1, read on the forward strand.
CTGTGTGTTCACAACCCACTGCCAAAATGTGTATAGTTTATGTTCAAACACTTGATGTCAAATGAATTCACAATAGTATCTAACTCGACGTAGAACAATAGCACTTAATCAATAGGACTAGACTCAATGTATCAGTAGTCAACTGATTTAGAACGTTATACGACGTAGGACTGTAGCACAAAATCAATAGTACATGACTCAATGTATCAGTAGTCAACTGATATAGTACTTTATTCGACGTATAACTATAGCACACGAACGAGAACAATTGATATAGTATAACACTTGATTTTGAAACAATGGTGATCATGATAGAATTTAGCCTTAAAATCTAAAGTACTTGTGAAAACTAGTTAAGCATGTATCTCCCCCAAAATAGTTATGAAAACAAGTAAAAGTGGGGCTATGAAAACTCACTTGGTAAACTGGTATGATGACAAGAGTGAGTACACTGAGGTATAGCGGGAAACCTTAATCTGGACCTATTACGAATGATATGATATGTAATGAGTTGCAATGTAATGTTATGCATGCATTTCGTATGTTATTTATACCATTTGCGAGTTTTGAAAATAATACTTATCGTCGAAAAATACTCTTTTGACGTCTTGACCATTCTTAAATCACTTTGCAAGTATTTACGTCAAAATGTCATCCTACAATGGTTTTATAATGATTTATGGTGAAATTTTCACTTTTCGTCGTAAAACAATGTCGTCGGAATTTTTATAAAAGTAACAAAAATGGCTTCGAAAAACTAGTCGTAAAATGGTGTGCGTCGATCGTTAGGAAACGAATTCAACAGTTTTAGAAAGTTTGTATCGAAATCTAAAAGTTTCAGTTCAGGAGTTTTCGTCATCGAGGTCTCGAACATAAAGATAATAAGGGTTAAAGATGGTGATTTTGTCTAATTGTTTTGTAAAAAGTGAGTTTCGGCCAAGTTTGAGCAACCGTAATTAATTTATTAAAACTCCGCTATACAAACGGTTGATTGTTTTGAAAAATATGCTCGGTGATCTTGATTTTATTAGAAGACATTTCGTTCCAAAAAGTTCCACATCATAGTTAAAAACAGCCTCCAACATGGTCGTTTCAGCTACCGTAATACTTGTATCGTAAAAATAATATAGTTTTTCAGAAATTAATAGTTACGGCAATTTTATGAAAACGTGCATATCTTTGTCGTTTCAAATCCGTTTTCTACGTATAATACGTCCTTAGCTTCGTATCAAAGTATACTAATATATTTTTGATAAGTCGAAATAATTTGTGAAGCTTAAGGCTCGTTTTTAACTCGTATTAACCAAAAACATGTTGCTGAAATTTCAGAAATAAATATATTTCGTCGTCAAACTTTAAAAATTCATAACTTCTTCGTTATAACTCCGTTTTAATCCGTTCAAGCGGCCACAGATTCGTTTTAAAGTATATTTTCTAAATATCAAGGCCAAAATTTCGTGCCTACTGTCGGATTTTCCAGAAAATCAAAACAAGGACAGAACACTTTTATATACTTATCGAAAATAGTTTTTCTCGCACCAAACCTATTCTAATCCCTTCAAATCAACTCCAAAGCTAATCTAATCCTACCATACACCTTCTTAGGGTGTCATGGGTTCCTAAACATCATCAAGACCAAAGTATACCAAGGGGATAATTATAGGATGACCTTATATATATATATTTCTAAAATCATGTAAAAATGGTATAAACAACACAAATCATGCATGCTTGCTCCAAAAATGAAGAGATACCTATGAAATGAAAAGGAGATATGAAAAATATAAATGATATGCTTACAAGTATTATGATGAGGTGCAAAGAACAAGGTTTAGCCTAAATACTCTAGATTTTTATTTCAAAATCTTAATAAGAGTATTATCTAGATTGTGTTTATGCTTGAACTTGAAAAAAAAATGATGATCCCTTCTTGAAACACCTATGGCCGGTTATGGAGACTGTTGGGGGTTATTTCCCAGTAGCAGGGTAAAGACAATCAATAACTGTTCAGCAGAAACAACAAAGAGTCAGCAGTAACAGATACCACTAGGTGGTTACCGGATATCACTTGGAATCGTGTGATCACTTTCCAAAGTAAACTATTCGACCCTAATGCCTGGGTATCACGAATATCTACTTGGGATAAGACCAAATGCAGTTAAAGAATTAGGCACAATTCTATAACCCTTTCGCTAATAAGTGTTTACGTTTTCTGTGTCTTTCATGCATGATCAGATCTCCTATATATAGGAGGTTACTCTTGAGCTATTCCAATGGAATTATGAGTATTAATCGGCCCATTAATAGCCTCATAATTATCCCCATTATAGCCGTTAGTGGTTACATGACCAATTAAACGTGGTCATAAAGAAGTTGTAACTGCCATTTAGCAGTACTTTCCACTAGCAGTACTTTCACTTGCAGTGGAAGTATAGCCTATCGGTGGAAACACTGCTTATCAGTACTTTCATAGCACTATCAGTGGATACACCAATTCAGTGGAAACACTGCCTATCAGTGGAAACACTGCTTATCAGTAGAAACCACAAGCAGTACTTTCCACAAGCAGTACTTTCACCAAGCAGTACTTTCACAAAGCACTACCAATACAAACCACTATAAGAGTCAGGGTGTTCATGGACCTTATGGGTGTACACTCCGTACCTCCTAACCCATTACAAGGTGTGAACTAATCCCACAAGTGCACTAAATTTTCCAACAATCCTTCCCAAATTTAGTTCACTTCCTTTGCATGAAAAATAAACATCAATCAAAACATGTGCATAAACGAAAATGTCCTGAGGATTGAATTTCCATCTTAGTAAATTACACGTTCAAATATTCGAGAATCAGGGTGTTCTAAGAATTGAACCCTTCAACCCATTTGAATACCTGAAGATAAAATACACACAAGTTTTCAAACACTTAACAGCTCCTGACACTATACAAGCCATGTGTCCATATCCAAATTCATAAATGTTGTAAAAGCTAAAAGTCCAAAGCTTCCTGAAGCGGCAAAACTTCAACATTTACATAGGTGGTTCCTCTTTAGTCATGCTCCTGCCAAGCACTTTTTCAAAGAAAATTAACCATTAAGAAGTAAAGACTTCATCCTCCTGTCAGCAGGTTCTGAGCACAACCTTGGGATGTAAATAAAACATGTGCTCCAGTCCACTGAATGTTCAGCTTTCCACATTGAACTCAGCTCCTAAGTTTCCTCAGGAGGGAGTTGGGTGTCCTAGCATTCAGTGACTAAGTTGGACTTAAACCCATCCCTTTAGCAGACTTTATAACCAAGTCTCTAGCCAGACCCTTCGTCAAGTGATCAGCTAAGTTCTGTTGAGATCTCACAAACTCTATAGATACCACCCCATTCATGATAAGCTCACGAATCATGCTATGTCTGACACCTAAGTGTCTAGACTTACCATTGTACATCTGGCTATAAGCCTTAGCCAATGTAGCTGCACTATCACACCGGATAGAAATAGGTGCTATAGGTTTAGGCCACAATGGAATCTCAAGAAGCAAGTTTTTCAACCATTCAGCTTCTTTACCAGCAGCTGCTAGAGCCACAAATTCAGATTCCATTGTTGAACTGGTGATGCAAGTTTGTTTCTTGGATGCCCAAGAAATTGCACCTCCACCAAGTAGGAATACCCAGCCACTGGTAGACGAATTGTCTTCAGTGTTACTGATCCAACTTGCATCAGTGTAACCTTCCAACACTGATGGGTAACCAGTATATGAGAGACTATAATCCATAGTTCTCTTCAAATACTTCAGTACCCTTTGAACTGCTTGCCAGTGATGAGCACTAGGATTACTAGTATACCTGCTCAATTTTCCCACTGCAAAACCAATATCAGGCCTTGTACAAGTCATGGCATACATCAGGCAGCCAATTACCCTAGAATACTCAAGTTGAGATACAGCCTTGCCATGATTAGGCATCAGCTTCTCACAAGTATCCATAGGAGTACTCACTGGAGTACAATCAAAGTAATTGAATTTCCTCAGTACCTTCTCAATATAATGAGACTGAGAGATAGAAATTCTATTACTTTCATGTTTAATCCTTATACCAAGGATAACATCAGCCTCCCCCATGTCTTTCATGGAGAACCTTGATGACAAAAATTCCTTTGTCAAGTCAACCTGATTTTGGTCAGTGCCAAAGATCAACATGTCATCAACATATAGACAAATGATGACTCCTTTACCAGATTCATCAAATTTGCTATATACACATTTGTCAGCTTGGTTAAGAACATAACCACTAGACAAAACCACTTCATCAAACTTTTGATGCCATTGCTTAGGTGCCTGCTTAAGTCCATAAAGAGACTTAATCAGTTTACACACCTTGTTTTCATTGCCAGGCATGATGAAGCCCTGAGGTTGGTTCATATAAACCTCCTCTTCCAATTCACCATTCAAGAAAGCTGTTTTCACATCCATCTGATGAATAACCAGATTGTGAATAGATGCCATAGCAATCAGCAGTCTTATGGTACTGATACGAGCCACAGGGGCATAAGTATCAAAATAGTCTATTCCTGACTTTTGTTTAAAGCCCTGAATGACTAGTCTAGCCTTGAACTTTTCAATAGTTCCATCTACCTTCATTTTCCTTTTGAAAATCCATTTGCAACCCAGAGGTTTGCAACCAGGAGGTAGATCAACCAACACCCAAGTGTTGTTGCCCATGATTGAATCCATCTCATCATTGATTGCTTCTTTCCAGAAAGCAATGTCCTGGGACTTCATTGCTTCTTCAAATGTCTTGGGATCATCCTCAACAATGAAGCAATAGGAGTATTGGTCTGAGACCTCATCCCTTGTACCTTCAACTAAGTATAGTTGAAACTCAGGTCCAAATGACTTTGGAGTCCTGACCCTTTTGCTCTTCCTGAGCACAGGTTCAGGTTGTTGAACCACAACCTCATCAGGGACCACTGATGGTTCATCATCAGGGACCTCTGATATACCAGTGTCATGAGTTCCATTAGGAATCCTCTGACTTGGTCTAGGGACTGATGAGAATCTATTTTCATCAAAATCTGCATCCCTTGATTCAATTATTGTGTTAACTGAAACATGTTCATTAGGTTCAATAACATAGAACCTAAAAGCCTTGGAATGCTCAGCATATCCAACAAAGATGCAGTCAATGCCTCTTTCACCCAAAGTCTTTTGCTTTGGATCAGGGAGTCTTACAACAGCCCTACAACCCCAAACCTTGAGATAATTCAGGTTGGGTTTCTTTTTAGTCCAGAGTTCATAAGGGGTAACCTTGTTCCTTTTGTTTGGAACCCTATTTAATAAATAGCAAGCTGTTAACATAGCTTCACCCCAGAACCCTTGACTCAGTCCTGAATAGGACAACATGGAATTAACCATCTCCTTTAGCACCCTGTTTTTCCTTTCAGAAATACCATTTTGCTGAGGAGTATAAGGGGCAGTCGTTTCATGGATTATTCCAACAGACTGAAAGTACTGAGTATCCATGTACTCACCTCCCCTATCAGTCCTTAATCTTTTGATCAAAGACCCAAGTTGTAATTCAACTTCAGTTTTAAACACTTTGAATTTATCTAATGCTTCATCCTTGGTATGTAATAGATATACATAACAAAATCTAGAAGCATCATCAATAAATGTCACAAAGTACTTCTTATTTCCCAAAGAAGGAGTGGCATGCAAATCACACAGATCACTGTGTATAAGCTCCAAGACCTTAGTCTCACGACTAACACCTTGAAAAGGTTTCTTGGTTATCTTGGTCAACATGCAAGTTTTACACTTTTCAGTGTCCATGTCAAAAGCAGGGATTAAACCATCCCTAGACATATCTTGCATCCTTTTATAGTGAACATGACCAAGTCTAGCATGCCAAAGGTTAGAATCACTCTGTTCATATGAGGTCACAAAAGCTGAAATAATACTGTCAGTTGTAATATTAAGCCTGAACATTTGATTACATAAATAACCAAAACCAATAAAAACACCATTCTTAGAAAGAACAAATTTATCAGATTCAATAACTTGTTTATATCCATGATTATTCAAAACACTACTTGAAACCAAGTTCTTCCTGATATCAGGAACATGAATAACATTAAACAAAGTTACAATCTTTCCTGAACTAAACCTAAGATCTACACAACCACGACCATGCACCAAGGCTGTTGACTCATTTCCCATGTGAAGAATAGAACCATCATTCAGTGACTCATAAGTCTTGAACCAGCTTCTATATTTACACACATGAACTGTTGCACCAGAGTCAACCCACCACGCAACATCATCATCCTGCACATAAAAAGATTCAGATACATATGTAACATAATAAATCTGAAAAGACTTATTAAACATATTCTGACCTTTCAGTGAGTTGGCTGAACCACCACTCCCTGAACCATTAGTGCTTGATCCATTGGCTTTACCACCAACTTTAACACCCTTGCAGTCCCTTTTAATGTGACCAGTCTTGCCACATTTCCAACAAGTAGGTGTTGCCTTCTTGTTAGGATCTGCTCTTGTGTTGTCATGATATTTGCGTTTGCCTTTGTTGTCATTGTACCTGGTAGAGTTGTTATGCTCTACCATATTGACAACAGATGGTCCAGCAGCATTGCTACTCTTTGGCTTGTCATTATCCTGCACCTTGAGAGATTCCTCAATATGCAGATGACTGCCCAACTCAACAAGAGTTAACTCCTCCTTCATATGTTTCAAGGTATGCTTGAAATCTTTCCATGAAGGAGGGAGTTTGTCAATGACACAAGAGACTTTGATAGCCTCATCCATGTTCATTTGGTGTTGTGTAAGCCTTCCAAGTATTCCAAGAAGTTCATTGTATTGTTCCATAACTGGTCTTGAATCAGTCATTTTGTAATTTGTGAAATTACTAACAAGGAACTTCTTACTTGATGCATCCTCAGCCATATATTTGGCATCCAAGGAATCCCACAGTTCTTTGGAAGATTCAAAGTTCTGATAAATATCAAACAAAGAATCAGACATACCATTCAGAATAAGACCTCTGCATATGTAGTCATCATTCTCCCACTTGCTCCTCCTCCTGATCTGCTCCACAGTAGCATCATCACCATCATCAGGAATTGGAGTAGTCAGCACATAGACCACACTCATGCTTGACAGCAAGAAGTGCATCTTCTTCTGCCACCTCCTAAAGTCCACCCCTTCAAACTTATCAAGCTTGGCAAAGTTTGAAGCCATGTGTTTCATTGCAGCAGTTGCCATTGATTATCACTAAATAGTTTACTTTGATTGTTGGGGGTTATTTCCCAGCAGCAGGGTAAAGACAATCAATAACTGTTCAGCAGAAACAACAAAGAGTCAGCAGTAACAGATACCACTAGGTGGTTACCGGATATCACTTGGAATCGTGTGATCACTTTCCAAAATAAACTATTCGACCCTAATGCCTGGGTATCACGAATATCTACTTGGGATAAGACCAAATGCAGTTAAAGAATTAGGCACAATTCTATAACCCTTTCGCTAATAAGTGTTTACGTTTTCTGTGTCTTTCATGCATGATCAGATCTCCTATATATAGGAGGTTACTCTTGAGCTATTCCAATGGAATTATGAGTATTAATCGGCCCATTAATAGCCTCATAATTATCCCCATTATAGCCGTTAGTGGTTACATGACCAATTAAACGTGGTCATAAAGAAGTTGTAACTGCCATTTAGCAGTACTTTCCATAAGCAGTACTTTCCACTAGCAGTACTTTCACTTGCAGTGGAAGTATAGCCTATCGGTGGAAACACTGCTTATCAGTACTTTCATAGCACTATCAGTGGATACACCACTTCAGTGGAAACACTGCCTATCAGTGGAAACACTGCTTATCAGTAGAAACCACAAGCAGTACTTTCCACAAGCAGTACTTTCACCAAGCAGTACTTTCACAAAGCACTACCAATACAAACCACTATAAGAGTCAGGGTGTTCATGGACCTTATGGGTGTACACTCTGTACCTCCTAACCCATTACAAGGTGTGAACTAATCCCACAAGTGCACTAAATTTTCCAACAGAGACAAGGGAAAAGGAAGAGAGAACTTTTTCTTAACTTGAATAATTGGTTGAATGAAATGTGAAGTGAAATGGTGAAGTAATATCTTATAAAATCAAGAAAGTACCAACTTAATAAATACAATCACCCAATCCCCCCCCCCCCCCCCCCCCCCCTTGGCCGGATTTTGGGGGGATTATGTCTCTCAAATATTTTTTTTTTCTTTTATTACTTGTATATATTGTAAATAAAATGTAAGTAAATGTTATGTTAAGTAGAATTTGTAGTACTTGTACATAGTTGTGATATTAGAGTAGTATGAATTAAACTAAGTTTTAGGGGATCAAAGTAAAGTATAATGATATTATAAAAATTATAAAAATACATTCCTTGTAAAATTTGAGTGATAAAATAATTACCGAGTAGTTTTTAAGAAAAACGTCGTAATAATATAAATTTAACGATTTATATACAAAATAAATTTAGAACACTAGGTAATCTCAAAATATAGTTTTTATAAACTAAATGTAAGTATAAAAATATATCGGGATCATTTTTGAAAGTAATGGATTAAATGCTCAAAATAATAACTTACGCGATAACGTTTATTTAATATAAAATTTACGCGTTTAATGTGAAATGTAATGTCATGAATGAATTATCATGATGCAAATGATGTTAATGAAATGTAGACTAAACTTAGTCCATATGGAATGTTCGTGATGATATGATCATGAATTCGCCGCTAAACCATAAAGGTTACGCGAATTTGGAACACGCAAACCTAGTTTACGATAAATGTTGAAATTGTGAAACTTGAGAAATGACTTGAAATTGCGAGTTGTCACATTCGCCCATCCAAAAAGGAATTCAGTCCCTGAATTCAGTTCGTGTTAGTCTATCGAATTTTTGAGTTTGTGATGAATAACGAGGAGAAAAGACATGGAGAAGTGTCGTTACGGTTATCGATGATTGAGAGCGTATAAAACATCATAGTACAGAAAATATCGGATGAATCTCTTATAAGTAACACTTTGACTTTGAAATATGTGAAGATTTTGCTTGCACTAAGATTTATAAATAACCGCTCCCAACATAACGTGATCCCTCCAGAATTAGACATAGTTAGCTAGGCTATGCATAATTAAGGAACGATGACGTGACGTTCGGTTTAGTTGTTATAACTCTCAATTTTTACAAGGATTTAAACCGTGTTGTTAAAATGGTCGATGAAGTAAAAAGAAGTAAAATTCTCGTAAGTAGTAACAAATCGGAAAGAAAATAAAGTACGATAGATGAGAATATTTTACAACGAGTGGTTTAGCAAAAGTAGTACATCTTAAGTTATAAATATTCGGATACGATGAAAGACATAAACTTAATATGACACAGTACATAAGGAGAAATAAGGCTGTTAGTTCCAAACTTCTTCAGTCTTCCGCGTTGTTGTGACCATGACGAGCTTCTCCTCCTCCTAACATGTATGCATTCCCATGAGCACCTTCAACTGGTTGACCTTGGTTTTGAGGACATTGATTCCGATAGTGTCCTTGCTCCCCACATCCGAAGCACGTAACTATGGCCTTGCCCTTACAGTCCTTAGCAAGGTGTCCTACTTTGTGATAGCTAAAGCATATACCACATGGACCATTATGATGTAGCGTGCATTGGTGGCATCGCGGTAAGTTTCCTGCATAAGCTCTTCCCTTTGTTGGTGCAGCAACATAGACTCTGGCGACTTCTTGTCTTCTATTCTGTTGTTGATGATGGTTAGTGTTACGGTTTTGGTTGTTGTTGTTATAACCTCCTTGGTCGTCTTCCCATTTTCTTTTGTTGTGGTTGATTTGGTTATCGTCGTTGTAGTTGTTGTTTTGGTTATTGTGGTAGTTGGTGCGGTTGTTGGGGTTGTTGTTGTTTTGGTTGGTGTTGGTGTACTTACCTCTCTTCACTACCTGGGCCATGAGCTTTTGAGACAATCGAATAGATTCCTCAATCGTTTGCGGATCAAAGGAAGTCACATCACCTTGAATAATTTTGGGAAGTCCTTCAATGAAAGCCTCCAGTAGCTTCTCATTATCCGAAACCATAGATGGGCATAACACGGCCAATTCTTGAAACCTTCGAATGTAAGTATCAATGTCATACCCAATAGTTACCAACTCGTAGAATTCGGTCTCCAACTTTTTCACTTCCGTACGCGGACAAAACTTCTTTGTTACCAAGCCTTTAAATTGCTCCCAAGTGAGCTTGAAAGCATTCTCCATTCCCATCGGTTGAGCATATGAGTTCCACCACGACAATGCTCCATCGAGTAGTGTACTTGTAGCAAACTTGACCTTACTATCATCCGGGCAATTACACAGCAAAAACACGGACTCCAATTTCTCGAACCATCGCACCATGGCAGTGGCTCCTTCAGTCCCTTTAAACTTGGTGGGATCTCCACTTTTAAAATCCTTATACGAACAGATTTTAACTCCGGACCCTCCTGCATTTCCTGCAGCAACAGCAAGCCTAGCGGCTTCAGCAGCAGCCACGGCCTCAGCAACAGCAGCAGCCACCGTTTCCCTTTCAATCCTTAGAGCATCGGCTACGCTATCCATTACCAACTTTTGAATAGCCGCTTGTGTCCATTCGGGTGCAGCTTTCTTCGGCGCCATAACTCTTCAAAATAAGAGGAAAAATGAGACGTAGTCAAATCGTATGTTAGGAATAAGCGCTCTAAAGAGAAGTGATAAGAAATGATAAGTTTGAGGTTATTTTTCAAAATGATCGACGGTTTCCTAAGGAATAGGTTATAAGATGTCGTAAGTGCTTCAAATGTATAATGGTTTAGTGACTTAATGTGTTAGTAACGTGTAACTCGACGTGTTAGTGATGATATAAAGGAATGAGAGTGACTTTGCCGTACTTAAAGGTTTATCTCGGCATTCGACGTTATCGGTGATGAGTCAATTGATGTGAAAATTGTGATAGGGAATGACAAGGAATTCTCCACATTAGAGTATGAAGAAAGAATAATGGAATGGGCATTTAAAGGCATCCATGTGACAATCGATATGAAATGAAAGTAAATAACTCGAAAAATGTACGTATAACCCGCATGTAAAGTGAACATGCACTTATGATGAAATGATGAGATGCTATGATAATGTAGTTATAGTCTAGGGTCAATGATGCAACCTAGTTCTCTATAACTGAAGCTCTGATGCCAATCTGTCACAACCCAAAATTACCTGTTTTGCAGCGGAATGGAATTCCTGGGGATTGACTGTCATAGCATCACAATCACAGTTATATTGAACGACCTAAAGTGTCGTTTGGAAAATACATCGTTTGATTTAATAAAATAATCAGAGTTTACAAAGTAGGTCCCAAATGTAAATCAACTTGTGCGGAAATAAGTTTGTTACAATTCAAACGATGTTTTAAAGTACGTAAAACCCAAGTGAGACGCGTCGTCATCGCGACTCCATGATGTGTCCAAATGCATGCCATGAAGTGAATACCTTAGATACCTGAGATAAAACATGCTAAAAAGTGTCAACACAAAGGTTGAGTGAGTTCATAGAGTTTGTGTTGAAATGTAAAGCCTTTCAAAATCGTTTATGCAGCAAAGGCATTGTAAATCCACCCAGTTCCAAGTTCCGCCCATACAAAACTTGCAACCTGTGTGTTCACAACCCACTGCCAAAATGTGTATAGTTTATGTTCAAACACTTGATGTCAAATGAATTCACAATAGTATCTAACTCGACGTAGAACAATAGCACTTAATCAATAGGACTAGACTCAATGTATCAGTAGTCAACTGATTTAGAACGTTATACGACGTAGGACTGTAGCACATAATCAATAGTACATGACTCAATGTATCAGTAGTCAACTGATATAGTACTTTATTCGACGTATAACTATAGCACACGAACGAGAACAATTGATATAGTATAACACTTGATTTTGAAACAATGGTGATCATGATAGAATTTAGCCTTAAAATCTAAAGTACTTGTGAAAACTAGTTAAGCATGTATCTCCCCCAAAATAGTTATGAAAACAAGTAAAAGTGGGGCTATGAAAACTCACTTGGTAAACTGGTATGATGACAAGAGTGAGTACACTGAGGTATAGCGGGAAACCTTAATCTGGACCTATTACGAATGATATGATATGTAATGAGTTGCAATGTAATGTTATGCATGCATTTCGAATGTTATTTATACCATTTGCGAGTTTTGAAAATAATACTTATCGTCGAAAAATACTCTTTTGACGTCTTGACCATTCTTAAATCACTTTGCAAGTATTTACGTCAAAATGTCATCCTACAATGGTTTTATAATGATTTATGGTGAAATTTTCACTTTTCGTCATAAAACAATGTCGTCGGAATTTTTATAAAAGTAACAAAAATGGCTTCGAAAAACTAGTCGTAAAATGGTGTGCGTCGATCGTTAGGAAACGAATTCAACAGTTTTAGAAAGTTTGTATCGAAATCTAAAAGTTTCAGTTCAGGAGTTTTCGTCATCGAGGTCTCGAACATAAAGATAATAAGGGTTAAAGATGGTGATTTTGTCTAATTGTTGTGTAAAAAGTGAGTTTCGGCCAAGTTTGAGCAACCGTAATTAATTTATTAAAACTCCGCTATACAAACGGTTGATTGTTTTGAAAAATATGCTCGGTGATCTTGATTTTATTAGAAGACATTTCGTTCCAAAAAGTTCCACATCATAGTTAAAAACAGCCTCCAACATGGTCGTTTCAGCTACCGTAATACTTGTATCGTAAAAATAATATAGTTTTTCAGAAATTAATAGTTACGGCAATTTTATGAAAACGTGCATATCTTTGTCGTTTCAAATCCGTTTTCTACGTATAATACGTCCTTAGCTTCGTATCAAAGTATACTAATATATTTTTGATAAGTCGAAATAATTTGTGAAGCTTAAGGCTCGTTTTTGACTCGAAATATACAAAAACATGTTGCTGAAATTTCAGAAAAAATTATATTTCGTCGTCAAACTTTAAAAATCCATAACTTCTTCGTTATAACTCCGTTTTAATCCGTTCAAGCGGCCACAGATTCGTTTTAAAGTATATTTTCTAAATATCAAGGCCAAAATTTCGTGCCTACTGTCGGATTTTCTAGAAAATCAAAACAAGGACAGAACACTTTTATATACTTATCGAAAATAGTTTTTCTCGCACCAAACCTATTTAATCCCTTCAAATCAACTCCAAAGCTAATCTAATCCTACCATACACCTTCTTAGGGTGTCATGGGTTCCTAAACATCATCAAGACCAAAGTATACCAAGGGGATAATTATAGGATGACCTTATATATATATATTTCTAAAATCATGTAAAAATGGTATAAACAACACAAATCATGCATGCTTGCTCCAAAAATGAAGAGATACCTATGAAATGAAAAGGAGATATGAAAAATATAAATGATATGCTTACAAGTATTATGATGAGGTGCAAAGAACAAGGTTTAGCCTAAATACTCTAGATTTTTATTTCAAAATCTTAATAAGAGTATTATCTAGATTGTGTTTATGCTTGAACTTGAAAAAAAAATGATGATCCCTTCTTGAAACACCTATGGCCGGTTATGGAGACAAGGGAAAAGGAAGAGAGAACTTTTTCTTAACTTGAATAATTGGTTGAATGAAATGTGAAGTGAAATGGTGAAGTAATATCTTATAAAATCAAGAAAGTACCAACTTAATAAATACAATCACCCAATCCCCCCCCCCCCTTGGCCGGATTTTGGGGGGATTATGTCTCTCAAATATTTTTTTTTTCTTTTATTACTTGTATATATTGTAAATAAAATGTAAGTAAATGTTATGTTAAGTAGAATTTGTAGTACTTGTACATAGTTGTGATATTAGAGTAGTATGAATTAAACTAAGTTTTAGGGGATCAAAGTAAAGTATAATGATATTATAAAATTATAAAAATACATTCCTTGTAAAATTTGAGTGATAAAATAATTACCGAGTAGTTTTTAAGAAAAACGTCGTAATAATATAAATTTAACGATTTATATACAAAATAAATTTAGAACACTAGGTAATCTCAAAATATAGTTTTTATAAACTAAATGTAAGTATAAAAATATATCGGGATCATTTTTGAAAGTAATGGATTAAATGCTCAAAATAATAACTTACGCGATAACGTTTATTTAATATAAAATTTACGCGTTTAATGTGAAATGTAATGTCATGAATGAATTATCATGATGCAAATGATGTTAATGAAATGTAGACTAAACTTAGTCCATATGGAATGTTCGTGATGATATGATCATGAATTCGCCGCTAAACCATAAAGGTTACGCGAATTTGGAACACGCAAACCTAGTTTACGATAAATGTTGAAATTGTGAAACTTGAGAAATGACTTGAAATTGCGAGTTGTCACATTCGCCCATCCAAAAAGGAATTCAGTCCCTGAATTCAGTTCGTGTTAGTCTATCGAATTTTTGAGTTTGTGATGAATAACGAGGAGAAAAGACATGGAGAAGTGTCGTTACGGTTATCGATGATTGAGAGCGTATAAAACATCATAGTACAGAAAATATCGGATGAATCTCTTATAAGTAACACTTTGACTTTGAAATATGTGAAGATTTTGCTTGCACTAAGATTTATAAATAACCGCTCCCAACATAACGTGATCCCTCCAGAATTAGACATAGTTAGCTAGGCTATGCATAATTAAGGAACGATGACGTGACGTTCGGTTTAGTTGTTATAACTCTCAATTTTTACAAGGATTTAAACCGTGTTGTTAAAATGGTCGATGAAGTAAAAGAAGTAAAATTCTCGTAAGTAGTAACAAATCGGAAAGAAAATAAAGTACGATAGATGAGAATATTTTACAACGAGTGGTTTAGCAAAAGTAGTACATCTTAAGTTATAAATATTCGGATACGATGAAAGACATAAACTTAATATGACACAGTACATAAGGAGAAATAAGGCTGTTAGTTCCAAACTTCTTCAGTCTTCCGCGTTGTTGTGACCATGACGAGCTTCTCCTCCTCCTAACATGTATGCATTCCCATGAGCACCTTCAACTGGTTGACCTTGGTTTTGAGGACATTGATTCCGATAGTGTCCTTGCTCCCCACATCCGAAGCACGTAACTATGGCCTTGCCCTTACAGTCCTTAGCAAGGTGTCCTACTTTGTGATAGCTAAAGCATATACCACATGGACCATTATGATGTAGCGTGCATTGGTGGCATCGCGGTAAGTTTCCTGCATAAGCTCTTCCCTTTGTTGGTGCAGCAACATAGACTCTGGCGACTTCTTGTCTTCTATTCTGTTGTTGATGATGGTTAGTGTTACGGTTTTGGTTGTTGTTGTTATAACCTCCTTGGTCGTCTTCCCATTTTCTTTTGTTGTGGTTGATTTGGTTATCGTCGTTGTAGTTGTTGTTTTGGTTATTGTGGTAGTTGGTGCGGTTGTTGGGGTTGTTGTTGTTTTGGTTGGTGTTGGTGTACTTACCTCTCTTCACTACCTGGGCCATGAGCTTTTGAGACAATCGAATAGATTCCTCAATCGTTTGCGGATCAAAGGAAGTCACATCACCTTGAATAATTTTGGGAAGTCCTTCAATGAAAGCCTCCAGTAGCTTCTCATTATCCGAAACCATAGATGGGCATAACACGGCCAATTCTTGAAACCTTCGAATGTAAGTATCAATGTCATACCCAATAGTTACCAACTCGTAGAATTCGGTCTCCAACTTTTTCACTTCCGTACGCGGACAAAACTTCTTTGTTACCAAGCCTTTAAATTGCTCCCAAGTGAGCTTGAAAGCATTCTCCATTCCCATCGGTTGAGCATATGAGTTCCACCACGACAATGCTCCATCGAGTAGTGTACTTGTAGCAAACTTGACCTTACTATCATCCGGGCAATTACACAGCAAAAACACGGACTCCAATTTCTCGAACCATCGCACCATGGCAGTGGCTCCTTCAGTCCCTTTAAACTTGGTGGGATCTCCACTTTTAAAATCCTTATACGAACAGATTTTAACTCCGGACCCTCCTGCATTTCCTGCAGCAACAGCAAGCCTAGCGGCTTCAGCAGCAGCCACGGCCTCAGCAACAGCAGCAGCCACCGTTTCCCTTTCAATCCTTAGAGCATCGGCTACGCTATCCATTACCAACTTTTGAATAGCCGCTTGTGTCCATTCGGGTGCAGCTTTCTTCGGCGCCATAACTCTTCAAAATAAGAGGAAAAATGAGACGTAGTCAAATCGTATGTTAGGAATAAGCGCTCTAAAGAGAAGTGATAAGAAATGATAAGTTTGAGGTTATTTTTCAAAATGATCGACGGTTTCCTAAGGAATAGGTTATAAGATGTCGTAAGTGCTTCAAATGTATAATGGTTTAGTGACTTAATGTGTTAGTAACGTGTAACTCGACGTGTTAGTGATGATATAAAGGAATGAGAGTGACTTTGCCGTACTTAAAGGTTTATCTCGGCATTCGACGTTATCGGTGATGAGTCAATTGATGTGAAAATTGTGATAGGGAATGACAAGGAATTCTCCACATTAGAGTATGAAGAAAGAATAATGGAATGGGCATTTAAAGGCATCCATGTGACAATCGATATGAAATGAAAGTAAATAACTCGAAAAATGTACGTATAACCCGCATGTAAAGTGAACATGCACTTATGATGAAATGATGAGATGCTATGATAATGTAGTTATAGTCTAGGGTCAATGATGCAACCTAGTTCTCTATAACTGAAGCTCTGATGCCAATCTGTCACAACCCAAAATTACCTGTTTTGCAGCGGAATGGAATTCCTGGGGATTGACTGTCATAGCATCACAATCACAGTTATATTGAACGACCTAAAGTGTCGTTTGGAAAATACATCGTTTGATTTAATAAAATAATCAGAGTTTACAAAGTAGGTCCCAAATGTAAATCAACTTGTGCGGAAATAAGTTTGTTACAATTCAAACGATGTTTTAAAGTACGTAAAACCCAAGTGAGACGCGTCGTCATCGCGACTCCATGATGTGTCCAAATGCATGCCATGAAGTGAATACCTTAGATACCTGAGATAAAACATGCTAAAAAGTGTCAACACAAAGGTTGAGTGAGTTCATAGAGTTTGTGTTGAAATGTAAAGCCTTTCAAAATCGTTTATGCAGCAAAGGCATTGTAAATCCACCCAGTTCCAAGTTCCGCCCATACAAAACTTGCAACCTGTGTGTTCACAACCCACTGCCAAAATGTGTATAGTTTATGTTCAAACACTTGATGTCAAATGAATTCACAATAGTATCTAACTCGACGTAGAACAATAGCACTTAATCAATAGGACTAGACTCAATGTATCAGTAGTCAACTGATTTAGAACGTTATACGACGTAGGACTGTAGCACATAATCAATAGTACATGACTCAATGTATCAGTAGTCAACTGATATAGTACTTTATTCGACGTATAACTATAGCACACGAACGAGAACAATTGATATAGTATAACACTTGATTTTGAAACAATGGTGATCATGATAGAATTTAGCCTTAAAATCTAAAGTACTTGTGAAAACTAGTTAAGCATGTATCTCCCCCAAAATAGTTATGAAAACAAGTAAAAGTGGGGCTATGAAAACTCACTTGGTAAACTGGTATGATGACAAGAGTGAGTACACTGAGGTATAGCGGGAAACCTTAATCTGGACCTATTACGAATGATATGATATGTAATGAGTTGCAATGTAATGTTATGCATGCATTTCGAATGTTATTTATACCATTTGCGAGTTTTGAAAATAATACTTATCGTCGAAAAATACTCTTTTGACGTCTTGACCATTCTTAAATCACTTTGCAAGTATTTACGTCAAAATGTCATCCTACAATGGTTTTATAATGATTTATGGTGAAATTTTCACTTTTCGTCATAAAACAATGTCGTCGGAATTTTTATAAAAGTAACAAAAATGGCTTCGAAAAACTAGTCGTAAAATGGTGTGCGTCGATCGTTAGGAAACGAATTCAACAGTTTTAGAAAGTTTGTATCGAAATCTAAAAGTTTCAGTTCAGGAGTTTTCGTCATCGAGGTCTCGAACATAAAGATAATAAGGGTTAAAGATGGTGATTTTGTCTAATTGTTGTGTAAAAAGTGAGTTTCGGCCAAGTTTGAGCAACCGTAATTAATTTATTAAAACTCCGCTATACAAACGGTTGATTGTTTTGAAAAATATGCTCGGTGATCTTGATTTTATTAGAAGACATTTCGTTCCAAAAAGTTCCACATCATAGTTAAAAACAGCCTCCAACATGGTCGTTTCAGCTACCGTAATACTTGTATCGTAAAAATAATATAGTTTTTTCAGAAATTAATAGTTACGGCAATTTTATGAAAACGTGCATATCTTTGTCGTTTCAAATCCGTTTTCTACGTATAATACGTCCTTAGCTTCGTATCAAAGTATACTAATATATTTTTGATAAGTCGAAATAATTTGTGAAGCTTAAGGCTCGTTTTTAACTCGTAATAACCAAAAACATGTTGCTGAAATTTCAGAAATAAATATATTTCGTCGTCAAACTTTAAAAATTCATAACTTCTTCGTTATAACTCCGTTTTAATCCGTTCAAGCGGCCACAGATTCGTTTTAAAGTATATTTTCTAAATATCAAGGCCAAAATTTCGTGCCTACTGTCGGATTTTCTAGAAAATCAAAACAAGGACAGAACACTTTTATATACTTATCGAAAATAGTTTTTCTCGCACCAAACCTATTCTAATCCCTTCAAATCAACTCCAAAGCTAATCTAATCCTACCATACACCTTCTTAGGGTGTCATGGGTTCCTAAACATCATCAAGACCAAAGTATACCAAGGGGATAATTATAGGATGACCTTATATATATATATTTCTAAAATCATGTAAAAATGGTATAAACAACACAAATCATGCATGCTTGCTCCAAAAATGAAGAGATACCTATGAAATGAAAAGGAGATATGAAAAATAT
Organism: Chrysanthemum seticuspe; assembly: GCA_019973895.1. Classification (NCBI taxonomy): domain Eukaryota; kingdom Viridiplantae; phylum Streptophyta; class Magnoliopsida; order Asterales; family Asteraceae; genus Chrysanthemum; species Chrysanthemum seticuspe. Next base: position 104,322,311 of record BPTQ01000002.1, read on the forward strand.
AAATGATATGCTTACAAGTATTATGATGAGGTGCAAAGAACAAGGTTTAGCCTAAATACTCTAGATTTTTATTTCAAAATCTTAATAAGAGTATTATCTAGATTGTGTTTATGCTTGAACTTGAAAAAAAAATGATGATCCCTTCTTGAAACACCTATGGCCGGTTATGGAGACAAGGGAAAAGGAAGAGAGAACTTTTTCTTAACTTGAATAATTGGTTGAATGAAATGTGAAGTGAAATGGTGAAGTAATATCTTATAAAATCAAGAAAGTACCAACTTAATAAATACAATCACCCAATCCCCCCCCCCCCCTTGGCCGGATTTTGGGGGGATTATGTCTCTCAAATATATTTTTTTTTTCTTTTATTACTTGTATATATTGTAAATAAAATGTAAGTAAATGTTATGTTAAGTAGAATTTGTAGTACTTGTACATAGTTGTGATATTAGAGTAGTATGAATTAAACTAAGTTTTAGGGGATCAAAGTAAAGTATAATGATATTATAAAAATTATAAAAATACATTCCTTGTAAAATTTGAGTGATAAAATAATTACCGAGTAGTTTTTAAGAAAAACGTCGTAATAATATAAATTTAACGATTTATATACAAAATAAATTTAGAACACTAGGTAATCTCAAAATATAGTTTTTATAAACTAAATGTAAGTATAAAAATATATCGGGATCATTTTTGAAAGTAATGGATTAAATGCTCAAAATAATAACTTACGCGATAACGTTTATTTAATATAAAATTTACGCGTTTAATGTGAAATGTAATGTCATGAATGAATTATCATGATGCAAATGATGTTAATGAAATGTAGACTAAACTTAGTCCATATGGAATGTTCGTGATGATATGATCATGAATTCGCCGCTAAACCATAAAGGTTACGCGAATTTGGAACACGCAAACCTAGTTTACGATAAATGTTGAAATTGTGAAACTTGAGAAATGACTTGAAATTGCGAGTTGTCACAAGTTCGATTTTGTCTTTCAACTACACCGTTCTGTTGAGGAGTTCGTGGAACACTTCTTTGATGACTGATTCCAACACTTTCATAAAACTGAATTAAGTCTTTGTTGACAAACTTTGTGCCATTGTCTGTTCGAACAATTCTGACTGTATTGTTGAGTCGAACCTGAAGCTGTTTGATTAGTTTGATGATGACATCTGGAGTTTCATCCTTTGTCCTCAAAAACTTTACCCAAGTAAATCGAGAGTAGTCATCAACAACTACTAGAATGTATTTCTTCCCATTTATCGTTTGCACTCTCATTGGTCCGCACAGATCCATATGAAGGGTATGAAAAACTTCCATTACTGAATTTGTGGGTTTTGGTTTGTGGGCATATTTCGTGCTTTTACCCAATTGGCAAGCTGAACAAAGATGATCTTTTTCATATTTTAATCTGGGTAAGCCTCTGACAAGATCCTTTCTGGAAAGGTTATTAATGGTGCCAAAGTTCAAGTGATTGAGACGACGATGCCATAACCATGACTTTGTTTTAGAAGCCTTTGACAGCAAGCAGATTGGAGAAGACTTCATTATGTCTTCGATAGAGATGGTGTATAGGTTAGAACCACGAGTACCTCTTAATAATTTCACACCATCAAGTTCTCTAACGAAACAAGTATGTTTTCTAAAGGCCACCTCTAGATCGGAATCACAGAATTGACCAACAGAGAACAAATTATGACCAAGACCTTCCACATAATATACCCTGGAGATTACACTTTTGCCAACTACATAATCACCATAACCCATAATTGCTCCAAAATGGTCGTTCCCGAATCTAACAGTCCCGATGAATTTACTCACGAAGTTCATGAGCCGCGACCGGTCTCCAGTCATATGCTTGGAATAGCCTGAGTCCAAGTACCACAGAACGATTTGAACGATCTGCAGTTGAACATAGACAAGAATGGATAACTGGATAATTGGGATCCCCATGCAAGAATGGGTTCCACTTGGTTAGTAACAGTGATTGGAACACCCACATCAGAAATAGAAACATCCATATCAGAAATAGAAGCAATGGAATCATTATGAATAGATGCAGTACTAGTGTTCGTATTTGACCTATTCAAAGTATGTTCACTTCTTAAGGGAATAGATCTACCAGTGGGCATCCATTTTCTAGTGGGCATTGTCTGATTAACCTTATGGCCAACAGGTATCCATTGATAACCTATCTTACTAAATGTTCTTCCTGTGGGTTTCCATTGTTTTCTAACTTTCTTTCGTTTTTGCCTTCTAACCTTCTTAGCATGATTTTTTCCATTGATAATTTCAACTGGGCATTTGACAGCATTAGACAAATCATTCATACCACATTCAAGATTAGTAACAGAAACCACGCAATCATCATTACATGTTTTGCCAAAAGTAGTAGAATTCGCATTAATTACAGTACGCTTAAAGCTAACACTAGAATCAACACGATTCATTTTATTCAAGTTCTCCCTACGGTGATCTTCTACTTTCTTCCAATGCACATTCTTAGCTTGCGAGGTCCTATCATTCCTTGTATTGCCTTGAGACTTTGACCTGCTCGCTTTAATGTCACAGATTACTCCTGTAGAGGGACCGGGAACATTAGTTGGTTTTGCTACTTTTTGCCTTTCCTGTTTTGATGTGCTGGGTTGTGAACTATTTGAAGGGACACTGAGGTTCACTTTCTTAACACTGGAGGTGCTGGGATCTGAACTATTTGAGGGCCTACTAATGTTCACATTCATAACATTGGGCATAGAACAAGGTATCAAGGGATTGACTTGCTCACCTAGAGATTTAGGGCATATTGTAATTAAGCATTCTAGAAGTTCTTGAGACCGTTTGGTATATAAGCATGCATGGCCAATTGCATTATCAAGTGGTTTCTCTATCTTATCCTCTTCTACAATCTCACGAAGACATTCTAGACTATCCTTAAGGTATGAGAAATATGTTTGAATAGCAAGTTTGTTATTCCTAAGATGAGGAGGAACATATTTCACAGAAAAAGCATATTTATTACAGACATGCACCTTTAAAGTACCATTCTCCCCATTGGTCATTGGCATTTTCCCTTTTACCTGACTCTTCAGATTCTCAATTTCATTTTGCAACGAAGTTATTTTTTCGTTATTTTTGTTACGAGTGACTTTTATTGACTCAAATAACTCATTGAAATGACGTTTAACCTTTTCATTTTCTTCTAGAAAACTCTCATTTTCCTTTTGTAAAGCATTGACCAAGTTGTGAAGATGAAAATTTTGAGAGTTCCGAGAATCTAAAGGAGGAGGCATTTGGGAGCCAGTCACATTGTTCTTTTCACCCTTTAACTGAGAAATTTGGGCTTTCAACTTTCTGATCGTGTTACAGTGAGCTTGAATCTGTTCATCACGTTTGTTTATTTCAAAAACTGCATCAAACTCTTGGACATCCGTGGATATCTTGATATTTGAGGTTTTAACATTTTCTTTGAGATGTTGATATTTAAGTTGTAAATCAAAATGTTCAACTTCTAGTTTAGAAAGATGTTTTACCAAAGTATCGTGATCATCCTGTTCAATTTTTTCACTTAGTTTAGAGTTTTTGATTTCAAGCTCAATGACACGATCATGGGAGACTTTTAAAGCAACAGATAGTTCATGAAATTGAGAAGCATTAATGGAGCAATTCGTAGCAGTGTAAAACACATCTTGAGCAATACATTCAGAAATAAGATTCTCATTCAAGGTATGCAAGTTTTTTCTCTCAATCTCATTATATTTTAATGCTCGCTCATAGTCACTAACCTCAACTATCATTGTATCAAATTCCTTTTCCATTCCTTTAATATCTGAATCTATCCCCTTTTTAAGACTCTCAAAATGATCTTTTAGTTGCTTAAAGAAAGGCATGACCTCAGTTAAATAGCATTCTTTTGTTTGTTCAAAACCCCTTTCCCCTTCAGTTATCCCAGTGGGTATGATCCTTTTCTTACACGTTTTCTCAAAATCGACAAATAGTTGAAAGATAACATATTGACTGATTAAGGTCTTGCTTTTAGTGGCAATAGTTCTAGGAACTAAATGCATTGGTGTATTTGGAGGATACACAGTCGCTGCAGGCATTTTCCTAAGGGGAGGGTTTGTTTCAACAAGATTTTCAGCTTTTTGCTTATCTAAGTCCCTTTTCCAGAAAGCTTGTTCAAGTGTTAACAACGTTTGAGGCTTAGATTTGTTTAGGGAGATCCAGTTTTCCTTCTTGTAATCATGGGGTTTGATCATTATGTTATTCTTTTTACATTCAGGATCTTCTAGCTTCTTATTCATTTTCTCTCTAGATGCATCATCTAATTTTCTATCTTCCTTAGTGATTAAGTGAGCAGTCTGAATGGTATTTCCTTGTACGTACAACTTATTTTCAAGCTTGTTTTTCAAGGTTTTTAGATTAGAAAAATCATTCAAAAGTTTTGATTCCTTAGCACTGAATTCTTGCTTAAGCATTTTAACATTTTCTTGAAGTTCTTGTTTTTGCTTAGCAGTTTTAGAAAGCTTTTCTTGTAAGGAGTTTAGCTCTTGTTTTAATACTTCTTCTCTAAACCTACTTTTTCTAATAGTTGTACGCATTTGGTCATCCATTTCCTACTCACGGGTGGTTAATTCAAACTTAGCACGTTGTTCATAAATAGCAACACGTTCTTTATAAGCATTAAGTTCAGAAATAACAGAATCATCAGGGGCACGTGCAGTGTATTCGTCAAAAGCATAGTCATTATTGACTGCATAAGATACATCACTTGGTACAATCTCACTTTCACTTTGTTTCACATATTGATCATATGGGACAACATTGATATTACCCATATTTTCAATATCTGACTCAATAATTACAGTTGATTGTACTTCGTTATGTATCTTTTGCTCATCAACTTCATCGTATAATTTTAATACCTCAGAAATGATTTTGTCTTTGGATGGACTAGCTTGTGGTGATGAAGAGACTTTAGGAGAGACCATTGGAGAAATTCTAGCCATGAAAATGGTTTTTGCAGTAGGTTCTTCATCAACATCAGAGTCGTATGCATCACAATCAGCTACTTGAAAGGCATTCTGATGATTATGGCCTATCTCCTGAATTGGTTGCTCATCCACATCTGCATCATATGTCTTAACATTTCCCTCAGCCAAGAACAACAACTCCTCTTCATCCAAGGCTGCACCATTATCCTGAGCTTGCACAAGCAACATCTTATCCCTGAATTACTCGGCATTCTGAGGGCGTGATTTGCTCACAAACGGTCTATCTTTTATTAGTCAACCACTTGTGAATGGTCAACCATAAAAGTCAAACAGCTCAGAACAGAATGCAATTAAGTCCAGAGGAGTTTAGTGTTTCCCCGGGTCGTTAAGTCCCAACGAGGTGTGAACACTGTAATAGAACGAATCTGTGATCGGGTGATATTGAATGAAAAAAAGGTTTTGAGTGATTTATACTAAGGAATAAAAGAAAATAGCTTAAACAAGCTATAAGAACAAGTACGTGAAAGCAAAATACTTAAAAACGTTTAAAACCTAAACACGCGTACGTTTACTGAATTTTACGTAAACGTACAAAATAAAACGTAAATTTAAAAGAATAAAACACCTACGGATATGAAAATGATATTTTTACAATCCTAATAATAAAAGAAAATTATTGGAAAAAGAAAATTATTTTTATGACTATTTATTTAATTATTATTAATTAAAAACTATTTTTAACTATTTAATAATACCCTAAAATATAAGAAAATATGAAATAAAGCTAGAAAAGTGAAATTATGACTTAGAAAAATCTAAAATATTATAAAACTAATTTTAAACCTGAAAATATATTTTTTAGACTTTTTAAATAATTATTATTAATTAAAAACTAATTTAAACTAATTAAAATTAAGAAAAATAACAAATGAACAGTAAAAATTATGAAAAATTTCCTAAAATTATTTTATATTATATAAAAGCTAGGAAAAATATAAAAACATGGTTTTACTTAATAAAAATTAATTTTACTATTTAATACTTTAAGATTAATTAATTATTAAAACTATTATTAATTATTAAAAATACTAGATGAAAAAGGAAAAATCTGAGAAAATTCCTAAAATTACTTTAAGATGACAGAAACTTAAGAAAAATATAAAAACAGATAAGTGCTTAATAATAAGCTGAAAAGAAAATTTAAAAAGCTAAATTATATTAAATAAACGCTATCACTATTTTTAAAATGATGATTTTTCTAGATTTTTCTTTTACAAAACTATTTAACTACTGAAAATAACAAACTTTTGTGAAATCACTTTAAGTGGGGCTCAGTGAATAAGCACTTCAAGTGCTTATTGCTTTGACAGTTGACTTTGGTCAAACTGTCAAGCTATAAGCTTCAAATAAGCTAGCTATGGCCCCACAGTGGTAAATTCTAGTGAGAACAAGTTAAGTGACTAGAATTAAGCTAAAACAAACCAAAGAGAACCCCTGAATAAGCAATTTAAGCCAAAAAATAAGCAAAGCTAAACCAGTTTCACCTCAGAAATGGGACAATATTACTGCTGATCTAGGAGTGGGGTCCACAGAGCTTAAGGCTCAAACAATGGCTGAAATAGAAAGCTAGCAAGGTGGTGAATACTATGGAACCAAGAACCACCACTGGGGCCCACTGATGTGGCCTATGGGACCCACCAAAGTGGTGGTGATGGTGACTGTGGTGGTGGTGCAACAGCTGCACAGGGGAGAAACTTTCCCTGCAGCTCACTTTGAGGCCATGTGGGGCCCACACAAAAATTCACAAAAATAATACAAAAATACTAGAGAGAGCACAAGCTGGGTCTAAATGATTTCTGTTGAAACAGACAAAGACCTTGATAGATCTTGAGCTCGTGGATCGTTATGTATGCCTATGTAATCACAAGCACCATAAAAGACAATCTCTACTACTAATGTTTATCAGCGGAATATAAACACAAGTAAATAACTAAGAACTTCTTGATCCTCTATGGATCTTTATATTAACTAAAACTGAATTTTTCCAATCGGTACATAAACCTTTCTAATGTGTTCCTTTTATAGATAAGGAACCCTAAACAATATTGCTAAACCGTTTTCCAAGAAACGTATAATCATAAAACTAAATAAGATATACACAATCACTTCCTAATAAAGCTCATGTATATCTACACTAAATAAACTAAACACGGAATAAACACTTCCGCAGAATCAAACTAATCACTATTATTCTTCAGCAGAATAAGTCTTCGGCAGAATCCATTGCACTTCAGTAGAAACACTTCAGCATTACTATCAGCATAATCAGACTTTCACATAATTCCCAACAATCCTCCCCTAAACTGGAATTTGACTTGTTAAGTTCCAGTTTCTTGATAGATCTTACAGCACCAGAGGATTGGACACGAACAACAGCAACAGCAAAGAATCCAAAGAACATCTCTATGATGAAGAAACTCTGAAACTCCATATCTTTGCAGCAACAAATGACAAAAGGTACATCAAAACAGATTAGTTTCATACTATTCTCATCACATCCAGGTGTGTTAACTCCTGTGAGAGGTGAATCATTGAAAATAAATGGATTTGATGTCTCTTTACCAATAGCCATCACTACTGGAGTAGCCATATGTTTCAGTTCGTAAACTATGGTACATTGATAACCATCTGATTTATGGGCAAACCAGCAACCATATAAACGGATTTGAAATGTCTTTACCTGTAGCCGTTTGCTCAGGACTAGTCAATTCTTAGAATTGGTGAATTGAGAACCAAATATGGAATGCCACTGCCTTTACCACAAGCCATATACAAGTGGGCTAGCCAATTCTTGGATTCCAAACAGGAATAAACCATGGTGAATTGAAAACCATACAACACTCAGCAATAAAGCATAGGTGGTTGCATACCCTATGATTTTTAGCAAATCATTACAGCTATCAACAGATTTGATGTGTCTTTACCAAAGCTGTACCCTTTGGACTAGCTAACTCTTTGACATACTCAAAGTATATCAGGTGATTCAATAACCAAAAAATATACAACAAACCTGCAAGAAAAGTTAGATAAAACCAAAAGCTTTTTTTTTTTTTTTTTTTTTTTTTTTTTTTTTTTTTTTTTTTAAACTAATAAACAAAGAAAACAAAGATTACAAAATATTACAATTAAGATGAACCTTTATGTGATAGAAGTTGATTCTTAATCAAACCAACACATTGAGTAGCATGAAGGTCATCATTGCCAACCGGATTAGGAGGCACTTCCAACTTGTGTCTCAGCAATCTTTCCATAAAAGTATCAGATAAAGGATAAAGCCTATCTGATAGCATACACAAAATCATCCCACAGGTAGTCTGAACTACCTGAACACAAGGCAGAGGATAAAATCTCCAACTCTCAATCTCCCATTTATGAGAATTCTTCCAAATAGAATACCCTTTACCATGTGGAGAATCAGAATCAAACATAACCTGAAGATCACCCAACAAATATAAACCAGAACCAGTTGCTGAATGAAACTTGTAATACTGAATGACATGTTCATACAGCATCTTCAAATCATGTCGATTCACCAAATGAAGAATATCCTTCAAGAAGTTAAACTCAATAACAGTTTTATCCAGCCTATACACAGTGTTAAGCTTACCAGCTGTCCAATTAACCAAAACCACATGAGTACCTTCAGGAAAAGCTTCAATAGATCCAACCTCAATAAATGTAGATTCATCAGCCTTAAGATCTAAAGTAGTATTCCTTGAAGCATGTTTCTTAGCCAATCTATCCGAACTTCGTATAACCAAACTCTGCTTTCCCATATCAGCAATGTTATCAGTATCAAGTTGTAGATCAGTTTCCTGAATCAGAGAATCACTTAACTCCACACTTGACAACATTTCAGAAGAAACCAAAGAAGATTCAGCAGAAACATCCACATCAGAAGAAGGAGTATCAGCAGAAGTTGTATCAGAAGGAACAGCTGGAGTTACCACCGAAGGCAAAACATCATCAAAACTATCCACAATTTCAACTGTTCTCTGTCTCTTGGCTGTAGGAACATCAGTCATTGAATCACTTGCTGCCAAATGAGAAGAAGTAGAACCAGAAGAAGATTTCATAACCATATGATACTGTCTAATCAAAGCATCATCAGATAAAGTCATGATTTGCTTCATTGTCATACCAGAATTATACATAGCAGCATTCTTCACAACTCTCCTCATATGATTCCTCTTCTGAGCAACAGTCATAGGTTTTTCTCTTTTGGCTTTATTTCTCTGTTCAATAAGAGCTCTTCTCTGTGCTGCAGATTCTTTCTTCCTTTGATTACCAAGTGCCACCATAGAATCAGAATGATAAACACCATTCTCATCATCCAAGCGAAGTTGTCTTCTGATCAGTTCCTCTGTCACCACATATACTTGTCCATCAACACTTGCAACTATCTCGGTATCACCTCTCTTTTCTGCCGACGCCCAAAATTGAGTAATCAAAGTTTCATATATAGCATCTGGAGAATGCGTCAATGCATATACAATCTTTGATCTTAGTAAGAAAGAAATCATCGGCCTATAAAGTTCATCTCCTCGAGCAGATCCAAGAAAAGCAACCTTATTATGATCATGTTTGAATTGAAGCGCCATGAGAGTTTTTGAAGATTAGGGTTAGGACTTTGCACAAAAGGAAGTGTTTTTAATGAGAGTAATAATCGAATTACTTATTATGGAGCGAAACTATGCCGTAGAGAATAAATAGAAAATTTCCCAAATTTGGTCAAAGGTTGACCAAGGATGACGTGGACTTCTACTTTTACTAGGATTTACTTATAACTTCGGTAGAAATGAGAACCATTCTGCTGAAGTAGAACAATCAGCAGAAACAGAAGACTTACTCTCGAAGCTTCAGTAAATATCTTTTAACTGTTTCACCCATACGCATTAATTCTCTTACCACTTGAACCCGGCTATAAAATAATCCCAATGCACATAGACTTTTTCATCAAAAATCCCCAAATAATATTTCAAACCCTAATTCCTTCAATCCTTCAAAATTAACCAGAATAACCATGAGTACCAAACCTGAGATCATAGATCTCACAACAACATCCTCATCATCATCCTCATCATCTAGTGAAGATACCAATTCATGGTTTCACTATTTTCCAAAGCCATATCCACTACCAAAGAAGTCACCTTTTCTCTCCTCATCAGAAGATGAAAGTGTGAAGAAACCAAGTGTATCTGCTGAAGATTCTGATGAATCCTATAATGAGGGAACATCTTACTCCCAACCCTCAGCACCTAGGCCTCAACGAAGGCCACGGGCCAAAAATCCCCCACTCCCTATGGGAAGAAAGGTGATGCTTGGTCTCTCTGCATCATGTTTTGGTGCATCATCACATATCGTATCGAGGAACGGAAAAAGGAAAATGATGTAAGTTGATGTATGATTGAAAGAGTAGATGATGCATAAATGAAAATCTTTCAGTCTCATCTCTCTGCCACAATCAGCTTCAGCTTCTTCGTTTTCATCAATCCATCCTCTCCATTTTGATCCTTAGCATCTGTTAGGGCTGGTTATGCTTATCACACCAGCATATCCATCATATAGTGCCAAAAGATGTGAGCGATCGTGCATATCCAACAGCTATTAGTGTGAAAGATGTGAGCAGCCATACTCATCGTGCTCATCTTTAGATGTTGGAATAGATGATATGTAATAGATTAGGACTATTAGATCATGTAGATGCTTTTGATGTTGTTAGTACTCTGTAATTTGTAAGCTGTAAACTGTTTCTTGAATGAATGAATGATCTATTTGCTTCTGTACTTCTTTTGATTGAATCATATAACTTCAGTACTTCAACTTCAGAGGAAACAAATAGCACACTTCAGCACAATGAATTCAGTGGAAACAAGCTTAAGCTTTCATGACCATATCTCAACTGATCAGGGACAACTATTCTGCAAAACAAACACAGAAACATACACAAACCAACAAAGAAACACACTAAAATTACATTAGCAGGTTAGAGTTAGTTAAAATCAACCAAATATACAAAATTACATAGCAAAATGCAAAGTTATACACAAATCCTCCCCTGAGGCATATGCCTCCCCTGAGGCCTATGCCTCCCCTTAAACTTTGCAGTTAAGGGTTATGCATGCCAATATGGACCACAAGGTGTTGAAACCGTGGTCCTTCAAAAGCCTTTGTTAACAGATCTGCCACATTATCAGCAGTAGGAATTTTGACCACATTTATCAAATTTTTATCATATGCATCTCTTATAAAGTGGTGCCTGATTTCAATATGTTTTGTTCGACTGTGAAAAACTGGATTTTTAACAATGCATATGGTACTTTGATTATCAATAAAAATTGTTGTGTTCATGAAATTATACCCATAATCCAACAACTGATTTTGAATCCAAAGAACCTGTCCACAGCAATTAGCAGCAGCCACATACTCTGCTTCAGTAGATGAGGTAGCCACAATAGTTTGTTTCTTGCATTGCCAAGAAATCAATCTCTTTCCAAGGAATTGGCAACCTCCAGTGGTGGACCTCCTATCCAGATTAGCACCAGCATAGTCACTATCACTATAAGCTTCCAACTTAAAAGGAGACTCTTTTGGGTACCAAAGACCTAGAAAAGGTTGGCCTTTAAGGTACTTAAAGATCTTCTTAACAGCATTGAGATGGGAAGTCAGTGGAGTAACTTGATGTCGCGAACAAACACTCACAGCAAAAGTAATATCAGGCCTGGAAGCTGTTAAATACATCAAAGACCCAATCATAGACCTGTACAAATGAACATTCACAGGTGGATCAGCTTCA
>BPTQ01000002.1:104339574-104396350 GCA_019973895.1 Chrysanthemum seticuspe
CAGTTCTACAGAGAAGATTCAAATCGCCAGGAAAGGCGACCCTTTTTAACTCGTTCCTTTGCTCTCCACTCTAGTAGGGTAGAACTCTACCTAGGCCGCCCTTCAGCGAGTTCGGTTAATGATCGAACCAGGGCATCTCTCTTAACCTTCTCTGCGTCCGCGCACCAGAGGGCTCATCATCGTAGCTCCAGCTATCTTAGCTGCTAAAATTCCTTTAGGAATTCTACGACTATTCCTAGAAGCCTTGCTTCAGGTACCTTACGTGTAGGCAAAACGTGGTTGGCCTACCACAGCCTAGCGTCCCGGTATCAAACCCGAACCAGCTCTTCGAGTTACCACAAGGATATCGGATCCACCGAGCCAGAGCTCATAAGTGGTTCTCATGCCCGAGAACCGCCCAGTAAACCACCATAAAGATAAAAAATAATCTTCCTCAACCCCAACCTTAGCGTAGTAACTTCTCACTAGCATTCCTATTCCCCTAGAGAACGATATCAATACCCGTGGCTTACCCTAATACTACACTACAACGATTAGGTTCACTGCCTAGGGTGTTATAAAACTTGCTCGAAGAAAAGGAAGTTCCTTTGACCCCGAACGACGCGGGTAGCGTTATTAAGTTTTTGGCGCCGTTGCCGAGGAATAGAATAGCTAGTTAGTAGTCCACCTCGTTTAGGTTTCTTTGCTTGATTCCTATCAAGTAAATTTTTCTCATTCTTAGCTTCCTCGTAGTCTATCCCCCTTCTTCGTGACCTTTGTTCGTAACACCATCACTTTTCATCAAGGAAGGTGATAACTAACCACCATTCATCAACCTACCACCAAATGACCCGCCAAGAGCCCGTACTCTTGGTGAATACTCGAGACCGAGCCACCTAGGCTATAGGAACACCATTGAGCTTCTCGACCAAGCCCAAACTATGGCCCTGCGATCCGACACCATCCGGTTGGTGCAAAACGGATGTGCATTCCATGGACTTCGTTCCGAAGATCCTTATCAGCATCTTAAGGATTTCCTTAAAATCGTCGATTCTATCGACCTCGATGCTACTACTCGGGAGACCACGCGCCTGCGTCTCTTCCAATTCTCTCTACGGGACCAAGCTAGTAATTGGCTTGAGCGACTTCCCGCCGGATCCATCTCAAGATGGGATGATCTCACCTCTCGTTTCCTTGCTCAATTTTTCCCAGCGGAAAGGACCGCTAAACTTAGAAGAGACATCTTGACGTTTCAACAACATCAAGGCGAATCTTTCTATGAGGCATGGACTCGATTTAAGGACTTACTCCATAGAGTCCCTCACCATGGCATAGATCTTTGGCTTCAAGTCCAAATCTTCTATGACCATACCGATTTCATCACAAGGCGGTCCATTGATCAAGTCGCCGGTGGAAGGCTTAACGACTTCAACGCTAAGGACTCATAGGATATTATAGAAGAGCTTGTTGATCAAAGCCACGAACACTGGAATGAATCCCCTCAAGCCCTCGTTAAGGTGGTTAGTGCCTTATCAACTCCTCATGGGTCTCCCAACATCACTGAAGAGCAAATGAGTGCTCTTGAAAGAAGGATTGACTATCTCATGGAAAGGAAGAGAGCCTCTGAACGAACCCCTCGAGGAATAGTTAACTCCACCAGTTCCTCCAATCACCCAACACCCTTCTCTGAATCCCCGAGTCGTGAACAAAATCTCAATCTCGAACGGAGCTTCCGTTCTACTTCCCCAATACCACTCTCACCAAGCTTTAAGGAACAAATGAGGGAGTATATGGCAGCCCATACGGAGAGATTAGCAAAATTTGAGAAGGAGGTCTATAGGCAAAGGGAGGAGATGCAAGCCAAAATGGCAGAGATGATGGACTTAGTGAAAGAGTACACTAAGACGAAGATTCCCAAGAAGGTGCTAGTGAGGAACGATGAGCACGCCACCCCCACTTTGCATGTTAACGCCATTTCCATTGCTTCCGATGAGGATGGAGCAGTTGAGAAAAAGGAGCCTGAGAGCAGCAAGGATAATAAGGATAAGAATGAGGCTCGGACTGATGATGAACCCAAATTCATCAAGCATTACCTTAAGCATGAGATCAATAAGAAAACAATCGTTAACCAAGTGAAAAACTTTAGGTGCAATGACGTTCTTAGGAAAGCCCTCTTAGGTGAAATAGGAGAGGAAGAATATGACACCATGCCTATTGGACCTATGTACGAGTCGATTCTGAGAAAGCCAGTAACTAAGAAGCAAGAGATCTCTGGGAACTTTGTAATTCCATGTAGCATAGGTGACTTAGAGAACCTAAATGCCTTGGCCGACCAGGGATCCGATGTAAACATAATGCCGCTGTCAGTCTATAATAAGTTGACTAAGGAGGAACCGACCAAGACCAATCTTAGACTTTCCTTAGCAAATCATTCATATGTTTATCCCATAGGAATAGAGGAGGATGTCTTAATTGAGGTTGCCAATATTGTCTATCCGGTGGACTTCGCAATTGTAGACATTGAGGAAGATAAAAACCTGCCATTAATCCTGGGAACACCTTTCCTGACCACCGCCAAGGCAACCATCAAATGCGGTGAAGGGATTATGATACTCAAAAGTGGAAAAGGGCAAGTTAGGATACCTATTGTTCCGAGATATCCTCTGAAGATTATGGATAAGGTAAAAGATAAGAATTCGTAGGTGTCCAATAATGCGGTTAAGAAGAAAATGGCTGAATGGGAAAAAGGGCTTAGAGAATTCATGGTTCAAGGGTTAAATGCGACATTGTGGAAACGTGATAAAAAGTTAGGAAATAACTATACCACAATACCACAAACTCAAAAGAACCCTAAGGAATTTTTGAATGGAGAAAAGGTGCTTTTGTATAAATCAAGGATAAAAGCATTATGGGGAAGGAATAAGCCAAGATGGTTTGGATCTTATACGGTGAAAGAAACTAATCTAAAAAATAAAACCGTTATCATAATAGATGATGTTGGAAGAGAATTCACGGTGAGCATACAACGTCTACAACCTTATGATGAAGGCTTAGTGGAAGAAATGAAGGACGGCAATGAAGTCACGTAGGGGCACGACTTCGAGTCTAGCTACAAGACTCATAAATAAAGAAAAGCGCTTCGTGGGAGGCAACCCATGCTTAATTGTTTGCTTGTTTGTGTGTCATATATCTTTTCATTGATTGTTTATTCTCATGTTTGAATTTGTGAAAATGCTTTATTTTGTCTTTAACCTCATCTTAATTACATATAAAGGTATTTTACAAAAGGGATAAGTGTAGGGAGGATTACACACGTTTTAAAAAGAACGTGAACATGAGAATTACAATTCTTGAAAAAAGATATATATGTGTGTTTGTTAGAGTCAAATGCTTGTATCGAGTCATAATGGATGTTTTGCAGGAATTTTTCCAGATTCTAAAGATATAAATTTTCCAGAATTTTTGCAGAAAATTGCAGACCAGTTTCTGTCAGGATAACCTGACGGCGTCAGGAGGAGCAGAAACAACTTATCTTACTTTCTCTCATTTTCTGTGCTACTTATAAATTTTTGGAATTTTCCAGGTCTTAATTTTCCAGAAAATCTGCAAACATCCATTCCACAAGCATTATATCTTATTTAAGTCTGGAACTACATCTTGTTGTGATTTTTCTTTGTTCGGTTTGATGCTTTGGTTGTCTGTTTTCTTCAAGTGTTCAGGTTTTATTTATCAAGAAGAAGATACATAAGGTTGGAAGGAGATTTTCACGCATACATTCTTCTTGGAAAGGATTTGACCAATACTTCACACACGGATCCTACCGAGCTAATCAGGGGAGTATTAGTTTCTTTCGTTTTTAATAACCTTCTATTATCATAACTTTGATACTTTCTGGGAACATTGGAGACAATGTTCAGTTTAAGTGTAGGGAGAGAAAATAAAACGGGAACTTTGAAACTATGCTTATCCTTGATTATTTGCTTTGTCCAATTGTATTTGTGTAATAAACCATGAGAAAATGTCGGTTAGGGTAATTTTGGCACCAAATTTAAAATTTTCATGACATATAGGAGTGGGCCGTTAGTCTTAACAAAAGCGTCTCACGGATAGGAAGTTGCATGACTAGCACAAAAAACCCTTTACCACCTAAATTCCACCCAAAATGTGAGGATCGCCCTTAGATTAGTAGGAATTAAAGCATTCATCTTTAATGCTTAGAGTGTGAACCGGTAGTATATTAGATTCTAGAACTTGTTTTGTGATGCATTCCGAGATCGTTAGTAAGACTACACTTGTTTAGTTAGGAATAACTAAATGATAAGAGGCATTAGGATAACCCTTGTTTGATACCCCGTAATATAATTACTTCTTCCACATCGGTTGAGTAATTCCCCCACACCCTTTGCGTTGTACTCATCTTTAGTACACGATACCCCTAGTTAACCCCTCAGAGCCTATCCTTTTTGCGGTTCTCGTCATGTTTCGGTTTTTCTGGAATATCAATGAAGAGCATTCTTTACACCCCACCCCCAAATACACCCAAATCGCCTTAGCCTACCCTGTATGCACTCACTTTTAGTGCATTATTGTTATCACCCCAAACCCTTAGTTCAATTATCTAGTTGCTTGCATGAGTTGCTAAGTCAAGTCATATCCTTTGTACACAGTTTTGGGATGATTGGGACTCATGGGAAAAAGTTAAAGTTTATAAAATGATTGGAAGGGAACGTTAAATTCCTTTATTTGCGTAATAACATACCCCAAGTGTTTTGATCTTTTCAATTCAGGTCAAATTAGTGTTAGAGTAATAAAAACTCAAGTGTAGGGATGTGCCTATAAATCCCTATCATTTTGATGTTACCGTAGAGGATGGTAGAGTAAAAGTGTATGAAAAAAAAATCGAAAAAAAAAATATAGAAAAAGAGAAAAGAAAAAAAATAGAGTGTAAAAAAAAACATACGGGCTACCATCCTACATCTATCTTTTAAATTTATGTTTGTTTGTTTCAGTTAGCTAGAGTCTAGAGTGTCAAGTCTTGGCTTAGCAACGCCATTCTTCGTATGCTTGTAACAAAAAGATTTTTGACTTGCCACCACTAAATAGCCTATCCCACCAAACCCTTTGTTTCCCTACCGTAAGCCTAACATTACAACCCTTTAAAGACCTCTTTGATAGTCTTTCCTAGGTGCTTACGCCAAAGCGATGGAGGTTTGATCTATTCTCAAGCCTATGGTAATCTATATACTAGGAATGGTTAATGAGTATTTAATCTTCTATTTCCAACTTGTTATATTTCATATACACCCGAGAGAGATGTGAGTATCCAAACACCCCATGTGAGGTGCTAGTATGTAATTTCCGTGCTTGTTATGACTTTTGCGGGGCTTATATGTGTTGTGGACTGTTTTAAACCAATGCTTCATGACCCCTAACTTATAAATTAATTGGCTAAAAACACATTTGCTTGAGGACAAGCAAATACCAAGTGTAGGGATATTTGATAAGGTTTTAAAATGTACCTTTTTGAGGGGTCGTTTAAGCCCTTATTTGATCACTTTTGTATCCGTTATTACTTAATATCGTTCCTTTTCACTTTTTAGGTCTCTTGAAGGCAAATTGCTGTAATGGCACTTATTTGGACGAAAAGGCGCGGATATACGAAGAAAATGGCCAAAGTCAAGAATCAAGACATTCAAGCTGCTAAAATACAAGGTGACGACGTCACTGCTTAACTGCGACGTCGTCGGAGCATTTTGTGACGACACAGAAGCCAAATTGCCTATTTACAAGTGACGGCTTCAGGTTTCAAAAGAGTAGGGCGTCGAAACTCAGACAGCATAGATTTGATCCAGACGATGTCAGAGACTGAAGGCGACGGCGTCACAACCATAAGGTGACGCCGTCACAAGCTGATCAGGTCACAACATGCGCACGAAGTAGTTGATATTGTTTTGGCCATAACTTTTGAATACGAACTCGGATTTAGGTGATTCAAAAGCCCACGCGACCGGAACGAGAAAATCTACAGTTTGGTGAAAAAATGGTTGTGACGCCGTCACTATATCAGTGTGACACCATCACTCTTTATCGACAGAAAATCTGCCTATAAATAGAACATTATAACTTCACTTTTTGTAGGCTCAAAACCCTAACTCCGATTCCAGGGCTTAGATAGGTGTTTTTCCAGCAAATTTGAAGGTTTCAAACACTCCAAAAACATCTTGTAATGGTTTGTTGATTATATCTTAATCCATATATTCAATTTATTATTATGTCTATCCTATGTTTGATTGATTGTGTGTATGCTTGCATGTTCACCATGTCCGGCTAAATTACTTGTGTGTTTGCTTAGGTACATGAAACCTAGTTGTTAATTATTGTTAGGTTGTCTCTTATCTTAATTGTAATTGGCTTAGGAGTGTGACTAGGTTATCGTTGTGTTTAATACTTGATAAATCTTTGATAGTTTATGAATGACTTAGTGGATTTCGTTTACTAAACCCAAAGATAACCTCAAAGTTAGTTTATGAATGACTTAGTGGATTTCGTTTACTACACTTAAAGGTGACTTCAAAGAGTTAGGGAATGCACACCTTACGACCTTAGAAAACACAACGCGTTAAGAATAAGGACGTGACAATTCAACCATCAATAGGAGATAACTAGGGAGTAGTAGCATCTAGGTAAACACATCTTTAACTATCATACGAGCACACAACAATAGACATAGACTATCCTCACCTTAGATTAGATAATTAGATAAGTAGAGTAATCGGTAGAAATACCAACCCCCAAATCCAAACCCCGAGATTCGTACCTTTCCATTTCCTAAAAAACATAAAAAAGATAAAAAATAATCTTCCTCAACCCCAACCTTAGCGTAGTAACTTCTCACTAGCATTCCTATTCCCCTAGAGAACGATATCAATACCCGTGGCTTACCCTAATACTACACTACAACGATTAGGTTCACTGCCTAGGGTGTTATAAAACTTGCTCGAAGAAAAGGAAGTTCCTTTGACCCCGAACGACGCGGGTAGCGTTATCATGGAGGTACATATGGAGTTGCTGGAAATGAGTTTGGTACAAGGGATGAACCAATGGGACTGTTTTGAAGTGCGGCTCCCGAACTGGATTGTCCAGGAGCCATTTGACCGGTCAGCTCATCGAACGTAACGTGAATTGTTTTCATGATATTTCGGGTTCTCTTGTTGTAGATTCGGTAACCCTTCTTGTTTGGTGCATAACCAACAAAAACTCCAATATCGGCCTTTGCTCTTAATTTACCTAAATCTTGACCGTCATTCATTGGATAGCACAAAGCACCAAACACACAAAGGTAGGAGAGATCAGGTTTTCGTTTATGAACAAGTTCATATGGAGTTTTTCCATGAGAGGTGTGTATAAGGGAACGATTTTGGGTGTAGCAGGCAGTGGCAATGGCTTCAGCCCATAAAAACATTGGAACCTTCGAATAAATAAGCATTGTTCTTGCGGCTTCTACAAGAGTTCGATTTCGTCTTTCAACTACACCGTTCTGTTGAGGAGTTCGTGGAACACTTCTTTGATGACTGATTCCAACACTTTCATAAAACTGAATTAAGTCTTTGTTGACAAACTCTGTGCCATTGTCTGTTCGAACAATTCTACTGTATTGTTGAGTCGAACCTGAAGCTGTTTGATTAGTTTGATGATGACATCTGGAGTTTCATCCTTTGTCCTCAAAAACTTTACCCAAGTAAATCGAGAGTAGTCATCAACAACTACTAGAATGTATTTCTTCCCATTTATAGTTTGCACTCTCATTGGTCCGCACAGATCCATATGAAGGGTATGAAGAACTTCCATTACTGAATTTGTGGGTTTTGGTTTGTGGGCATATTTCGTGCTTTTACCCAATTGGCAAGCTGAACAAAGATGATCTTTTTCATATTTTAATTTGGGTAAGCCTTTGAAAAGATCCTTTCTGGAAAGGTTATTAATGGTGCCGAAGTTCAAGTGATTGAGACGACGATGCCATAACCATGACTTTGTTTTAGAAGCCTTTGACAGCAAGCAGATTGGAGAAGACTTCATCATGTCTTCGATAGAGATGGTGTATAGGTTAGAACCACGAGTACCTCTTAATAATTCCACACCATCAAGTTCTATAACGAAACAAGTATGTTTTCTAAAGGCCACCTCTAGATCGGAATCACAGAATTGACCAACAGAGAACAAATTATGACCAAGACCTTCCATATAATATACCCTGGAGATTACACTTTTGCCAACTACATAATCACCATAACCCATAATTGCTCCAAAATGGTCGTTCCTGAATCTAACAGTCCCGATGAATTTACTCACGAAGTTCATGAGCCGCGACCGGTCTCCAGTCATATGCTTGGAACAGCCTGAGTCCAAGTAACACAGAACGATTTGAACGATCTGCAGTTGAACATAGACAAGAATGGATAACTGGATAATTGGGATCCCCATGCAAGAATGGGTTCCACTTGGTTAGTAACAGTGATTGGAACACCCACATCAGAAATAGAAGCATCCATATCAGAAATAGAAGCAATGGAATCATTATGAATAGATGCAGTACTAGTGTCTGTATTTGACCTATTCAAAGTATGTTCACTTCTTAAGGGAATAGTTCTACCAGTGGGCATCCATTTTCTAGTGGGCATTGTCTGATTAACCTTATGGCCAACAGGTATCCATTGATAACCTATCTTACTAAATGTTTTTCCTGTGGGTTTCCACTGTTTTCTAACTTTCTTTCGTTTTTGCCTTCTAACCTTCTTAGCATGATTTTTTGCATTGATAATTTCAACTGGGCATTCGACAGCATTAGACAAATCATTCATACCACATTCAAGATTAGTAACAGAAACCACGCAATCATCATTACATGTTTTGCCAAAAGTAGTAGAATTCGCATTAATTACAGTATGCTTAAAGCTAACACTAGAATCAACACGATTCGTTTTATTCAAATTCTCCCTACGGTGATCTTCTACTTTCTTCCAATGCACATTCTTAGCTTGCGAGGTCCTATCATTCCTTGTATTGCCTTGAGACTTTGACCTGCTCGCTTTAATGTCACTGATTACTCCTGTAGAGGGAACGGGAACATTAGTTGGTTTTGCTACTTTTTGCCTTTCCTGTTTTGATGTGCTGGGTTGTGAACTATTTGAAGGGACACTGAGGTTCACTTTCTTAACACGGGAGGTGCTGGGATCTGAACTAATTAAGGGCCTACTAATGTTCACATTCATAACATTGGGCATTGAATGACTTGCATACTTGGCATTAGGCATAGAACAAGGTATCAAGGGATTGACTTGCTCACCTAGAGATTTAGGGCATATTGTAATTAAGTATTCTAGAAGTTCTTGAGATCATTTGGCATATAAGCATGCATGGCCAATTGCATTATCAAGTGGTTTCTCTATCTTATCCTCTTCTACAATCTCACGAAGACATTCTAGACTATCCTTAAGGTATGAGAAATATGTTTGAATAGCAAGTTTGTTATTCCTAAGATGAGGAGGAACATATTTCATAGACAAATCATATTTATTACAGACATGCACCTTTAAAGTACCATTCTCCCTATTGGTCATTGGCATTTTCCCTTTTTCCTGACTCTTCAGATTCTCAATTTCCTTTTGCAACGAAGTTATTTTTTCGTTATTTTTGTTACGAGTGACTTTTATTGACTCAAATAACTCATTGAAATGACGTTTAACCTTTTCATTTTCTTCTAGAAAACTCTCATTTTCCTTTTGTAAAGCATTGACCAAGTTATGAAGATGAAAATTTTGAGAATTCTGAGAATCTAAAGGAGGAGGCATTTGGGAGCCAGTCACATTGTTATTTTCACCCTTTAACTGAGAAATTTGGGCTTTCAACTTTCTGATCGTGTTACAGTGAGCTTGAATCTGTTCATCACGTTTGTTTATTTCAAAAACTGCATCAAACTATGGAACATCCGTGGATATCTTGATATTTGAGGTTTTAACATTTTCTTTGAGATGTTGATATTTAAGTTGTAAATCAAAATGTTCAACTTCTAGTTTAGAAAGATGTTTTACCAAAGTATCGTGATCATCCTGTTCAATTTTCTCACTTAGTTTAGAGTTTTTTATTTCAAGCTCAATGACACGATCATGGGAGACTTTTAAAGCAACAGATAGTTCATGAAATTGAGAAGCATTAATGGAGCAATTCGTAGCAGTGTAAAACACATCTTGAGCAATACATTCAGAAATAAGATTCTCATTCAAGGTATGCAAGTTTTTTCTCTCAATCTCATTATATTTTAATGCTCGCTCATAGTCACTAACCTCAACTATCATTGTATCAAATTCCTTTTCCATTCCTTTAATATCTGAATCTATCCCCTTTTTAAGACTCTCAAAATGATCTTTTAGTTGCTTAAATAAGGGCATGACCTCACTTAAATAGCATTCTTTTGTTTGTTCAAAACCCCTTTCCCCTTCAGTTATCCCAGTGGGTGTGATCCTTTTCTTACAAGTTTTCTCAAAATCGACAAATAGCTGAAAGATAACATATTGACTGATTAAGGTCTTGCTTTTAGTGGCAATAGTTCTAGGAACTAAATGCATTGGTGTATTTGGAGGATACACAGTCGCTGCAGGCATTTTCCTAAGGGGAGGGTTTGTTTCAACAAGATTTTCAGCTTTTTGCTTATCTAAGTCCCTTTTCCAGAAAGCTTGTTCAGGTATTAACAACGTTTGAGGCTTAAATTTGTTTAGGGAGATCCAGTTTTCCTTCTTGTAATCATGGGGTTTGATCATTATGTTATTCTTTTTACATTCAGGATCTTCTAGCTTCTTATTCATTTTCTCTCTAGATGCATCATCTAATTTTCTATCTTCCTCAATGCACTCAACGCAACTAGGTTTCTGTCTAGGTTTAAGAATCTCATTGCCATCATAAATTACCTTATGGGCAACTCTAGCCTTTTTAACAACCTCTGGATTTGGTTCCTCAACAAGGGGAGTACTATGCTTATCACTCAAAACTCTGTGCTTAGTGATTAAGTGAGCAGTCTGAATGGTATTTCCTTGTACGTACAACTTATTTTCAAGCTTGTTTTTCAAGGTTTTTAGATTAGAAAAATCATTCAAAAGTTTTGATTCCTTAGCACTGAATTCTTGCTTAAGCATTTTAATATTTTCTTGAAGTTCTTGTTTTTGCTTAGCATTTTTAGAAAGCTTTTCTTGTAAGGAGTTTAACTCTTGTTTTAATACTTCTTCTCTAAACCTACTTTTTCTAATAGTTGTACGCATTTGGTCATCCATTTCCTGCTCACGGGTGGTTAATTCAAACTTAGCACGTTGTTCATAAATAGCAACACGTTCTTTATAAGCATTAAGTTCAGAAATAACAGAATCATCAGGGGCACGTGCAGTGTATTCGTCAAAATCATAGTCATCATTGACTGCATAAGATACATCACTTGGTACAATCTCACTTTCACTTTGTTTCACATATTGATCATATGGGACAACATTGATATTACCCATATTATCAATATCTGACTCAATAATTACATTTGATTGTACTTCGTTATGTATCTTTTGCTTATCAACTTCATCATATAATTTTAATACCTCAGAAATGATTTTGTCTTTGGATGGACCAGCTTGTGGTGATGAAGAGACTTTAGGAGAGACCATTGGAGAAATGCTAGCCATGAAAATGGTTTGTGCAGTAGGTTCTTCAGCAACATCAGAGTCGTATGCATCACAATCAGCTACTTGAAAGGCATTCTGATGATTATGGCCTATCTCCTGAATTGGTTGCTCATCCACATCTGCATCATATGTCTTAGCATTTCCCTCAGCCAAGAACAACAACTCCTCTTCATCCAAATCTGCACCATTATCCTGAGCTTGCACAAGCAACATCTTATCCCTGAAGTACTCGGCATTCTGAGGGCGTTTTGGCGATGTGCATTTCCTTGCAATGTGTCCCTCACCTCCACAGTTGTAACATTTGATTGGCTTTGCTTGACCCTGGTTTCCATTCCTTCCCCTATTCTGATTTGCAGCATAACCTCTACCAGCTCCACCTCTTCCTTGTTCGTACTGCCTTTCTTGAACTGGCTGCACCATAACCTTTCCATCTCTGACAGTTGCCTGATTGTGTGGATTAGATGTTGTTCTGAGGTTGTTGTTGGTGTGTGGGAGAGAGTTCATGTTTTGACTGATCATGAGAGCCAGTTGATTAATGAAGTTTCCCACGTGTGCATCAGCATCAGCTTGTTTGAACATTGGATCGGGAATGAGTTTGTGATTACCATTACCCATGGGTATAACTTGAGATGCTTTGGTGGTAATTCCAATGTTTGAGTAGAAGGCAGTTGAATCATTTGATGAGCTTATCTCTCCCTGGTTGGTTTTGAACTGATTTAGAATCCTTTTTTCAAACATAGCATGTCTCTCATTCTGAAGAAGGAAGGCATAGAGTTGCTCATAGTTTGTATTCTTCAATCCTTTGGTTAGCTTCACAGAGGTGACAAACTTGTGCCATTCGGGATTCATGTTGTTCACAAACTTTAAGTTCAGCTGAATGTTTGGCATAGTCATTCTGATGTTCCTCATATCATTAACAAGCTTGTGGAATCTCACGTAATACTCATAGACACTCTCATCTGGTTTCATCTTGAAGTGTTCAAATTCATCATAGAGTTGTGATTCTCTGTCCTCCATAGTTAATTCAGAACCTGAGAGAAGCATCTTGACATTATCCCACACTGCCTTGGCTTCGGTGTTGTGATTGATCAGCTTGTAGATATCTTTTGGAAGACCTTGAAGTACGATGTTAGAAGCCCTGATATCATAATCGAATCTCTTTTTCTCCTTATCATCAAGCTCATCATATGTCTTTGGTCTGTCTATTCCATAGATCATTGTTCCATCTGCAGCTGTATCAATTAAGTCTCTTGTAGTCTCAATCTGATAAGGTCCTTCATCAATCAATTTGAGAATGTTGACCCCATTTTCCTTTCCAAGACAGTACAGTCTGATTCGTTGAGCCCAAGAGTCGTAGTCAGTTCTGTCAAGCATGGGTGGACGGGTATCTGAACCAGCTGCTTGAACATCCTCGGCAACAGTGGAGATGATTGTAGGTACGTTGGTAGACATGTTTAAAGATTACACGGGATTTTATAACTCTATGATTAAACCGGGAAATAGATTCTTTCACGGGATTTTACTAAATCAAGAGAAAACCGTATTACAAACAAAAGTTAACCAAGTCGCTAAGATTCCTTGAATCAAGTGGCTAAAAACCAAGTTGCTAAGACAAGTCGCTAAGTTCCAAATCGCTATGAATTTTGACAGCAAGTCGCTATGCACCAAGTCGCTAAGAGATCAAGTCGCTAAATAGCAACTCGCTACTGGACCAAATCGCTAACACCAAGTCGCTAAGAAACTTAAGAACAACTCGCTATCAAAATTGAAAGCAAGTCGCTACCTTACCAAGTCGCTACCCGTAGTGGAGAATCCACAAACAATACTTTTTGTCGGCTTGTCTCTAATGGCAAGTCGCTAGGCACCAAGTCGCTACAACAATACACTACAACTCGCTACAGGCTTACAAAGCAAGTCGCTACCAAGAAAAGAATACCGTGACTCAAGTCGCTAGCATGAAAACTTCAAAAACACCACTTTTCAATCCAAAAACAACCCAACCACAATGATTCAAGCCTTCCAAATCTAAACCTAAACACTTATGATGATCCTAAACACAAAAGTACAATCAAAATCCAAACTTTAACACTAGAAGTCAACCAAATGATGCAAAAACCACTAAACTTTCTCAAACTCAAAAACCACCTAAAAACCACTAGAAATCCAAAGATATGTAAGAGATGATCTAACCATGGCTCTTGATACCATTTGTAACATATTGGATTTGACATACACATCAAACTATAACCAAAGTAGGCGTACACAATATGAGTTTTAGAGAGAGAAAGTTAGAGGTTTGGGAACTTTAGTGAGTGAAAGAAAAATCTTATTATGAGCTCCAACTCTCTACCTTGGGAGGTAGAGAGTATTTATAGTACTTACATAAAACGCCACCTGACGGGCTGTGGATCAGGCATACATTGGGTAAAGACCCGTCCGTCCTCCACGGTGTTACTTAACTAAATGCTACTTAACAATAAATAACTACGACTACGAGCTTTCTAACGATTACATATACTTGAGGTGACCAACACTTTAACTACTGGATTTTCCAAATCCTAACACATTTGGATGAGAACACAACTAAAAGACTATGGTTACGTATTTGACAGAATCCCTATGTACTGCGACAATCGAAGTGCTATTGCGATCTCGTGCAACTCTGTTCAACATTCAAAATCAAAGCACATCGATCTTCGATATCATTTCATCAAGGAGCACGTGGAAAAGGGTATCGTTGAATTATACTTTGTGGGTACTGAATACCAACTGGAAGATCTTCTCACCAAAGCCCTAGCTCCTGCTAGGTTTAATGAGTTGGTCCACCGGATTGGTATGCGGTGTTTGATTCCAGAGGGACTGGATGAACTATTAAAACATTCTTAACACCAGTCAAACACCAAAACCTCTTTTGTAAATACTTTCAAAAAAACCAAAAAACAAAAAAACAAAAAAAAACAAAATACAAAAGTATTAAATCTGATAAAACTACAAAAATATTCTTCTATCTATATTTCTTTTAACATGGCAAGTACAATTCTTCCGTCAACACTTTACACTTTCAAAATTCAGTATTCTCTTGGTCAAGTGTTGAGGGGGAGAAAGTAAATATTTTTCGGTTTCATAAAACCTTGTACTTGCATGTTACCTCATCCCGGTTGTTTCTTTGATAATGGTGGTCACATTTCTGGTTTACTGACACTCCCCGGGCTCAAATTTATAAAATTTCATTATTTCTTAAGTCGAGGGGTAGTGTCGTCAAGTTTCTTTCCAAAAATCATACTTTTGGTAACCAAAATAGAAGTTATGGGCGTTGGATGAAAATGGTTAAGGTGGGGGGACTGAAATTGTCAAAAGTTCAAAGTATTTTTTAATAAAACACTTCACCTAATTTTTTCAAAAACATTAAATTCTTACATTTACTTTTCCAACTACCCAAATCCACACATAAGATTGAATACTCAAATCCGTGCTATAAACTTCTGATTTGTAAGTGGTTTTATGATCTTAACATGTTTACAAACAATGGTTTTTGATTTCATAGACATCCAACGGCTGGATTTTATGTTTGGATGATTCTTGTGTTCTACGCGTATGCATATGAACACAAGATCATCATGTGTGTGTTTATGATGGAAAAAATGGTGTCAAAATGTTCGAAAGTATATGCCATAACCATTTTCATTAACCAAATCCACCCAGAAACATGTATTAATCTCTTTTCAAATTAGGGTTCATACGCTTAATTTGGGCGTTCTCATTTAAGTGTGTTTCTGGTGAATTAGAAGGTTAAGAGTTGTTGTATTCATGTTTAATTGAACAAATCTAGGCTTGAAACATACCCAGAATCATTAATTTTGTGGAAATTGAAAACTAGGGTTTATACTCGTAGTAATTGGGTATTTTTTATTAGCATGGGTTTTGATGTTAAAACTTGGTTTAAACAACTCATTAGGCCTCTAAGATATCACAGAAAGGATTTGGTGTCATTCCTATGGCTAGATTTCATACTCGTAATTTTTGAATCCTAGGGTTTAAGTCTCTATGCGTATGCATGTCTTACGCGTAACTGTTTTGATTAAGACTTCATGTTAGATCTGAAAGATATTGAATGTATGTGTTAATTATGGTGTTATGATAAATTTATTTCAGGATTATTACGCGTGAAAATTCAGAATCAAGGTTAATTGAGCTTCTACGCATAAGAATCACCTTACGCGTAGAATGTTATGCGTAAGAGAAATCTTACGCGTAACCTTTACGCGTAAGGTTCTACAAAGGGGACTACGCGTATCCTATGAAGGATATGCGTAACAGTAACCTTTACGCATAAGGTTCACTCTTACGAGTAAGCCTTACGCGTAAGGTTCCACATACACTTACGCATAAGCTCTATGCCTAAGGCTCTCTTTTCCTACGCGTAACATTTCTTACGCGTAAGTGAAGATCCTACGCATAAGCTTATGCTTACACGTATAACCACTACTGTTTACGCATAAGCTTGGAATTTTACGCCTAAGCCTTAGATCAACCAAAATTATGAATTGTTACGCATGCAAACTTGTAAATAAATAAATCATAACGTCGCGAAACCAAAATGTCACTAATAAGCTTAAATGTTTAATAAGTTGTGAAAATAAGTGAAAACTTGGACTTTAAAACTCAAATATAATCTACACACGAAACTTATCACGACGTCTTTGGACTATTTGACTAACAAGTGACATTGGACTCGTAACAATCATTGACATATCACATTCAATAAATAGATAATAAAATCAACTGTTGACTAACGTAATGTCTTTCGATATGTTGGTTCTTTTTGCTAAATATCTTTCAGATCACGATATGGACGTTCAAATGGAAAATGTTGATGCACCAAATGTTCTCACAGTTGAAGACATCTTCCCCGACGGTTACACTATGAAGATTGGAAAGAACAACCTCAGGGTCGATTTTGAAAACTTCACTTGTTCTAAGTCATCTTGTCAGATTGCTATGGATATTCTGAAGACTCATCCCTACAAGAATATGCTCACAAACTCTGCAACAGTACCGGAAATTTACATTTACCAATTCTGGCATACCATACAAAAGGTTAAAGGTCAAAGTGTTGTGACGGTGACACTTAACAACAAACAAGTCACCATCACTCCTACAGATTTAAAGGCTATTCTCCTTCTTCCTACCATCCAGCCTGCCGATTACTCTGCTACTCCTACTGAAGAGGTCGCTTTCCAGTTCATGGTCGACATCGGCTATGACGAAGCTGCTGGGATCATCACAAAACATTCGTCTGTTGATCTTAAGAACATTCCTCAGCCTTGGAGAACCCTCTACATCATGATTGCCAAGTCAGTTTCTGGACGTGACATATGGTCAACATGAATCATATCGAATTTGCAGCTCTGATATGGGACGACATGATGTCATACCGTAAAAAGCCTAGCACCAAGATCCCTTACATCAGATACACCAAATTGTTGATCCAAAGGGCTCTAGGGAATAATCCTGATATTCCCTTGAGACTTGATGACCCCAAACATCACTCCGTGTTGCTTGAGCCCACACTCAATGTTGTCAGATTTAAGGACTCAACAACGAAGAAACAAGTTGCGGTATTACCTTATTGCCTTCTCACTACTGATATCAAGGGACTACAATCGTACACACGTTATTTGGAAGCAGTTGCATTAGGCAAAGTGGGATTCATGGATGAAAAATCGTCTGGTACACCTGTTAGGAAGACCAGAAGAGGCAGTACAGGAAGTATAGCGAGCACTGAGAGTATTAGAAGGTATCCGAAGAGGAGTCCTTCCCATAAAAGGAAAGCTCCATTAAAGGAGGAAATCCCTATTCCCAAACCTGAACCATAACTAAAGGACGAGGACTTAGAGGACACTGAAACAGACGAAGAGGTCATCTACTCTGAAACTCCAATCGATGATACTTTGACAGTAGCAAAACCTCTAAATCCCAAAGCTGATAAAGGGAAAACTCCAGTGCTTGAGCACGAAGAAGAGAGCTCTGAAGAAGAGCCACTGGATGAAGACAGAGACTATAGAAAGAAGCTCAAGAACCTCGGACTTCAATACGTTGCCAAAGAGTTCGAACAGCAACAAACTCGTGGCCCCAGAGGGTCAAGTGGTGGTGCACTATCAAGACCAGTTTTCGATGCGGTTAATCAACCCGATAAGGGAACTGGTACCACCACCCACGAACAACAACAACAGCAACTTGAGGATTCTATCGTCTATGACTTTGAGGAACCAGAAAAGGAGAAGATTTCTGAAGAAGATGTTGAAGCTCCAGCCAGAGAAAAAGCAGCAAAAGAAGCTCTAGCAAAAACAAATGAAGAAGCTAGTGTTCAGGCGGAAGAAATGGCTAAAGCTGAGGTGGAAGCCAAGAATTATCTGCTAGATAGTCCCACCCGTAGCAAGGAACAAACTTCCGAGCCACCAAAGGACCTTGATTCTCCTCATGTCTCATCATCATCAGACTCATCTTCTCACTCATCACCTCCACCATCCAAAGCTTCAACCAGATCCGCATCCAGATCGATAAAGAAACCAACAGACACTTGGGCATCCTGTGCAAAGACAAAGATTGTTAAAGCTGTCAAGCAAGTAAGGAAGAAGAATTTTTTCAACAAGAAACTTAATCAACTGGCTGACAGAGTTAACCTTCTTCAAACCGGGATAAACGAGATGTTGAGTGAACGGGAACAAATCCAGAAGCTTCTCAATCAAGATGTCCAAGGGGAGATGAACATGACAATCAGAGAATATACTCATAAGTTCCTTCTCGACATTGTTCCAGGTGTGACAAGAGAAATGTTCACCAGACAACTCTATCCGAATCTCATGCAGTTGGCCAAGCAAACAATAAGATCAACGCCTTTAACAGTTACAATTAACCCAACTGAGCCTACAGCTTTCTCCGATGGAGAATTGGTTTCCAAGCTTATACTTCAAATGTCAAAACGATCTGCAACGTTTATCTCTGATGAAGGTAAACTGTTTGACGCATTGCTGGATTACCAACTCAAAACTTCATGCAGAGCGGCAGCTGAACAGCCAAAGCGTCCAAGAGACGATGATGATGCGGATAAACACAAAGAGTCGAAACGCAAGAAGAAGTCTGGTGAATCCTCCTCTATGCCACCACCACCCCAAAGGACTCCCACCTAAAGAAGATCTCCTCCACGATCTGCTGCTACAAAGAAACCTCAGGACTCTGAGTTACCACCATCAACAGAGAAAACCAGTGATCATTTCGAATACACTGGTGGTGACGACGAAGAGATCCTAGAGCCCCAACAACAACCCACCTCTCCCGCCACAACAAAGAAACCAGAGTCCTCATCAAAGTCAAAGAAGAAGACAAAGACCAATGTTGTCTCATGGTTGGATGACGATACAACCGACGAATACAGCTGGTTTTCTAGACTTGTTGATGCTACTCCCTCATTACCACAAGGTCAAGAAATGGTAGATGGCCGTACTATGGAGCATGTGAAGCTGATTCAAGAAAAGTTTAGAGTGAAGAAGATGACTAAGGCTATAAAGAATGATGGCTTCCAACTGATTAAAGATAGCTTAGAAAGTGCAACTGAAGTCGAATACCACCTCGACAACATTGCATGAGCCATGTCGAACAACATCGATTGGCTCAATCCTGAAGCTAACATCGACTTCACAAGACAAGACAAGGCTCCCTACTACACTGATTGGACCAAACCTCTACCAACAATTGGCCAACCGGATCAACCTTAAATTCCATACCGTTACTTCTTCAACAATGACCTCGAGTTTCTTCTACACGGTAGCGATGTTACAAGGAAGTACGCTACGTCACTCACATTTCCTTTCCCAGCAGCAATCTACTCTAACAATCCAGCCATCGAGGAAGAAGTCTCACATATGTTTGCTGCCAAAGTGAAAAGTATGACCTTGATGCGATGTATGGGATTCATCATTGGCCTGAACGCCGAAGAATCTTCTACAGAAGCTGCCAGGTTCTTAAGTCTAACAAGGAAGTGTATAGTGAAAAACGGATCATTGCAATTAAGCATATTACCCTGTCGTCGAAGTGGGACTACACATTCCTCAAGAACATTATGGTCAAACGACAAGACGAAGAGGACTATGACTTCTGTGAAGCTGACTTTTCGAGACTATCGCTAAATGACATTGAAGATATGTATCTCGCTAAGGTGCAAGGACGAATGCAACATTTCTCCACAACTATCCAACGCGAATACATCAAGTCATTACTTATCTACATCAGAAGCATCGTGATCCAAGAACGTGTAGAAGACATACAACTTGCCGTGGAATCTTATCAGAAATGTGTTAATCTCACCAAACCTCAGCTACAACTTCCCGACATAAACCGACTTGCTCAGTACACTATTATCAAGAAACCGTTTGGGGTAGTCTACATAAGTGAACTATACCACAACTACTTCATGGCGTGCAAAGAGCTTCATAAGTTTGGGGATCACACATTGAAGAAACTTAGGGACGGGTTAGCATACAAGTTGAAAGAGATTCATTAAGGCATTGGGTCACCGAAGAGATGGAATTTGAGGGAAAGAAGGGATGTTAGGAAGATCATCACGCGGATTGATGAAAGGTTGTTTAGGAGGGATCAGTTCATAAATTTAGAGAGTTTCGTTGGTGGTCGTCCAAGCATATCTCTCACAGACTATCAACGTCTAGGACGCATTCCTGGAGTTATTGCTGGAATACCTGAGACTCCTGGTACCCCTTAATTTGTTTCTCTTATCATATTTTGGATGCATGATCTATATCTGACTATGGCTTGTGCACACATAACAGTGTACAACCAGTACTTGTAATGAAAGGCCCATGTGGTACGCTTCAGTGCCACAATTCTTATAAAAGGAGCGAAAGCTTCTTATTTTTGAGTAAAACTATCAAAACTTTCATTTTCAAAGTTTTGCTCAAAAAGAACAAGTACTTCCCCTTATGATTTTCAAAACCTCAAAAGCTAATATCACTTATTGAGGGGGAGTAGTTGAATTAAAACTTTGTTCACAAATTGTTCTTCCTGGTAATCTTCCCACAAAACTCGAAATGGACATATTCGATATCAAATTTCATCAAAAACAACATTTATATGCCATTTTTGAGGGGGAGAAAAATTATGTGATAAGAAATATGTTGTGAATTGCAAATGAATCGTTGTGCTAAAAAGACTTAACCAATGAATTGACAAGATCTTAAATGTTAGTAACTCGAAAATACTTGTCCGGGACGGGTAATAATTTCAAACTAGTTCGCTAGTGATGTAAACGTGTCTCGCAAAGGACTTGTCCTAGTAGAATGTACCATTCGAGAAACTCTTGGTAGACATGAACCTTGAAGGGTTTGACAAACCTTTCGAGTTTTGTCCACACCTTCAAGGTAGTTATTAGAGTAAGTTGTCACCTAAAAGCTGACAATGTAACTCTCTAACTATGCAACGTAACCGTGTCTCGCGGGGGATTGTCTATCTTGAGTTGATCAATTCAAAAGTGCGCGCTCTTCTCTCACCATGCAGATTTCTGTTAAAATACTTAAGCACGTGTGGAGAG
This sequence comes from Chrysanthemum seticuspe, assembly GCA_019973895.1. Lineage (NCBI taxonomy): Eukaryota > Viridiplantae > Streptophyta > Magnoliopsida > Asterales > Asteraceae > Chrysanthemum > Chrysanthemum seticuspe. Next base: position 104,360,872 of record BPTQ01000002.1, read on the forward strand.
GGAGTATTTATGCAAAATCTTAAACTCTCAACAGTGGTATTAAATGCTCTTACTCATCACCACTTTGAGAGATTTTCATGAAAATGGTTTTAATGGCAACATAGGTTAGTCATGGAGTTATAAGGTGACTAAGGTTAGGAATAACCGTCCTATGATCCGCCAGAGCCGGAGGGATCTACCCAAGGACACCACCAATAGTTAGAATTAGAAGTCCTTAGGAATGATTATAAAAAAGGATAAAATGAGAATTGGAGAAAGAAGGAGTTGAAGAATTAAAAAGAAAAGTAAAGAAAATGGTGAAAAGAAATAGCCCTCCAGATTATTCAACTTAGGGCAGACATCGGGTTCAATTCATATGCTACTGGTTGTCACTTGATGACACCGGTATTGAAGATTAAAGTCTTCATGGACCCAGTGACGCATGCACTAAACCTTCTTAGCCACTCAAGTTTCTCTCAACAAAAGCTTGTTTCATTCTCACATGGAACCCTACGTAAACTATCGGCTTTCTCTTAGAGATTGCAGGTATTGAAGAAGGAGACCCTCTCCCTAGTCTCCGCTCAGGAAAACCAAAGCGCACTATTGAGTCTAGAGCCATGAGATTCATCAAAAGATCTCTTAGGTACACTTGACATAGCATCACTTGTCGTTCAACCTTAAGGACGCAAGTGATACATTATCGAGTCCTTCACAGATCTTAGCAATCTGTTGAGAACATTTATGAGAGGTTCACAAATGTGATCCTCAGTGATTGAATGGAAACTCCTGCCATGGTCAACATCAAACAGCCCTGACAGCAGGTCACTTCGGTAACTCCTTGTGGGTTACGCTTAGTGTGTCTCAAACGGTCTACAGTCGTGGGGTGATGCTTCGGTGTACCTCAGCGGCTCATCTGAACTGTAGGTGTACTTCGGTACATCGCGTTATCTCACTTGTGAGACTCCAGTTCAGGAACAGCCTTTGTGAGAATTAGAGTTGTGTTTTCACACTATGATGTTAACACTCTCGAAGTTCAAACTTGTAAGTGCTGGATTTTTCTAACCCATGTTTTATGTTTTCTTCTTATGGATGCTTGCGGGTGGAAAAGATCGTGCATATTCTCCACATGCTCATACCAACAACAACACTAATGGAAGTTCTCTCAAAAGGCAACATAAAGTCAGAATGATTCTTCGTCAAAGTCAAAGAATCTACAAAGTTTCAAGACTAAGAGAACTACATCAGTATTGAAATCCAACGTTAAAGAGCGTGTGAGCATGTTGGAGAAAGACGTGGAGACACTGGAGCAATGAAGCGGACCTGATGCAGATAACCACAACATACTATCACTACCATCACAAAGAACAAAGATCAAAGAACAAAGAAATCAAAGACGTCAAAGCAGAATACTTCAAAGGAAACATTTTCTCTACACTGGAGAGATTGTTCGAATCAAGGCACTTCTTCTCACAAGAAAGAAGAATGTCAAAAGACGTCGAAGCTACTATTACATCAGCACCTACAACGTTTTTCACTCATATCATTAATCACTAACACTTAGGGGGAGATTGTTGGAATCACTCCTAAACTAGATTACAAGTGTTAGTAATTAATATGTAATAGTTAGCTTAATTAGGCCTTTATGTTTTTTATTATGCTAAGGCTTATGCAGAAGGCCCATAAGCCTTGGCCCAAGCCTAATAAGGAAAGGAAGGGAACTTGCATGTTGCCCTAGTTCCTTCCTATAAATACCTCTTGTAAACCTTCATTTGAAGGTTGGTTGTTCACTTTTCTATTTCACTCTTAGCATAAACTTTTTTTATCCATTCGTGTGTCTTGGCTTAGTGTTCAACCGATCCTTTCTTCTCTATTTCTTCATATTGATGCTTGTGTTACATAAATGGGAACCTAACATTCATTGATTGTGTCCTAATGTGATTTATTGATGATCTCTTGGCTCTAAACTCAATAGTGCACTTTGGTTTCCTATGTAGGAGACTAGGGAGAGGGTCTCCTTCTTCAATATCAACAATCTCTAAGAGAAAGTCGATAGATTATGTAGGTTCCCCGTGAGAATGAAACAAGTCCTTTTAAGATGAACTTGGGTAGCTTGGGAAGTTTAGTGCAGTGCGTCACTGGGTTCATGACGTCTTGTCTTCAATACCGGTGTTACCTTAGTAACCACCAGTAGCATATGAATTAAACCCGGTTTCTGCCCTAAGGTTGAATAAATGGAGGGCTATTTCTTTTCACCCTTTTCACATTTAATTCTTTTTCATTCTTCAACCCCTTCAGTGCTTACCGAGACTTCATAACTAGAACCTTGTTGGGTTTATTCCAGTACTAGCTCTGTCTTACTCCGCACTCTTCCCGTATTCTCATTTTTCTCCTTTTTTCATCATACCTAAGGACTTCTACACTATCTAGTGGATTGTCCCTGGGTAGATCCCTCCGGCTCTGGCGGGATCATGGAAACGAATACCTAACCTAACCATCCTTATATCTCCATGCATAAAATAAATTGGTCGGTCTTTCGGTATTGTTCATTCCGCCTTGAAACCAATTGAAAACCATTTGAAAATCAATCAAGGTACTTGTGATATAAAATCAAAGTATTTTGTACCTTAATTGTTTTTGATATTTTAGAAAAGCTCCCCCTCAACATGTGCTTCACGTATTAGAAGTTGTTTTAGCACATGGAGGCAAGAGGACTTTGAAATCTAATATTAAGAATGAAAGATCCAATCTTTTGATTAACATTTTCTAAAATGATCATCATCACTTCCCGATCAAATCTAGTATTTTAAGTACTTTGAATGAAATATTTTAGGTAAAACACTTTTGGGAAGGGTTTTCCTATGATTTCTCCCCCTGAATATGTGCATTGAGATTCGAAAGTGTTTTGCACATATTAGAGAGAACTTGCACTTAGAGACAAATCAATCACGTTTCAATCCTTTTTGGTTTGAGATAGATGCTCCCCCTTAACATGTGCATGCAAAATTTGAAATCGTTTGGCACATGTAGGGAGGAGTGCTTGTTATTATCTTTATAAAACCCCTTATTGAATTATCAGTTTATATCCAATTTAAATCACAAATTCTCCCCCGATCACAATTTTCAAATCCTTTGAGATTTGTGATCTCTATTGATTTAAATTGTTTTGGAAAGATTTTGAGGAGAATTGTGACTTGCTTTTAAGACATTTAACTGATAAGGATCAAATTCTGAGACTTTAAACTCTAATGATTAAACATGTTTACGTATCTTATGAAAATACAACATTAGCCTTGTCTGGATCCAATTATATAAAAACATTGTTCTTTTTGATTATCCAAAATTAGACCTTGCTCGATTACGCGCCAACTATTTGAAAAATAACTTTTTGATTTGATTGAAATCATTCTCCCCCTCAATCAATGACATAAATTGTTGATTGAGTGTTAGAGATTTTGACAAATGATAAGTCCAGATGATTTTCAAAAATATATACCGAGTTATTTTCAAAGCAATTTAGATGACAAATATTTTTCAGAAGAATATTAAGAAGGAAAAATATTTGTGAAGGAAACATTTGTCTTTTTGGCGACAAACATTTGTTATTAGAATCAGAGCATGTGGTTTCAAAATTTAGATTAAGCATGGCTCTGTTCTTTCCTTTAAAACAGGTTACTGCCTGAAATGACAGTAAACCATCATTTTTCTCCATCCCTTTTTTTTATATATATAAAAGGTTTATGTACATTCGAACTTCATCTAAAGACCCGTGCCATTCTTTGAGTGACAAATCAAAGACCGTAGATGTTATCGAAGAACAGAAATAGATGGGAAAAATAATATTTTTGGGCTTTTTCAAAGATTTTCTGATTTTTATGGATTTTTGAAATTTTATAATTTTCTATTTTCTTTTTGAGGGTTTTACAATTTTGTATTTTGATTTTTGAATAAATATGTACAAGAGATGGATGAAGAAAAGCCTTTACTCCTCGTCTTCCTCTTGAAGACGTTTAGTGTTTCCGGCTGTAGACTTTTTAGTCCAAGTCTTGGAAGAATAAACTTAAAACGTTCTCTAGAAAGAGCTTTAGGGAAGATGTCTGCCAGCTGATATTCAGTTCTCACAAAATATAGCTCCACCACACCTTTCTCCACTTGTTCCCTTATGAAGTGATGTCGAATGTCGATATGCTTTGCTCTTGAATGTTGAACGTTGTTGCATGAGAGAGAAATGGCACTTTTGTTATCACAATACAGAGGGATTTTGTTGAATTCAAAGCCATAGTCAGATAATTGGGATTTCATCCATAGGATTTGAGCACAACAAGATGACATGGCTACGTATTCTTCCTCTGTAGAGGATATAGACGTACTCATTTGTTTCTTCGAGGACCAGCTTACAAGCTTTTCTCCTAAGAATTGAGCACCACCAGACGTGTTTCGACGTGTATCTTGACACCCTGCATGGTATGCATCTGCATATGCTGTTAGTGACATATTGGTGTCCTTCGGATACCAAAATCCCATATTAATGGTTCCTTATAGATACCGAAAGACCCGTTTAACCGATTCAAGGTGCTTTTTGGTAGGCTTAGCCTGGTATCTAGCACACATGCATACAGCGAACAGAATATCAGGTCTACTGGCTGTGAGGTACATCAGGGATCCAATCATACTTCGATATTTCGTTTGATCAACCATGATCCCTGAGTGGTCCTCATCCAGTTTTGTGCGCTCCACCATGGGAGTGTCAACAGGGTCACAAGTATCAAATCCAAATTTCTTTAAAATTTCATTAGTATATTTAGATTGATTAATAAAAATGCCTCCGTGACTTTGTGAAATTTGCAATCCTAAGAAAAATGACATTTGTCCCATCATAGACATTTGAAATTTGGAGCCCATTTCCTTTGAAAAACGGTCACATTCATTAGGGTCGGTCGAGGCAAAAATAATATCATCAGCATAGATTTGAACATGAATTAAATGTTTGCCTGACTTTCTGGTGAACAATGTGGGATCAACTGCTCCTTTGCTGAATCCGTTGGTTAAGAGAAACTTTGACAGTGTGTCATACCATGCCCTTGGAGCTTGTTTCAAGCCATAAAGAGCCTTCTTCAAGCGATAGACATGAGTAGGACGTTCTGGATCCACAAAACCTTCAGGCTGACTGACATAAACGATTTCTTTCAGATCTCCATTAAGAAAGGCAGTCTTCACATCCATTTGATAAACCACCATGTTCTTGCTAGCAGCATTAGCCAAGAAGATTCTGATTACCTCGATACGTGTAACTGGAGCAAATGATTCCTCAAAGTCAATACCCTCTTCTTGACGATATCCTTTTGCAACAAGTCTTGCCATGTTTTTCAACACATCACCATGCTCATCAAGTTTTACTTTAAAGATCCATTTGAGAGCAATGATCATAGCACAGTCAGGAGCAGGTACCAATTCCCAAACATCAAGTCGATCGAATTCGTGAATTTCTTCTTGCATTGCATTGAACCAACTGTCCTCAGACATTGCGGTTTTAACATCTTTCGGTTCGACCTTTGATAATATGGAATTGAAGAAGCACCATAAGGCATCAGTAGCAAGTTGTTTACGACTGGATACCGGACGAGAAGGATTCCCAATAATATTGTCTAATGGATGATCATGTGTCCATTTTCTAAAATGCTCGTGTGGTTGTGGTTGCGGAACTGATGTAGCAGAGTTGGGGTCCCCTGATGAAGATGGTTCAGATGATGGATCGGGGGAAAAAATGTTCTCAAACGGTGCATCTTCTGGAGTGGCAAAGGGGTTATCTCCATCATAGTTGCCCGAAACATTTCCATGATGTACACTCGAGGATTGAGGATTTGATGATGACGATGAGTGATCTACAGCAGGCACTTCTTGACTGAGTGACACAGAAACTGAAGGATTATCTACGTTGACTGGATTAGGAGCCGCCACTGTTGATGGAGTAGACTGATCATTAGCAATAGGTTCATAGTATTCATCAAACATCGGATCAAACAGTTTCTTCAAATCGTATTCAGAAGGAGGTACATATGGAACTGCAGGTGAGGGATTTTGTACAAGAGAATAACTAATGAGACTACTTAATGAACGTTGAGATGCGGGTCCAGAACTTGATTGTCCTGGAGCCATTTGCCCAGACAGCTCATCGAACGTGACGTGCATAGTTTCCATGATATCTCGGGTTCTTTTGTTGTAGATTCGGTAATCCTTCCGGTTTGGTGCATAACCCACAAAAACTCCAATGTCCGCCTTAGCTCTTAATTTACCTAAATCTTGACCATCATTCGTTGAATAGCATAAAGCACCGAACACACGAAGGAAAGAGAGATCAGGTTTTCGATTGTGGACAAGTTCATATGGAGTTTTTCCATGAGTGGTGTGGATAAGGGAACGGTTTTGGGTATAGAAAGCAGTGGCAATGGCTTCAGCCCAGAGAAACATTGGAACCTTTGAGTAAATTAGCATAGTTCTTGCAGCTTCCACAAGAGTCCGATTTCGTCTTTCAACTACACCATTCTGTTGAGGAGTACGTGGAACACTTCTTTGATGGATGATTCCAATGCTTTCATAAAACTGACTTAGTTCTTTGTTAACAAACTCAGTTCCATTGTCCGTTCGAATAATTCTAACAGTCTTGTTAAGTCGAACCTGCAGCTGTTTGATAAGTTTGATGATGACATCTGGAGTTTCATCCTTTGTCCTTAAAAACTTAACCCAAGTAAATCGAGAGTAGTCATCAACAACGACTAACACATATTTCTTCCCATTTATCGTTTGCACTCTTATGGGTTCGCATAAGTCCATATGAAGAGTATGTAGAACTTCCATAACTGAGTTTGCAGGTTTGGGTTTATGGGCATATTTCTTACTTTTTCCCAATTTGCATGCTGAACAAAGATGATCTTTCTCATATTTCAATCTGGGCAAACCTCTTACAAGATCCTTTCTAGAAAGATCATTTATGGTTCTGAAGTTCAAATGATTGAGAAGACGATGCCATAACCATGACTTTGTTTTTGAAGCCTTTAGAGGACTTCATCATGTCTTCGATAGAGATGGTGTACAAATTGGTTCCACGAGTTCCTTTCAAAAGTTCAACACCATCTAGTTCTCTAACGAAGCATGTATGTTTTCTAAAGGCCACCTCTAGATCAGAATCACATAATTGACCAACAGAAAACAAATTATGACCAAGACCTTCAACATAATATACCCTGGAAATTACACTATCTCCAACAACATAATCTCCGTAACCCATAATTGCCCAAAAATGGTCGTTCCCGACTCTAACAGTCCCAATGAATTTACTCACGAAGTTCATGAGCCGTGAGCGATCTCCAGTCATATGCTTGGAACAACCTGAGTCCAGGTACCACAGAACGATTTGAACGACCTACAGTTGAACACAGACAAGAATGGATGACTGGACAATTGGGATCCCCATGCGAGAATGGGTTCCACTTGGTTAGTAAATGAGATTAGAACACCCACATCAGAAGCAGAAACAATGATATCATTAGAGGTAGATGTCGGACTAGTAGTAACAGTAGATCTATTCAAAGTATGTTCACTTCTTAAAGGTATAGTTCCACCAGTAGGCATCCATTTCCTAATATGCATTGATCTAGATAATTTAGGGTACAACTCATTAAGATTGAATTTACGGCCAGTAGGTATCCATTGATAACCTACATTACTAAATTTTCTTCCTGTTGGTTTCCAATGTTTTCTAGCCTTCTTCCACCTTGGTTTTCTAACCTTCTTATCTTGTTTTCTAGTGTTAACATTTTTTACCGAAGATTTGACAGCATTACTCAAATCATTCACAACACATTCATGATTAATACCAGAAATCAAGCATTCATTACATGTTTTGCAAGTAGTAGCAAAATTTGAATTAATTACAGTACGCTTATAGCTAATACTAGAATCAACACGATTCGTCTTATTCAACACAAACTTATTGTTCCAAGGGTGGTCTTCTACTTTCTTCCATTGATCACTCTTAGCTTGCGAGGTCCTATCTTGCTTTGTATTGCCTGGAGGCTTTGACCCGCTTGCCTTAGTGTCACTGATTACTCCTGTAGAAGGAATGATGGGAACATTAGTTGGTTTTGCTACTTCTTGCATTCCTGATCTAGAAGTGCTGGGATCTGAAGTACTAGCAGGCACATCAAAGTTCACATGTTTTACTTTAGGCATAGAACAAGGCATGTCAAGAGTCCGCAGATGTTTTACATGTTTTACTCTTGACACACAAGTTCGTTATTTCTAAGATGAGGGGGAACATACTTTACAATCACAGCACACTTAGAATCCGCAGATGCCTTTGATGCAAGATTCTCATTACCGACAATTGGCATTTTCCCTTTTACCTGACTCTTCATATTCTCAATTTCCTTTTGTAAAGAAGTTATTTTTTTCATTGTTCTTGTCATGAGTGACTTTCATTGAATCATATAACTCTTTGAAATGTTGTTTAACCTTTTCATTTTCTTCTAGAAAACTCTCATTTGTTTGTTGTAAAACGTTAATGATGTTTTGAAGATGAAAGTTTTGAGAATTCTGAGATTCTAACGGAGGAGGCATTTGGGAGCCATTCACATTATTCTTTTCACCCTTCAATTGTGAAATTTAGGTTTTAAATCTTTTGATCGTGTTACAATGAGCTCGAATATGTTCGTCACGTTTTCTTATTTCAAAAACTGCATCAAACTCAGGAGCATCCGAGGATGTCTTGACATTTGAGGTTTTAACATTTTCTTTGAGAAGTTGATATTTTAATTGCAAAGCAAAATGTTCAACTTCCAGCTTAGAAAAATGTTTTACGAAGTTATCATGATCATCATGTTCTATTTTCTCATTCAGTTTTGAATTTTTGTTTTCAAGCTCAACGACACGATCATGAAAAACTTTCAAAGCAACAGATAATTCATGATATTGAGAAGCAGTAATAGAATAATTAGTAACAGTATAGAACACATCTTGAGCAACACAACTAGAAATCAAGTTCTCATTTAAGATATGCAGATTCTTCCTTTCAATTTCATTACATTTGAGTTCACGTTCATAATCATTGACCTCAATTTCCATTTCATTAAACACTCTCTTCATGTCTTTAACCTCAGTGTCAATTGCCTTTTAAAGAGACTCAAATTGACCTTTTAATTGTTTAAAGAAAGGCATGACCTCAGTTAAATAACACTCCTTAGTTTGTTCAAAACCCCTTTCCCCTTCTGTAATCCCTGTGGGTGTAATTCTCTTCTTACATGTTTTCTCAAAGTCAACAAACAATTGATAGACTACGTATAGACTGATTAAGGTCTTGCTTTGAGTAGAAAGAGTTTTGGGCACTAAATGCATAGGTGTATTGGGGGGATACACAGTGGCTGGAGGCATTCTCCTACAGGGAGGATTCTTCTCAATCAGGTTATCGAATTTTTGTTTATCCAAATCTTTCTTCCAGAATACTTGCTCAGGGGTTAATTGAGTTTGAGGTTTAAACTTATTCAAGGCAATCCAGTTTTCTTTAGTGTAATCATGGGGTTTAAACGTTATATTATGCTTTGTACACTTAGGATCGTTTAACTTCTTTGCCATTTTCTCCCTAGAGGCATCTTCTAATTTTCTATCCTCATCAGTGCTTCCTATACATGATGGTGTTTGCCTAGGCTTAAGAATATCATTACCATCATAGACTACCTTTTGTGCAGCTCTAGCAACTTTTCCATACTCGGGATTGGGTACCTCTACAAGGGAAATACTATGCTTATCGCTTAAGACTCTATGCTTAGTGATCATGTGAGCAATCTGAATGGTGTTCCCTTGTATGTACAGTTGGTTCTCAAGTTTGTTTTTCAAAGTTTTTAGGTTGGAAAAGTCATTTAAAAGTTTTGATTCCTTAGCAGTAAACTCCTGTTTAAGCACCTTTACATTTTCTTGAAGTTCTTGCTTTTGCTTAACAGTTTTATTGAGCTTTTCTTGCAAGGAGTTTAACTCTTGTTTTAACATTTCTTCCCTAAAGTTACTTTTTCTGATAATTGTACGCGTTTGGAAATCCATCTCCTACTCACGGTTAGTCAATTCAAACTTAGCACGTTTTTCATATATAGCAACTTGTTCCTTATAGGCATTCAGTTCAGAGGCTATAGAATCATCAGGGGCACATGCAGTGTATTCATCAAAAATATAGTCATCATTGACTGCAGAAGATGCATCACTTGGTACAATTTCACTTTCATTTTGTTTCACATATTGATCATATGGGACAACATTGCTATTACCCATATTTTCAATATCTGATTCAATAATTTCAGTTGATTGTACCTTGTTGTGTATCTTTTGCACATCAACATCATCGTATAGTTTCAATACCTCTGATATGATTGATTCCTTGGAAGGACTGGCCTGTTGTGGTGAAGGAGCCTTTAAAGAGACCATTGGTGAGATGCTAGCCATGAAGATGGTCTGAGCAGTAGGTTCATCATCGACATCAGAGTCAAATGCATCACAGTCTGCAACTTGAAATTCATTTGGATTGTTGTGTCCCATACCCTGCACTGGTTGTTCATCCACATATGCATCGTAAGTTTTGGCATTTCCCTCAGCAAGAAATAGCAATTCTTCCTCATCCAATACCGCTCCATTATCTTGAGCTTGTACCAGCAACATTTTGTCCCTGAAGTACTCTGCATTTTGTGAACGTTTTGGAGAGGTGCAGTTCCTTGCAATGTGTCCTTCTCCACCACAGTTGTAACACTTGATTGGCTTCCCCTGACCTTGAGCCATGTTCCTTCCTCGATTCTGATTGCCCACATATCCTCCACCTACACCAGCATTTCCATAACCCCCTCCTGCCATTCCTTGTTCATTTTGTCGTCCTTGCACATTTTGCAACACTACCTTTCCTTCTTTGACTGTAGCATGATTGTGGAGATTGGAAGCGGTTCTGAGATGATTGTTGGTATGTGGAGTGAAGTTCAGGTTTTGCTTAACCATTAGAGCCAATTGATTAACAAGATGTGCCATGAATGTGTGTGAATCTGGAGGCTTATACCCTGGATCTGGAATAAGTTTGTGATTACCATTTCCAGTTGGTATGACTTGTGATGCTTTGGTGGTTATTCCTACATTTGTGTAGAATGCAGTTGAATCATTTGACGAGCTTGCATCTCCAGAATTGGTCTTGAACTTTTCCAAGATCATTCGTTCAAACACAACATGTTTCTCATTTTGAAGCAAGTATGCATACAATTGCTCGTAGTTTGTGTTCCTCAATCCTTTGTTTAGCTTGACTGCAGTGACAAATTTGTGCCATTCGGGATTCATGTTGTTCACAAACTTTGAATTGAGCTGGATATTTGGCATGGTCATTTTGATATTCCTCATGTCATTCACAAGCTTGTGGAATCTCACATAATATTCAGTAACAGTTTCCCCTGGATTCATCTTAAAGTTCTCAAAGTCATCATACAACTGAGATTCCCTGTCTTTTTTAGTCAATTCAGAACCAGAGAGAAGCATCTTAACATTGTCCCATACTGCCTTCGCTTGAGTGTTGTGATTGATCAACTTGTAAATGTCCTTAGGTAAACCCTGAAGTATGATGTTTGAAGCCCTAATGGCTGCATCGTGTCTCTTCTTCTCCTTATCAGTAAGTTCATCATACATCTTTGGTCTATCCAATCCTAATATAACTGAACCATCAGCAGCAGTTTCAAGAATGTCTCTGGTAGTCTCAACTTGATATGGTCCTTCATCAATTGATTTGAGGATATTGACCCCATTTTCCTTTCCTAAGCAGTATAGTCTGATTCTTTGAGCCCAAGAGTCATAATCGGTTCTATCCACCATGGGAAGACGAGTATCAGATCCTGCAGCTTGAACGTCATCAGCAACAGAAGAAGTGATTGTAGACATGATTACAGATTCTACGGGATTTTACTATTCTTTGATTAAACAAACCGGGAAATAGATTCTTTCACGGTATTTTACTAAATCAAAAGAGAAACCGTAAAACTTAACATGAAGAAATGACAAGTCTCAATGACAAGTTGCGCACTTGACAAGTCGCACCCAAGACAACTCGCACCCAAGACAACTCGCACCCTAGACAACTCGCAGCCAAGACAAGTCGCAGTATATAATAAGTCGCAGTACAAGACAACTCGCACCCTGATTGCCAACTCGCTTAACAGACAAATCGCATAGATCACAACTCGCATAGACTGACAACTCGCATAGTACACAAGTACACCCACTACTTCCACTACTTTGTCCTTTCTTGTCGTTTTGTCTCAATAGACAACTCGCATATAAGACAACTAGCTTCACAAATTGTGACAAGTCACATACAATATGTGACAAGTCGCTTCAATAAGCATACACAGAAGAGACAACTCGCATCAAAATTAGGTCAACTCGCATCAAAGAAAACCAATCCGAGACTCAACTCGCATCCAATATACTTTCAAAAACACCACTTTTTAATCCAAAAACAACTCAACCACGATTATTCAAACCTTCCAAACCAAAACCTAAACACTTATAATGATTCTAAACACAAAAGTACTATCAAAATCCAAACTTTAACACTATAAATGATCCAAATGATGCAAACTACTCTAAACTCATTCAAACCCAAAAACCTTATGAAAACCACTAGAAATTCAAGAACATGAAAGATTAGTGATCAAACCATGGCTCTTGATACCATTTGTAACATATTGGTTTTCATAAACACATAATCTAATGCACAAAGTAGGCGTATAGTGTGAGTTCTAGAGAGAGAAAGTAAAGAGTGTTGGGAACTTAGTGAGACAAAGAAAATAATATTGAAAGTTCCAACCCTCTACCTTGGGAGGTAGAGGGTATATATTGTTTCTTACAAGACACGCCTCCTATGGGCTGTGGATCAGGCATACAGTGGGTAAAGACCCGTCCGTCTTCCACGGTGTTACTTAACAAACTACTTACTAACATTAAATGACTACGACTACGAGCTTTCTAACGAATACATATACTTGAGGTGACCGACTCTTTAACTACTGGATTTTCTAAATCCTAACACTGTGGGAGCATTGTACTGTCATGAGACTAACTGTTAATATGTGTTTGTCTGCCGGAACAACCAGCGAAGAACAAAGGAAAATTAAAGACTTTGCCGATTGGATACTTGACATTGGTAATGGAAAGAGAGGTGGAAAAAATGATGGTGAGGCTGATGTATAATTCCCAGATGACATGCTCATTCCAGATTCCGAAGATCGTGTTGGTTCAATAATTCGTGAAACATACCCTGATCTTATATCCAACTTGTGGAATCCAGAATTCTTTCAGGAAAGAGCAATATTAGCACCAACACACGAAATGGTTGACGTAATCAACAAAAAGATGCTTGATCAAATTGATGGCGAGGAAAAACTTTATTACAGTTCAGACACCGTATCACCAGCAGATTCTGATTCAAACTTTATCGAAGATGCATACACACCAGAATTCTTAAATAGCATTAAAATGTCGGGTGTTCCTCATCACGAACTTACTCTTAAAGTTGGTGCTCCAGTAATGTGTATGAGAAACATTGATCAAAGAGTTGGTTTGTGTAATGGTACTAGAATGCAAATCCTTCGAATGTGTATGAATATTATAGAGACAAAGATAATATCCGGTGGCAATGTGGGAGCGATTTGTGCAATACCAAGAATGATAATTACCTCATCCGACAACAAAATGCCCTTTAAACTCAACATACGGCAATTCCCGATCCAAGTTTGCTTTGGAATGACTATAAACAAGAGTCAAGGACAAACACTGTCACAGGTGGGACTTTTTTTAGAGAAGCCGGTTTTTTCTCACGGACAACTGTATGTAGCGGTTTCAAGAGTTAAAACAAAACAAGGCTTGAAGGTTCTTTGTTGCGACATCGATGGTATCTACACAAATAAAACAACCAACGTTGTTTACTAAGAAGTGTTACACAAAATTTGAATTGTCTTTTATTAATAAGTATAATGTTTAGTAAATACTTTTAGTATTTAGTATTCTTTTTTACGTAGTTTTTATTTTCATTAAAAATGTTACATTTAACTTTTTTTTCCATATAACCTTCAATTCGTTTATACATTTTTATATTTTATTATTTATACATTGAAATATCATATATATTAATATTTTAACCATAAGAGACTATGATATCATCAATCCATTAAAACCAATCATGTCCTTCGTTTAATGAAATTTTGTATATACAAACTCATTGAAACATTTATATAACTTAGATCTATACCTAGTCTACAAATGAAATTAATAATATTGAACAACGTACATGAGACTAGCCCGGCCATCGGTCGGGTCATGAGGCTAGTACCCGTATATGTATAGATCCATGTGGTAAGGTAATTAATAGATGAAAATTAACGTCTTTCAAAATTTGGATTCAAAGTATCTATACTACCTTATAATGTATTTAAAACTTTTTAAAAAAAGAAATCTTAATTTTTAAGCCTACACATTTTATTATAATTAGTAATTCATATAATTAAATTTTACATTATAATAATTACATTATAATATATACACTAATGACACATTAAATTTTAGTATTAAAATGGATGTTACAAACATACCATAATACAAATTTATAGTTCGTAATTTTTATCATAAACATTTAAGTTATACAAAGTTCAAATGAGTATAAGTATGGATATCTATATTTGTATTGATATACTTTACGGAAATTCAAATACGCATCTACTCTTTCCGAACTATCAAACGGTTAAACCGTCAAGTACTAACTCTCATTGCATACCGCTTAAAGATTACAAGAAAAACTTACATGTTGGGTATCGCCGTTGCTTTGCGCGGGTACTATACTAATAATACAAATGGTGTTGTAAGGACGACACAACCACAATGGAAATATAATTTAGGAGTGGAAAAGATGCAAGACTTCCTTTTGAGTTCTTTTTAAGGTCTAAAGTCTAAACAACTGTGTTATTCAAAAGTCCGAAAAAATTTAATAGAGACTTTAACGATTGTTAGTGGTTTGGATCACCTTCCTAACGAACCGAGATAAGGGAACGTTAGGAGTATTTTCTAAAAATGTTGGGACAATAGATGAACCCGAAACAATTAAAGGGACTAACTGTGTAATTATATTCTTCAAATATATATAGTCTAATAATTGAATCTTTCCTTTGGTTGGCAATTCACATTAGGGTTTCTCCATCAAAGGACCATGGGTAGTCGATTGCGCAAAAAGAGCGCGTAAGTTGTATTGTAATGATTATCTTTTTGTTTAATATTTTTATTAATTTATTGATTTCATGTTAACTGTGATCCGCTATGGATTTGTGTATCAGCATTAAGCCATACAAGAAGAACACCGTCTCTGCTCAGGATGATGTAAGAACAACGATGAAATATTCATAGAATCAAATGATCTGATATATATGTGTTGTTTGACTTATAAAAAAATGTATAATTTATTTGTTAATAATTTGCTCAGCTCGCAGACAAGTTTGCCAAGATGCAGCTTACACCTTCCCAGCGTAAAGTTTTGCAAGTTGTGTCGAACAGTAAGAAGGGTAAAAGGGCATCAACTAAGCCATACAAAGGGGTAAGAAAAGTTATAGTTAAGTTATCGTTTGTGCACTATTTTTGAACTGTACCACCAAGTAAAAATTGGATCCTGTGAAATTAAATGCAAAAAACTATGAAACAAAGTAAGACTGAACTAATATACAGATGTTTCAAACTTTTTATTTTGTTATTGCACACTTCCCAGATCATGTGCTTTGTTTTTTTTTTTTTTTTTTTTTCCAATTACTTAGTTCCAAGTGTTTCTTACTTCTAAATGACACTCTTGATGTGTTTTTTTGGGTTATTTTTCTTGAGACAGATGAATCAACTTAGGAGTTTAGCTGCTATAAATTTGTTGTTTTCATTTTTACTTATCTGTTTGTCTCTTCAGCTTGGGGACAAGTTTGCCAAGATGCGTCTTACACCTTCATCCCAAAGTGGTTCTCAGATTCCTCTTAGTACGTATTTCCATTCTTTTGGCTGTTATCTTGTTCATTGATGCTAGCTAATTAATTACCCATTGAAAATAAATATAAATAACAAGTCAACCAGCTCAATTACTAGCCATTTTTTATTTGATAGGACTTCCGCTACTTATTCATCAGTTGGTTAAGGAAGCACTTGTATACGTGGACCGATTAAAGGAGAACAAGGATGACTACTGGGCCAAGGAGGATTTACGAGCTACCATCCATTATATAGATGATATGGCTGCTCCCTTCCACAAGTCACAGGGCCACTTGCCAACAGACTGGAAATTGTATGTTCAATGCCTTTCTATTTTTTCTTTTACTTATCTTTCCTTCCTTATCGCTGTTAATTTTCTCTTCATACCTTTATCTTATGTTGTTAAATTTTAATTGAATTTATATCTAGCTGGGTTCCAATGTTGACATAAACATAAACATATCTTATAAGTTAAAATTTGCACCATAATGCATCAAACTTTACCAATATTGCTGTTGTATATGTCGTCAAATTTAACATTTGCTATTGTATGTGAGGAAGTTGTCTTTTTGTCTTATTGTGTGTACCTTTTACCAAGAATTCCTATTGTATGTGCAAGTCAAAATACTCACACTAAGACAAATTAACAAGTTGACTACATGCAATAGAACAATTTAAAAGTCGACTACATACAATAGTAGTTTTGGCAAAGTTTGGTACATTGCGGTGCATACAACTCTAGTAATTTTAAAGCCGGAACACATTAGATTAAGTTTTGGGAAAAGTCTATACATGAATAACATGGTCATTGTTGTGTTCGGTTATGAATAACGTACTTCCTAAATCATTATGGATAATTTACTTCCACATTTCGTTTCAATATGAATAATTTTGCTTACGTGTTGCTGACATTTCAAGACTTGAAAATTACCAAAATACCTTTGACACTTCAGCGAAATTATTTATATCGAGACAAAATCTTAAAGTACGTTTATATATTATTCATAATGGAACACAAAAATGATCATGCTATTCATCTATAACTTTTCTCTTAAATTTATATATGTTAGTCTCATTTTGCTCAAAAAAATACTGTCAAATATAATGTTGTCTGCATGCTTTTGATAATCTAACTTTGATTCTTTGCCTGATCCATATGTAAATGTGGCAAATGGCCGTGCCTTGATCAAGCATTCTAAATTCTAAAACAACAATAAGAAATTCTAGTCACCCATTTTTCAGTCTATTCCTTTAAAAACTGTATTATCTGTTTATCTGACTAGTAAGCCCACAAGTTTATGTTATATATTCTACCCTATTTTTGCAGTGATCCTGACGCTTGTAGGCCCCTTGTGTCCTAGAGAAGATACTATGATTTTCTTGAAGCTGGGAGCATGTTTCATATTTCTAATCCATATATTTTTACGCTGTGTTCTAGCATGTTTGAACTTTATCTTAACTATCTGTGGCATGTATCATGTATGTCATTCTGGGTATTCGTGTAACTAGGGCCTTGAGTGTCTCGTACGTTTATTGTATTAGTGCATGTGCCTCCACTGAAGGTTTAGTTGTGTGCCATAGTTTTACACATTCTAGCAACGCGGTCTTGTGCATTTATTGGTAGGCTGACACTAATTACATGGTCTGGTCGTTGACCTCGGTATGCAACGGGCAACCCAAGTAATTTTCACAAGTTATTTATGCATTGTTTTACTTTTTTCTACATATAGATATACTTCTGTTACAAATTTATCATGTTTAAATAAATAAGTAAATAAATAATGAAGAATTTCATGTATATCCTTGCAAAATCTTCAAGTTACGTCAATATCCCTGCAAATTTTCTAATTACCTCAATATCCTTCTAAAGGTTATAAACTCTCAAATATGTCCAAATATATAATTAAATTTTATTCGTCTCAATATCCTTCTTAGGGTGAAGGCTGAGAATACGTAACAAACTTTCTCAAATATACCGAAATACGTAACATACTAATTTTATTATCTAAATTGCTAAATAACTTTCAAATTTTGTTCAATGTACGTAACATGACCCTTTTTTACGTGGATATTCCAACACATCAAAATCTTACAAATCAGCAATTAGTCAAATTGTTTGACCCTAACTTATTAAAACCCCCTTTCTGTCATTATCTTCCACTCATACACACACCAAAACCTAAAAACCCAATTTCAATTAAACTCAAAACAACCCTAATTAAACTTAAAAAAAACCCAATTCAATAACCCTAATTTACAAAATGTCAGCCTCATTTTCTAGCATCCGAAGCCGTGTCCGTACTTTACCTACTCATTGTTATTGTAGCATTCGTCTAGCAAAACGTGTTTCTTGGACTGAGAGAAACTCTTGCCGTCATTTCTTGGTTTGCCCAAAACCCTCGGTATGTTTTAGTAGTATGTTTACATATTATAAATCATACATTTGTTTTAAATAGATTTCTTTTTACAGTGTTGTCCTGATAAATGTGATGCTTTCTATTGGATTGATGGTGAGTTGAAAGGAGCTTGGTATAAAAATGCAATGTATGAAATGTACTTGAGTATGAATGGTGATGAGAGAGATGCGTTTGCAGAAGAGATTAAAAGACATGAGTTGGGGATGTTAGCTCAAGAAAGACTAGCTTATGTGGAATCTGATTTTGAGAGTTACAAGGCAAGGATGGTGCTTGCACTAAAAAGGGAACAATCCAAGTATGCATTGTGGAGGAGGATTTCTGGTTTCATGATGGTTATCTTGACTGGAATGTTGGTGTTGTTGTTGATTGTCATTTAGGTCACGGTAGTAGTAATTTCATTGTTTGTGATGGTGTTGTTATGGTAGTAGCATGAAACTAATGGTATGTATTCACAACAAATTTTGTATCAATGAAAGTTGTGTTTATATAGTCTTTGTTGTCTGATTTTTGGTTAGAATTCAAGTGTCTTGCACATGCTAAAGTCACCTTTTTAAGTGACTGCACATGCTAAAACATGCTAAAACAAGTGTATTGGTAGTATCAAAGACTGCACATAAAACATAAGGAATATATCAGTAAGCACATGCAACATACTAGAATATTTAACTGCGTAGATAAGGTTAACAGCCATGTGCAAAGTTTACAAAAGATGTGCCATCTTGGTCACATATATCTAGCAGCCTACATAGACATGAACCTAAAACTGGATGTAAGTGTTTACAGGCACCAAGATTGTTTACAAAAGGTGTGCCATGTTGGTCACATAAACATACCAGACATAAACATACCAGACATAAACAACACAAACTACCCAAAATACAAAAGGTTAGCTGTTTTTAAGGCACCAAGAGTGTCTAAATGCTGAATGGCTTGGATGGAGACCTACCAGTCCCATCTGGTGGAAAGTTAAACTTCCTTCTTTTGGAAATTCTCTCAGACTTATTTCTTAGCCTGATTGGAAGCTTTTGTCTTGGTTTCTGCCTTGCTACTTGAGTCATTGGAGGAGCTTGACTTTCTTCTGTTTCAGCAGCTGGCATTGGTTGTGTTGGCAACTCCACAATAGGATGTTCAGACTGAGAAACATTCATGGAAACAGGCTCAGTTATACTTGGCAGTTCAGCATTGTGTTGAATATGAGCTTCTTCAACTGCTTGAAGTTCACTCAAAGCAGCAGGTCTGTTGAGCTCATCCTCTGAGAAGTGGTCCAACTGCACATCATCCCAAGTCTGGTATGTGTTAGCCATATGCTCCAACTCTTCCCTTCTCCTTTCTTCCTCTTCCATCACTGATAAGGTTTTAAAAGGTACCTTTTTGAGGGGTCGTTTAAGCCCTTATTTGATCACTTTTGTATCCGTTATTGCTTAATATCGTTCCTTTTCACTTTTTAGGTCTCTTGAAGGCAAAATGCTGGAATGGCACTTATTTGGATGAAAAGGCGCGAATATACGAAGAAAATGGCCAAAGTCAGAATCGAGACACTCAAAGCTGCTGGAAACACAAGGTGACGGCGTCATTGCTTAACTGCGACGCCGTCGGAGGATTTTGTGACGGGACAGAAGCCAAAACTCCTATTTTCAAGTGACGACGTCAAGTTATAGAAGAGTAGGCCGTCGCAACTCAGACGGCCTAGATGCAATCCAGACGGCGTCAGAAGCTGAAGAGGACGGCGTCACAAGCACAAGGTGACGCCGTCGCAAGTCTAACGTGGCCAAGACGAAACCCTAATGACGGCGACACGACGGCGTCACAAAACATAAGGTGACGCCGTCGCATGTGTAATCTTATATATAGAATCCGAATTTTTCAGTTTTAGTGTGTAGTCTTTTGGAGTAAAAACCTAAACCGAACCAAGGTTGTCTTGTACAGTATTTTAGGGTTCCAAACCCTATCTTACACCAAGATAAGTGTTTTACTTCATTAATACAATTATGTCTTTGATTATTTGTGTGTATGCTTGCATGTTCTCCATGTCCGGCTAATTTACTTGTGTGTTTGCTTAGGGAATATGAAACTTAATTATTGAATATTGATTGGTTGTCTCTTATCTTAGTTGATTAATGATCTAGTAATGCGATAGGTCATTCGTTGTGTACTTAATGCTTGATTAAATCTTTGTGAACCTTAGAATATGACTCCTTGAGTAGTTGTAAGCTAAACCATCCAAAGAGTGCCTTAGAGTAAGAGTTTATTATCCCTAGTGGGTTTTGTAGACGAGACCCTTTGGTAAGTTCAAAGAGTTAGGGAGAAACGCATACCCTACAACCTTAGACACACAACACAACTAAGAATAAGGACGTGACAATTCAACCACCAATAGGAGATAATTAAGGAGTAGTAAAACCTAAGTAAACACATCTTTAAACTATCATACGAGCACACAATAATTAGACATAGACTACATACACCTTAGAATTAGATAATTAGATAAGTAGAGTAATCGGTAGCAATACCAACCCCCCAAATCCAAACCCCGAGATTCGTACATTTCCTTTTCTTAAAAAATATAAAAAGATAAAAAATAATCTTCCTCAACCCCAACCTTAGCGTAGTAACTTCTTACTAGCATTCCTATTCCCCTAGAGAACGATATCAATACCCGTGGCTTACCCTAATACTACACTACAACGATTAGGTTCACTGCCTAGGGTGTTGAAAAACTTGCTCGACGAAAAGGAAGTTCCTTTGACCCCGAACAACGCGTGTAGCGTTATCAAGTTTTTGGCGCCGCTGCCGGTGAATAGAATAGCTAGTTAGTAGTCCACCTCGTTTAGGTTTCTCTACTTGATTCCTATCAAGTAAATTTTTCTCATTTTTAGCTTTCTCTTATTCTATCCCCCTTCTTCGTGACCTTTGTTCATAACCCCATCACTTTTCATCATGGAAGGTGATAACCACCCACCATTCATCAACCCACCACCAATTGACCCGCCAAGAGCCCGTACTCTTGGTGAATACTCAAGACCAAGCCACCTAGGCTATAGGAACACCATTGAGCTTCCCGACCAAGCCCAAACTACGGCCCTGCGATCCGACACCATCCGGTTGGTGCAAAACAGATGTGCATTCCATGGACTTCGTTCCGAAGATCCAAATCAACATCTTAGGGATTTCCTTAAAATTGTCGATTCCATCGACCTTGATGCTACTACTCGGGAGACCACGCGCCTGCGTCTCTTCCAATTCTCTCTACGGAACCAAGTTAGTAATTGGCTTGAGCGACTTCCCGCCGGCTCCATCTCAAGTTGGGATAATCTTACCTCTCGCTTCCTTGCTCAATTTTTCCCACCGGGGAGAACCACTAAGCTTAGAAATGACATCTTGATGTTCCAACAATGTCAGGGTGAATCTATCTACGAAGCATGGACTCGATTCAAGGACTTACTTCATAAAGTCCCTCATCACGGCATTGATCTTTGGCTCCAAGTCCAAATCTTTTATGATCATGTCAACTTCCCCACCAAGCGATCCATTGACCAAGCGGCCGGTGGAAAACTTAGTGATCTCACCGCGGAAGAATCATGGGTTATAATAGAGGACCTTGCTCTCTATGACAACGAAAGTTGGAATGACCCCCGTGAGCTACCCAAAACCGTTAAGGCAATCTTCTTGCCTCCCATTGACTCACAACCTTCCGACCGTAGGATGATCGAACTTGAAGATCAAGTTAAATTCCTAATGAGTTCCTACGAAAATCCTAAGTCCTCGCGTCAAGTGAATAAAATCACTCTACCTTGTGAGTTATTTAGTGGTCCCCACGACACTCGTGATTGCACAAGACTCCCCAAACAAGCTTTTGCGGACTACGCATCCATGCGTACTGATGGAGCGGGAGAGAAGTGGTACACTTTCAAGCCCGAACAAAACAACTTAGGAAACTCTTACAACCCCTCATGGAGAAATCACCCTAACCTTAAGTGGAACCAAAACTCAAGCACACCCCAAAGCTTATCTAGTCCACCTAATAGGTTCAACTCTCTAAACACCGGGAACCCCACTAATCTTGAGGCAATTGCATCTAGATTCCTGTCATCTCAAGAGACTCGATTGACTAAGCTTGAAGCCGATTTTAAGCAAAGACAAAGCGAGATGACAAACAAGCTTAATGCCCTCTTAAAAGCTTTCAATGAACGGGAAGTTGGAGCACTCCCAAGTGATACTATAAAGAACCCAAAAGTGAATTCGATTTCGTCGACTTCATATTCTTGTTCACCATGGGAGAATGCACATCCATGCCCCTCACACCCAACGGTTCACTCGGTAAATGCTATCAAAAAGGGTTCCAAGCCATCCAAAATGAGGTACCAAGGCCCTGCACCATTGGTAGAACCTACTCTTAAGAAACCCGTCAACCAAGAATCCAAACCTAGTTTAGAGGAGGAGTACAAGTTTAGAGGAGGAGTACAAGGAACTCCATCAAGAAAAACCGATTCTTGAGGTCTTAGCTCATGCACCTTATTATAATGCTTTAAAAGAAAAATATGAGTTAGAACTTAAGCTTGGAAAACATGGGTCCGCTTTTGTGCGAAATAATTTACCTAAGAATTAGACGATCCCGGGCTATTTACTCTTCCGTGTAGGCTTGGAACTTCCAAACCTCTCGACGCTCTAGCCGACTTAGGGTCATGCATAAATCTTGTTCCGTTGTCCCTCCATAGAAGCCTCAACTTAGGTAAAATAGAACCAACGGAAACCATCTTAGGTCTAGCGGACGGTAGTGTTGCACGTCCTGTAGGAATAATAAAAGACATGGTAGTACACGTAGGAGAGTTGACTCTTTTGACCGACTTTCAGGTGCTAGACATGAATAAGGACCCGACATGCCCATTACTAGTAGGAAGAGGATTCTTAGCTACCGCTAGTGCCATCATCGATTGTAAGATGTCCAAGATAGTGGTAGGAGAGGGGAGTGCTAGGTCAATTTACGATGTCAAAAAGCATACGTACTACAAAGAAGAGGAAATCCCATATGAGATTAGGTTGGATAGAGAGCCTTCTAGATATGGACCTTGGATAGATAAGAACCTCATAGGCCCCCAAAGACCTTTTTACCTAGATGAAGCCTTCACTAGTAAAACAACTTTCCAAGAAAAAGAAATGGCTAGCGACATGGAAGTGAACCCGTTCGAGGACGCCTTAGTATTTAGGAAGATGACCGAGTTCCTAGGAAGCTTGCCCGTCAACCTTGTCATGAATAAGTGGAAAGTTGAGAAATCTAAACACAAATGGGATTGGGATAGACCGCCTAGTGACGGTAATGGAGAGTGGCACATTAGGATAACAATCTATGATCCCGGTGGAGAGAAGTTTGAAAAGGCATATCTAACCGAACGTACTACTAGGAACTTGAATGATAAGTTTGATCCTCATGACATTGTTGAGGATAGGCTTACTTATATCGGTACGTAGGAGCACGACTACGAGTCTAGCTACAAGACTCTTAAATAAAGAAAAGCGCTTCGTGGGAGGCAACCCATGCTTAATTGTTTGCTTGTTAGTGTCATATGTCTTTTATTGATTGTTTATTCTCATGTTTAAATTTGTAAAAATGTTTTATTTTGTTTTTAACCTCGTCTTAATTGCATATAAAGGTATTTTACATAAGGGATAAGTGTAGGGAGGATTACACACGTTTTCAAAAGAAACGTAAACATGAGAATAACAATTAACTAAAAGATATATATGTGTGTTTGTTCGAGTCAAATGCTTGTATTGAGTCATAATGGGTGTTTTGCAGAAATTTTTCCAGATTCTAAAGATGTAAATTTTCCAGAATTTTTTCCAGAAAATCGCAGACCAGTTTTTGTCAGGATAACCTGACGGCGTCAGGATCGCAACCTGACGGCGTCAGGAAGGAGTAAAAACAACGGATTACTTTTTTCTCGTTTTCTGAGCTACTTAAAAAAAATTTGGAATTTTCCAGGTCTTAATTTTCCATAAATTCTGTAAACATCCATTCCACAAGCATTATATCCTTGTTTAAATCGAGTCTTATATATATTATTACCGCCGATTTTACGCGAAGGTTTCGTTTGTTTTCTTCAAGTGTGCAGGTTTAATTTATCAAGAAGAAGTTACATAAGATTGGAAGGAGCTTTTCACGCATAAATTCTTCTTGGAAATGATTTAACCACTACTTCACACACGGATCCTACCGAGCTCATCAGGGGAGTACTAGTTTCTTTCGTTTTTAATTACCTTCCATTATCATAAATTTGATACTTTCGGGGAACATTGGGGACAATGTTCAGTTTAAGTGTAGGGAGGGAAAATAAAACGGGAACTTTGAAACTATGCTTATCCTTGAATATTTGCTTTGTCTAATTGTATTTGTGTAATAAACCATGAGAGTATGTCAGTTAGGGTAATTTTGGCACCAAATTTGAAATTTTTCATGATATATAGGAGTGGGCCATTAGTCTTAACAAAAGCGTCTCACGGATAGGAAGTTGCATGACTAGCACAAAAACCCTTTACCACCTAAATTCCACCCAAAATGTGAGGATCGCCCTTAGATTAGTAGGAATTAAAAGCATTCATCTTCAATGCTTAGAGTGTGAACCGGTAGTATATTAGATTCTAGAACTTGTTTTGTGATGCATCCCGAGATCGCTAGTAATACTACACTTGTGTAGTTAGGAATAACTAAATGATAAGAGGCATTAGGATAACCCTTGTTTGATACCCGTAATATAATTACTTCTTCCACCTCGGTTGAGTAATTCCCCCACACCCTTTGCGTTGTACTCATCTTTAGTACACGATACCCCTAGTTAACCCTTCAGAGCCTATCTTTTTCGCGGTTCTCGTGATGTTTCGGTTTTTTCCGGAATATCAATGAAGAGCATTGTTTACACCCCACCCCCAAATATACACCCAAATCGCCTTAGCCTACCCTGTATGCACTCACTTTTAGTGCATTATTGTTATCACCCTAAACCCTTAGTTCAATTATCTGGTTGCTTGCATGAGTTGCTAAGTCGAGTCATATCCTTTGTATACAGTTTTGGGACGATTGGGATTCATGGGAAAAGTTAAAGTTTATGAAATGACGGGAAGGGAACGTTAAATTCAAATTCCCTTTGTTTGCGTAATAATGTACCCCAAGTGTTTTGATCTTTTCAATTCGGGTCAAATTAGTGTTAGAATAATAAAAACTCAAGTGTGGGGATGTGCCTATAAATCCCTTTCATTTTGATGTTACCGTAGAGGATGGTAGAGTAAAAGTGTACGAAAAAAAAAAAAAAAAAAAAAAAAAAAAAAAAAAAAAAAAAAAAAACGATCCTACATCTATCCTTTAAATTTATGTTTGTTTATTTCAGTTAGCTAGAGTTTAGAGTGTCGAGTCTTGGATTAGCAACGCCATTCTTCGTATGCATTTAACATAGAGATTTTTGACTTGCCACCACTAAATAGCCTATCCCACCAAACCCTTTGTTTCCCTACCGTAAGCCTAACGTTACAACCCTTTAAAGACCTCTTTGATAGTCTTTCCTAGGTGCTTACGCCAAAGCGATAGAGGTTTGATCTATTCTCAAGCCTATGGTAATCTATGTACTAGGACCGGTTAATGAGTGTTTATCTTCCATTTCCAATTTGTTATATTTCATATACACCCGAGAGAGATGTGAGTAGGGATGAGCACGGTACCAGTCCCGTACCGATCTCGTACCGAATTGTGGTACCGATTTTTTCCCGAGCATAAATTAATGGTACCGGTACCGACCGAACGGGATTCGGATATCGCTACCGGTATCGGTACCGGTACCGGTACCGGTAAATCGGGTTTTTCCCCTTTTTTTCGGGAATTTCCCGATTTGGTACCGGTCCCATACCGAATTAGTGATCCCGAATTTTTTTTCACCTTATTTCGTAGTCCCGATACCGTACCGTATATCGATATTCGGTACGGTTTCGGTACGGTTCCGGTACGGTTCCGGTACGGTTCCGGTACGGTTCCGGTTCGGTTTCGGGATTCGGGTCGAAATGCTCATCCCTAGATGTGAGTATCCAAACACCCCATGTGAGGTGCTAGTATGTAATTTCCGTGCTTGTTATGACTTTTGCGGGGCTTATATGTGTTGTGGACTGTTTTAAACCAATGTTTCATGACCCCTAACTTATAAATTAATTGGCTAAAAGCACATTTGCTTGAGGACAAGCAAATACCAAGTGTAGGGATATTTGATAAGGTTTTAAAAGGTACCTTTTTGAGGGGTCGTTTAAGCCCTTATTTGATCACTTTTGTATCCGTTATTGCTTAATATCGTTCCTTTTCACTTTTTAGGTCTCTTGAAGGCAAAATGCTGGAATGGCACTTATTTGGACGAAAAGGCGCGAATATACGAAGAAAATGGCCAAAGTCAGAATTGAGACACTCAAAGCTGCTGGAAACACAAGGTGACGGCGTCACTGCTTAACTGCGACGCCGTCGGAGGATTTTGTGACGGGACATAAGCCAAAACTCCTATTTTCATGTGACGACGTCAAGTTATAGAAGAGTAGGCCGTCGCAACTCAGACGGCCTAGATGCAATCCAGACGGCGTCAGAAGCTGAAGAGGACGGCGTCACAAGCACAAGGTGACGCCGTCGCAAGTCTAACGTGGCCAAGACGAAACCCTAATGACGGCGACACGACGGCGTCACAAAACATAAGGTGACGCCGTCGCATGTGTAATCTTATATATAGAATCCGAATTTTTCAGTTTTAGTGTGTAGTCTTTTGGAGTAAAAACCTAAACCGAACCAAGGCTGTCTTGTACAGTATTTTAGGGTTCCAAACCCTATCTTACACCAAGATAAGTGTTTTACTTCATTAATACAATTATGTCTTTGATTATTTGTGTGTATGCTTGCATGTTCTCCATGTCCGGCTAATTTACTTGTGTGTTTGCTTAGGGAATATGAAACTTAATTATTGAATATTGATTGGTTGTCTCTTATCTTAGTTGATTAATGATCTAGTAATGCGATAGGTCATTCGTTGTGTACTTAATGCTTGATTAAATCTTTGTGAACCTTAGAATATGACTCCTTGAGTAGTTGTAAGCTAAACCATCCAAAGAGTGCCTTAGAGTAAGAGTTTATTATCCCTAGTGGGTTTTGTAGACGAGACCCTTTGGTAAGTTCAAAGAGTTAGGGAGAAACGCATACCCTACAACCTTAGACACACAACGCAACTAAGAATAAGGACGTGACAATTCAACCACCAATAGGAGATAATTAAGGAGTAGTAAAACCTAAGTAAACACATCTTTAAACTATCATACGAGCACACAATAATTAGACATAGACTACATACACCTTAGAATTAGATAATTAGATAAGTAGAGTAATCGGTAGCAATACCAACCCCCCAAATCCAAACCCCGAGATTCGTACCTTTCCTTTTCTTAAAAAATATAAAAAGATAAAAAATAATCTTCCTCAACCCCAACCTTAGCGTAGTAACTTCTTACTAGCATTCCTATTCCCCTAGAGAACGATATCAATACCCATGGCTTACCCTAATACTACACTACAACGATTAGGTTCACTGCCTAGGGTGTTGAAAAACTTGCTCGATGAAAAGGAAGTTCCTTTGACCCCGAACGACGCGTGTAGCGTTATCAATCACCTCCTGCATAACTTCTCTTTCAGCTTCCTCATCTCTCAACTGCCAATATTCCTAAATTATATAGTAACAAAGATCAAATAAGAATACTTAAATTATAGTAATTTATGCTTAAATCTTAAAGTATACATACCTGTGTGTTCATAGTTGGAGTCTTTGATTTAGCAACTGCACCCTTTGAACTAGATCTACCACTTGATGCAGCCTTTGATTTATCATTTGCACCTCTAGCTTCACCCTGCTTACTTGACTCACCATTC
Source organism: Chrysanthemum seticuspe (assembly GCA_019973895.1). Taxonomy (NCBI): domain Eukaryota; kingdom Viridiplantae; phylum Streptophyta; class Magnoliopsida; order Asterales; family Asteraceae; genus Chrysanthemum; species Chrysanthemum seticuspe. The sequence goes on from BPTQ01000002.1 coordinate 104,389,252, forward strand.
TTCTTGGATGCACCCTTTGATCTACAACTAGCAGTTGCACCTCTCCTTTCACCCTGCTTACTTGACTCACCAATATTAGGTTTAGGTGCCCTTGAAGGTCTCATTGCAGCTGGTTTAGGTTGTTTTGGATCTTTGCAACTAGCCTTGTTATGTCCAGTTTGTTGACAATTTTGGCATCTCATAACTCTTCCAACCCTGCTAACTGAGTGTTCATTAATTTTTTCAGTGGGATGTGGGATTTTGTTCTTCCTAGGCCTGCCAGGCATCCTTTTCAATACAGGTGGGAGTGGGGGTGTGTTTTGAGTTGATTTCTAGTACTTAGAACCTAAAACTGGATTTATAGAGAACTGGTATGCATCAAACCATTTGGATTGACTATACCAGCTACTCACACCATCAGCTGGATTCATCTTAAAGTGCATATAAGCTGCCACTGCATGCACACAAGGTACTCCACTAATCAAATTAACTAATCAAATTAACCCCAAAGGCTTCATCCTTTTCCTAACCTCAACAACCTGAAATTTACTAGGTAGAACATCCCATTTCCTTTGTTCAACCCTCAACTCCTCAAGGTGTTTTCTAATTGATGGAGTTATGTTGTCATCTAATTCAGCTGCAAGTTTACTCATATTCCAATACCTTTGCATAATGTAAACTCTAATATCCTCTAACATAGTGATTATAGGCTTACCTCTAGCTTGAAGTATCTGTCCATTAAAGCTCCCTGATATTCCATTCTTAAATGATGCACAGCTTCTATCTGTGCAGAAAAAGGCTTTACACCACCTTGCAGGCTCCCTCTCCATTAAATATGTAAATGCCTCTGGATCTAACCCTTTGATCTCATTCATCCTAATTGTGAAATCCTGCTCAATAGTTGAAGCTGCTGCACTCCAAAACAACCTTTTATAGTGCAAGCCAGACCACTTTCTTTTGAAGTTTGCATAAATATGTCTTGTGCAGTGTCTGTGTTCTGCTTGTGGTAACCAATTAGACCCTGCATGTTAACAATTTAATACTTAGTTATATCAACACATAACAAAAACTTATTATACTTAGATCAAAACAGATTAAAACATTGTATCAAAACATACCTTGTGAGAATCTGAGATGATTGTGACACCACGGCCTTGTTGTAGGTCAAGATCATCAGCCAAAAGTGACAAAAACCAGCACCAATTGTCTTTGTTCTCAACATCCATAACTGCCCAGGCTATTGGGTACATTTGGTTATTCCCATCTTTACCCATTGCAGTCAAAAGCTAAACCTTGCACATATGTGTGATAAAACACCCGTCAATCCCTATCACCTTTCTACACCCTGCAATCTACCCATCCTTGACACCCTTAAAGCAAACATACATTCTCTGAAAGTAGGGATCACCTTTGTCATTGAAGTCCACATCTAAGTGACAAGTAGAACCTGGATTGGAGTCTATAATAGCTTGTCTGTATTCCCAGAGTTTCCCATAATGTTCTATAAGCCCTCCCTCATGTTTAAACAGAGCACATTGTTTGGCCCTTTTGCATTGCCCTATACTGACATCAATCATGAACTTTTGTCTAATATCTTCCCTCATAAAATTATAAGTTATTGATGGGTTCATGATGATTTCATTGGCATAATGCTTTGCTATCCATTTGAATGTGACCAATGAACCAATATTATAGTTTCTAGTGCACCTATGGTCAGGGTACAATGTCTTGATTTGGAAAGACTTTTCACTAGACATCCAAGAAGCCCAAAGTCTAAATGGACAGGAATGTCCTTTGTGTGCCTGAACCGTCATCCTAGTCCACTTTTTTTTAGGACTTTTCATACAACCTTTACCCTTCCTTCCCTGTTTTGCATTTTCCTTGTTTTTCTTCTTATTACTCCTTCTACCAGCACACCTACCCACCTCTACATCTCTACCACAATAAACAAGCAAACATTGATTATCACTTCTGTAATACCACAGTTGATAACCATGTGCAACTCCATAATCTGCCAAAGCATGTTTCAATTGTTGTGGGCTTTCAAATTTCATTCCAGACACAAATTCTTTCCAAGGTAATTCAGGGTTGTAACAAGGATACTGAACACCTTTTTGAATCTTATACTTAGCATCTATAACAGCATCCTCAGGGTCATGTTCTTCCACAATATACTTACCAGTTAAATTGGGGATTGGATTATATCTGGTTCCTATAAAGTTACCCTTACCAACCAGCTTAGTTAAAAAAGGATCATCTATGGTCAATCTCTCAAATACTACATTTTGTTCCCCTTCAGTGTGAAAGTTTATATTCTCTGGGTCCTCTTCTTGCTCAACAACAGTTTCATCACAATCTAGGCTATCAACATTGTCATTTTGAGTAAACAGGTGATCATTTCTAGTGTAGCCCATAACATCATAATCATTTTATTCATGATACAAGTCAACCTTAAAACCATTCTCAAATCCTACTTTAACAAACTCAACCATATCAGCATCACTATTTATTTCCCTAATCCCACGAGTAAGTGTTGTTCCAGGTACCACATAATACAATCTTGTAACATCATTGACAACTAACCTGTCACAATTCTCAATTTCCGGTCATTTCTCAAACTCAATATTCATCATTTCATATCGGTTCGTGCATGGTTTTGCATTTTACATTAAACGTTTATTTTCTTATTAAATAAACGCTATCGCGTAAAGATTATTTTGAATATTGATCCGACACTTCCAAAAATTATCCCGATATATTTTTATACTCATATTAAGATTATAAAAATAATATTATGAGTTTACCCGGTGTTTTAAATTTATTTTATATATAAATTGTTATATTTATATAATTACGACGGTTTTCGTAAATACGACACGATAAATATTTATTCACTCAATTCTTGTAAGAAATGTATTTTTATAATTTTTATGACATCGATATATTTTATTTTGTTCGATTAAATCGATTTCTGGCTAACGCTACACTTAATAATTAATTAAATGTATAAAATACACATTATAACATAACTTTAACTACATTTAACTAAAAAAAATACACAACTTTACTTTCCCCTTTTTATCTTGCCGACTTCCCCCACATGTCATCCAATTTTATAAAATATCTTGACTAGCTCTTGTACACATATTCATTTTTTTCACTAGATATTTGTTATCTACAAAGACTCTTACAAAAATAAAACATTCAACACATAGTTTTAAGGTGTAAAATGCAAGAAAACCTCTCATCCATTTGGTGGTTCGACCAACTCAAGAACAAGAAGAAAAATTCATCATCTTTGCAAGATCAAGTAATTTTACAAGTCCTACTAGTGATCTATGTAAGGTTTTGAAATAAAAACCTATAGATTAATAAGGTTTTCATCACTTTCTTTCACATAATCATTCAAGTAAGCATTTCATGGTCTTCATAACTCTTTCATATTTATCTTTATGTTATTTCATCATTTTTGCAAGAAACATGCAGGTTACATATGAATTTATACCACTTTTAGTGTTTTTATTACTTATTATGAATTATAATCATCCTATAATTATCCCTTGAAAACATATCACTTTTGGTGATGCCTAGGAACCCATGACACCCTAATAAGGTGTATGGTAGGTTTAGAATAGCTTCGGCGTTGGTTTGAATTGGTTAGAATAGGTTTGGCGCGTGAAAAACTCATTTCGACAAGTTTTATTTAGGGTCTGTCCATATTTTTAAATCTGGGAAAATTCGACAGTTGGTACAATATTTTGGGCTAGATATTTGGAAAATATACTTTAAAACGAAAACGTGGCCATTTGAACGGATTAAAACGGAGTTATAACGAAGAAGTTATGAATTTTTGAAGTTTGACGACGAAAACTAATAATTCCATAAATTTCAGCATGAAAATGTCACCCTTTACGAGTCAAAAATGAGGCTTAAGCGTTATTAAATGTGTCGACTTATCAAAAATATATTAGTATACTTTGATACGAAGCTAAGGACATATAAAACGTAGAAAACGGACTTGTAACGACTAAATTATACACGTTTTCACAAAGTTGCCGTAACTTTATTATATAAGAAAAACTATATTATTTCTAATAAGACAAGTGTTACGGCAAAACAAGTCACCATGTTGGAGGTCGTTTTTAACATTGATGTAGAACTTTTTATAAAGAGATGTCTTCTAGTAAAAGTAAGTTCGCCTAGCATATTTTCCAAAATGTCCAACCGTTTGTCAAGCGGAGTTGTAACGAATAAAATATAGTCACTCAAACTTTGCCGGAAACCACCCTTGAACAATATTTTGGATACTATTACCATACTAAACCTATATTTATCTCCATGAGCGAGACCTCTAGGATGTAAACTTAAATGCTAAAACTTTGAGATAATGATACAAGCTTTCCAAAACTGTTGAGTTCGTTTCCTAACACTCGGTGTGCACCATTTTGCGACTATCGTAGGAGGTTGTTTCAGCGTAACTACTTGTAAAGTATTTTAATACGACGGGATGTCATAAACATATATTTTGACGATAAACATTATTTCCAAAACGTACAAGTGGTATGGATATCATATGAGTTTGCATACACGACATTGTTTCATGACTTATATTAGAGCATATCATTCATAATAGGTCGCGGTTAGAGAGTTGCGTCTCATTTCTGTACATCCACTTTGTCATCGTAACTATTGCAACAGGTGAGTTTTCATAGCCCCTACTTTTATACGTTTGAATTACTTTTGGGGGAGATACATGCTCAAATATTTCCATTTACTTTCACAAGTACTTTAACTTATATGAATTACCGTGAGTTTTCATAGCCCCACTTTCTATTAATTGTTTACAAACTTTTGGGGGAGATACATGCTCAACTACTTGCTTTTACAAATACAAATACTCAAAACATTTACACTTTTATGCTACGCTATACTTTTTATACTTGATTGCATAATACTTGATAGCATTTGTACTTGATTGCGTTGTACTTGATTGTGTTATACTAAAATTGAAAGTCTCCCAACATACACTGAGCAGTCCCCTCGTTCGCATGATAAGTCTCTTAGGATAACACATGCATTGAGTTTCGGAGATGAAGTAAAACTAATGCTATTACTTTCCTTATGAGCAACACAAAGTCTCCTTGGATAACACACGCATTGAGTTTCGGAGATGAAGTAAAACTAATGCTATTACTTTCCTTGTGAGCATCATACCCACCTGAGGTTTCTGGAGATGGAGTGGAGACTCATGGCTAATTGCATAAGTTGATGCACGTGTACATGATCAATACACTAGTTACATACTTAAAACATTGATACTTTTAACTACTATGATACATGCATACATGATTGACGTACTATTTTTAGCAGTGGGTTGTAAACACACAGGTTGCAAGTTTTGTATGGGCGGAACTTGGAACTGAGTGGATTTACGATGCCTTTGCTTTGTGGACTATTCTATATGACCAAAAACTTTGCCCTTGTTGCATGAACGCTCTTTAAAAGCTTTACTTGTTAACCAAACTCTATGAACTCACTCAACCATTGTGTTGACACTTTTAGCATGTTTTATCTCAGGTATCTAAGGCATTCACTTCATGGCATGCATTTGGACATATCATAGAGTCGTGGTGACGACGCGTCACACATGGGATTTATGCATTTTAAAACATCGTTTGGCTTGTAACAAACTTATTTCCGCACAAATTGATTTTTTCATTTGGGACCTATACTTTGTAAACTCTGATTGTTTTAATAAATCAAACGATATTTTCAAAACGACACTTTAGGTCGTTCGATATAACTGTAACTTTGATGCTATGACAGTCCTCCCCAAGGTATTCCATTCCGCTGCAAAACAGGTAATTTGGGGGTGTGACAGATTGGTATCAGAGAGTCGGTTATAGAGAACTAGGTTGCATCATTGACCCTAGACTATAACTACATCATCATAGCATCTCATCATATCATTATAAGTGCATACTCCTTATACATGCGAACTTATGACTCAACACCAAACATCATATGAGACGATTAGTCCAAGCATTGCATAGTTACTCCTAAATTATACATAGCCTGATCACCTATGTCTAATTCAGGAAGAATCATGCAATGAAGGGAGTAGTAGTCTCATATGTGTAAGCAATTCCGTAATCGAGCCAAATTTTCAAAAGATTTTCTTCAAACCACTTGTTTCCTGTTTGATCCGAGTGACAGTTCTTGTTTGATGAGTTGCAACCACTTGTAAAGGGTCCTCCTATGCAGGCACCCCATGGTAGGGGGTGGCTACATTTTTGGGTGCCTCGATTTCCGTGCCAATCATTAGTATTCAATCATTGGTTTCTCGATTTCCGTGCCAAGTGTTTTTACAACTTATCTTTTTACCACTTATACCACTTCTTTTTACATGTTTTTATTTGTTTTACAAGTTTTTATAACTTTTTTACAAGTTTTTTTTTTTTGGTTTTACAATTTTACAAGTTTTTTATAACTTTTATAACAAGTTTTTTATAACTTTTATAACAAGTTTTTTTTATGCTATAAATTCAGTTTTAAAACTTATAAAAAAACCGTAGTCGGAAAAATTTTGAGGCTCAGTTCGAAGGTTGCAAAAGTGAGATTTTATCCCACTTTGCCGTCCATTCGGTTTTCATCATCGCCTCGGAAAATTTTTAGGCTCAAAAATCATCATCGCCTCGGAAAATTTTTAGGCTCAAACCCGAAGGTTGCAAAGTGAGATTTGATCTCACTTTAACGTCCATTCGGTTTTTATCATCATCGCCTCGGAAAGTTTATAAAGTTTTTAGGCTCAAAAATCATCATCGCCTCGGAAAAGTTTTAGTCACAACTGCACAAAGTCACCAGTTCACATGAACTGCACAAAACTGCACTCACAAAACTGCACAAGCCTCACAAATCTGCACAAGCATCACAAATCTGCACAAGCCTCACAAAACTGCACAAGCCTCACAACTGCACAAGCACAAGATTCACCAGTTTCACAGGTTTCACAAGTTACACGTTTTGAACATGATTCTCACAAATTACCACTGCAAAAGTTCACAAGGTGTACTAATATTCTCAAAAGTTCACAAGGTGTACTAAGATTCTCAAAGGCACC
>BPTQ01000002.1:104396450-104489040 GCA_019973895.1 Chrysanthemum seticuspe
AAACTGTAGATTTTCTCATTCCGGTCGCGTGGGCTTTTGAATCACCTAAATCCGAGTTCGTATGCAAAAGTTATGGCCAAAACAATATCAACTACTTCGCGCGCATGTTGTGACTTGATCAGCTTGTGACGGCGTCACCTTATGGTTGTGACGCCGTCACCTTCAGTCTCTGACGTCGTCTGGATCAAATCTATGTCGTCTGAGTTTCGACGCCCTACTCTTTTAAAACCTGTAGCCGTCACTTGTAAATAGGCAATTTGGCTTTTGTGTCGTCACAAAATGCTCCGACGGCGTCGCAGTTAAGCAGTGACGCCGTCACCTTGTATTTTTGCAACTTGAATGTCTTGATTCTTGACTTTGGCCATTTTCTTCGTATATCCGCGCCTTTTCGTCCAAATAAGTGCCATTACAGCAATTTGCCTTCAAGAGACCTAAAAAGTGAAAAGGAACGATATTAAGTAATAACGGATACAAAAGTGATCAAATAAGGGCTTAAACGACCCCTCAAAAAGGTACATTTTAAAACCTTATCACTCCATCTGAATATGATTTAAAGAAATTGTTTGATCCAATGTTTGATGAACAATATGAACCAAATGCTGATGAAATGTCAACTCCATCAACAGAGGCTGCTCCTATCCCTGTGAATGACGTCAACCCTTCAGTCTAAATATCATTAAGTCAAGAAGCGCCTGCTGCTAATCACTCTGTCACATCAACAAATCATCAATCATCAAATGTACATCATGGAATTGTTTCTGGCATCAATGATGAAGTTAATCCCTTTGCAACTCCCGAAGATGCTCCATTTGAAAATATATTTGCTCCTGAATCATCGTCTGAACCATCTTCATCAGGAGATATCAACTCTGCTACTTCAGTTCCACAACAACAACCACATGAACACCTTAGAAAATGGACACATGATCACCCATTGGACAACATCATTGGAAACCCCTCTCGCCCAGTATCCACACGAAAACAACTTGCAACCGATGCCTTATGGTGCTTCTTCAACTCTGTACTCTCTAAGGTCGAACAAAAAGACATTAAAACCGCCATGAATGAAGATTACTGGTATAATGCCATGCAAGAAGAAATTCATGAGTTTGATCGACTTGATGTATGGGAATTAGTACCTGCTCCAGATTGTGCTATGATCATTGCTCTAAAATGGATCTTCAAAGTGAAACTTGATGAGCATTGTGATGTCCTAAAGAACAAGGCTCGATTGGTCACAAAAGGATACCGTCAAGAGGAGGGTATTGACTTTGAAGAATCATTTGCTCCAGTTGCTCGTATTGAAGCAATCAGAATCTTCCTGGCTAATGCTGCTAGCAAGAATATGGTTGTGTATCAGATGGATGTTAAAACCGCCTTTCTGAATGGAGACTTAAAAGAAGTGGTTTACGTCAGTCAGCCAGAGGGTTTTGTGAATCCAGAGCATCCTACTCATGTCTATCGCTTGAAAAAGGCCCTTTACGGTTTGAAGCAAGCTCCTAGAGCATGGTACGATACGCTATCTAGGTTTCTTGTATCTTCTGGATTCAGCAAAGGAGCAGTTGATCCAACATTGTTCACCAGGAAGTCAGGCAAACATTTAATTCACGTTCAAATTTATGTTGATGATATTATCTTTGCCTCGACTGACCATTCAAATGAAATGGGTTCCAAATTTCAAATGTCAATGATGGGACAAATGTCATTTTTCTTGGGATTACAAATTTCACAAAGTCCCGGAGGCATTTTTATAAATCAATCTAAGTATGCAAATGAGATTTTAAAGAAATTTGGATTTGTATCATGTGACACCGTTGACACTCCCATGATTGAACGAACAAAGCTGGATGAGGACCACTCAGGGATCATGGTAGATCAAACGAAATATCGTAGCATGATTGGATCCCTGATGTACCTCACAGCTAGCAGACCAGACATCTTGTTCGCTGTATGCATGTGTGCTAGATATCAGGCTAAGCCTACTAAAAAGCACCTTGAAGCGGTTAAACGGGTCTTTCGGTATCTCCAAGGAACCATCAATATGGGACTATGGTACCCGAAGGACACCGGTATGTCACTAACAGCCTATGCAGATGCTGATCATGCAGGATGTCAAGATACACGCCGAAGTACATCAGGAGGTGCTCAGTTTTTGGGTGATAAGCTTGTGAGCTGGTCTTCAAAGAAGAAAATGAGTACTTCTATTTCCTCTACAGAGGTTGAATACATAGCCATGTCATCTTGTTGTGCTCAAATCCTTTGGATGAGATCCCAATTATCTGACTATGGCTTTGAATTCAACAAAATCCCTCTGTACTGTGATAATAAAAGTGCTATTGCTCTCTCATACAACAACGTACAACACTCAAGAGCAAAACACATTGATATCCGACATCATTTCATCAGGGAACAAGTGGAAAACAGTGTGGTGGAACTCTATTTTGTGAAGTCAGAATATCAGTTAGCAGACATCTTCACCAAAGCTCTTCCGAGAGAACGTTTTGAGTTTATTCTTCCTCGACTTGGCTTGAAAAGTCTTCAACCAGAAACACTCAAACGTCTTCAGCAGAAAGACGAGGAGTAAAGGTCTTTTCTTCATCTATCTTTGTAAGTATTTATCAAAAACCAAATACAAAAATATAAAACCAAGAAAAAGAAAATAGAAACATATAAAACATTCAAAAAAAAAAAAAAATCCATAAAAATTTGAAAAATTTGAAATATCTAAAAAATATTGTCCTTTTTGTCATGTTTTTACCTCGATTCGATTATATCTACGGTCTTTGTGTTGTCATTCAAAGAATGACACGGGACTTTAGATGTTGTTCGAATGTTAAAAAAAAAAAAAAAAAAAAAAAAAAAATTGAGAGAAAGTAAAACAATGGCTTGTTGTCATTTCAGGAAGTAACCCGTTTTTCAAAGAAAGAACAGAGCCATGCTTTATCTCATGTTTCAAACCTAATGCTCTGATTCTAAAAACAAACGTTTGTCATCAACAAGACAAATGTTTAACTTCAAATATTTTTCCTTCTAAAGATTCCTCTGAAAAATATTTACAATCTTTTGAAAACTCAATTGTTTTGAAAACACTTCGGACTCTATTTTTGAAAATCAAAAGAACTTATCAAGTGTCAAAATCTCAATTCATCAATCAACGACTTTCGTCATTGATTGAGGGGGAGAATGATTTTTCAATCAAATCAAAAAGTGTATTTTTCAAACAATGGTACCAGACCTTGGTTATTATTATGTTTTCAAAAGATACTCAAGCATGTTTAATCTTTGGAGTCTAAAAGTCTCAAAATCTAATCCTTATCAGTTAAAACGCTTTCATAATAAAGTCACAATTCTCCTTAAATGCTTTCAAAATCAATTTAAGTCTACAGAGATCACAAATCTCAAATGATTTGATAATTGTGATCGGGGGAGAATTTGTGATTTAAATTGGATTTAAACTGATAATTCGATAGATGGTTTCATAAGTGATTAGCATGTTTGCCTCCCCGCAAGTGACAAACGATTTCAAATTTTCCATGCACATGTTGAGGGGGAGCATCTATTTTGAACCTCAAATTATCGAAACGTGACTGAATTGTCTCTAAGTGCAGGTTCCCTCTAATATGTGCAAAACTCTTTCAAAATTCAAGGCACATATTGAGGGGGAGCAAACTTTTGAAAACCTCATTCTTCCTCAAAATGTTTTATCTACTCAGATTGATTGGGAAGTGATGATGTTCATTTTAGAAAATGTTAATCAAAAGATTGGACCTTTCATTCTTAATCTAACGATTTCAAAGATCTCTTGCCTCCATGTGCTAAACAAATTCTAAATATTTATGCATATGTTGAGGGGGAGCATTTCTAAAATATCAAAACAATTAAGATACAAAATGCTTTGATTCGATATCACAAGTATCTTGATTGATTTTCAAATGGTTTTCAATTGGTTCCAATGGCAGATGAACAATACCAAAAAGACCGACCAACTTTACTTTATGTATGGTGATATAAGGATGATAAGGTTAGGTTGAGGTCCCATGATCCGCCAGAACCGGAGGGATCTACCCAGGGACAATCCACTAGATAGTGTAGAAGTCCTTAGGTATGATGAAAAAAAGAGAAAAGTGAGATATGGGAAGAGTGCTGACTAAGATAGAGCTAGAACTGGAATAAACCCAACAAGGTTCTAGTAATGAAGTCTCGATAAGCACTGAAGGGGTTGAAGAATGAAAAAGAATTGAATGTGAAAAAGGGTGAAAAGAAATAGCCCTCCATTTATTCAACCTTAGGGCAGAAACCGGGTTCAATTCATATACTACTGATGGTTACCAAGGTAACATCGGTATTGAAGACAAGACGTCATGGACCCAGTGACGCACTGCACTTCAACTTTCCAAACCACTCAAGTTCCTCTTAAAAGGGCTTGTTTCATTCTCACGGGGAACCGACATAATCTATCGACCTTCTCTTAGAGATTGTTGATATTAAAGAAGGAGACCCTCTCCCTAGTCTCCGGCATAGGAACCAAATATGCACAATAGAGTCTAGAGCCACGAGATCATCTTATAAATCTCATTAGGACACTTTCAATGAAGACTCTCTGTTTCACACAATGTGGAAAGAGAGATTACATCTTATGAGTCCTACGCATTATCCTTGAGGTATTGCCAGAACATCTAAGTGATATGCTTACATATTCACAATGAAGATGGAAAGCCTTCTGGAGCCAACATCAAACAAGCTCCTGGTAGGTGGCATGTGAGATCTATCCAATAGATCAACCATGTGACAAGTGGACAGAAACAATGGAGCGATTCAATCTTATGAATCAATCCTGGTTCAGGTTATGGATTGACGGATACCTTTGAAAAACCAGTCGTTGTGCTTAAAAAACTCTTTTCTTTAGCGCATCGACTGAGTACGTATTTCTCAAAATAAAAGGTGTTTATGATTGATAACTGATTTTCATTAAAACCTTCGTTGTATTACAAAACAATTTCTATTTGAGCAATACACGATTGTCTTTCAAATCTCTTTTCATCAATCAGTGAATCTCATTTCGCTGGTTCACTCACTCCGTGTTGTCTTCTTTGAGACGTTCCGGTTTGAGAACAGCTAGAGCAGCTGCGAAACCCCGTCAAGGAAATTCTTCGGAATTATACCTGATCACAGGAAGTACTTGTACTGATCAACGGGGAACCGTGGGCCGTGTACCTCAATTCATCGAAAGTGATCAAAGACACTTTCGTGCGCTTTGTTGCTAACTGTCTCATGCAGGTACACCCCGACGTTTGCAGCTGATCAGAATGAAGCGGTCAATCCATAGCCGCATGCTCACACAACACATTCATATCTAAAGAAATCATGATTAGTGCATCAATGACTCTGATATTATCACTCCATGCTTCTGCTACGCTGTTGCCAATATCATGAATCAACTAAAGCTTCCGCTACTCTGATTAGAAGAAATCATGATCCAAAATGTGAGCATGCCGGTCCAAAAGTCACACCATCACATAATACCAACACCACAAAGGATGAGTCAGAGATTAATGTGGCTGATGATCTCAAAGCTGGCTCAAAACTCAGTATCACGTGCATCAGTTAAAGACCTCCACTCAGATTATCCAAACATGCGAAAATGAAGAATCAAAAACTACGAACTACAGAACAAGAATCCAAGAACAATCTCAATGTGATATCTGTTTGTTTTCTATGTAATTCAATGTGTGTTTGAGGTGACCTCCCTTAGGGGGAGATTGTTAGGATTTGGAAAATCCAGTAGTTAAAGTGTCGGTCACCTCAAGTATATGTAATCGTTAGAAAGCTCGTAGTCGTAGTTATTTATTGTTAAGTAGCATTTAGTTAAGTAACACCGTGGAGGACGGACGGGTCTTTACCTACTGTATGCCTGATCCACAGCCCGTCAGGTGGCGTTTTATGTAAGTACTATAAATACTCTCTACCTCCCAAGGTAGAGAGTTGGAGCTCATAATAAGATTTTTCTTTCTCTCACTAAAGTTCCCAAACCTCTAACTTTCTCTCTCTAAAACTCATATTGTGTACGCCTACTTTGGTTATGGTTTGATGTGTATGTGAAATCCAATATGTTACAAAATGACTTGAGCATAACACGTCGACATGGCTACATATTATGCTTCTGTTGAGGACAGTGATGTACAATCCTGCTTCTTCGATTGCCATGACACCAGTTTATCACCAAGAAATTGTAGAGCTCCTGAAGTACTTTTCCGAGAATCTAAGAAACCTGCGTGATCATCGTCTGAAAAAGCTATTAGTTCAAAACCAGAATCCTTCGGATACCAGATCCCCAAGTTAATGGTTCCCTTGATGTATCGGAGGATTCTTTTAGCCTCAGAGAGGTGAGTTTCAGTTGGTCTCGACTGATAACGGGAGCAAAGATATACAACAAAGACAATATCAGGTCTACTGGCTGTTAGATACATGAGAGACCCAATGATACTTCGGTATTTGGTAGGGTCAACCAATTTCCCATGCAAATCAGCATCCAATTTCTTGGTATGTGCCATTGGAGTGGCATAGGTGTCACATTTTTGCATTCCATTTTTGTTTAAAACTTCAAGGGCATATTTGGACTGACTCAAGAAAATACCACGGGGTGATTGATGAACTTGCAGTCCTAGAAAGAATGTAAGTTCACCCATCATGGACATTTCAAAATGTTTTTTCATAAGTTTTGAAAACGCTTTTGAGTATTTTAGATGTGTTGACCCAAAAATGATGTCATCCACATAAATTTGAACGATTAAAATGTGTGCCCCGTGATATTGTATGAAAAGTGTAGGGTTGACCGAACCTTTGACGAAATTATTGGCGATAAGAAAGGAGGATAACTTATCATACCACGCCTGAGGGGATTGTTTGAGGCCGTAGAGAGCCTTGTTAAGCTTGTAGACATGGTTCGGGAACTCTGGATCAACGAATCCTTCTGGCTGGCTGACATAGACCGTTTCTTTCAGTTTTCCATTGAGAAAAGCCGTTTTGACGTCCATCTAATAAACGGTGATGTTCATGTGAGCCGCAAACGACAGGAAAATCCGTACAACCTCAAGACGAGCAACCGGAGCGAAGGATTCTTCAAAGTCAATACCCTCTTCCTGTCTATAACCCTTAGCCACGAGACGTGACTTATTTCAGATTACAGTTCCATCATCATCCAATTTGTTTTTCCAAATCCATTTGAGACCAATGACGTAGACCCCTGTTGGTCTTTCAACCAATTCCCATATTTCAAGACGCTTAAACTGATTGAGTTCTTCTTGCATGGATTCAATCCAGATGTCTTTTGTCATTGCATCTTTAATGTTTTTAGGTTCAGATTGGCAGACAGTGAGTGCATAAATGCAATGTTCACCGTCTGTGTGACGGTGATGTTCATGTGAGCCGCAAACGACAGGAAAATCCGTACAACCTCAAGACGAGCAACCGGAGCGAAGGATTCTTCAAAGTCAATACCCTCTTCCTGTCTATAACCCTTAGCCACCAGACGTGACTTATTTCAGATTACAGTTCCATCATCATCCAATTTGTTTTTCCAAATCCATTTGAGACCAATGACGTAGACCCATGTTGGTCTTTCAACCAATTCCCATACTTCAAGACGCTTAAACTGATTGAGTTCTTCTTGCATGGATTCAATCCAGTTGTCTTTTGTCATTGCATCTTTAATATTTTTAGGTTCAGATTGGCAGACAGTGAGTGCATAAATGCAATGTTCACCGTATGTGTGAAGAAGTTATCTAATTACGATTGGTTGATTCGGGTTACCAATAATGTTCTCAAGAGGATGGTCTTTCGTCCAACGATGTGTGGACGATTGATGTTGATATACATTCTGCAGATTGGGAGGATTCAAATGGCTTGTGGATGATTCCGCAACATCAGATGTGGCAGTTTCGTTAGCAAACGAGTTGAAGAACGCATTTGGATCATAATCTGCAGGTGGGGGTACTTCATTGTTCAGAAGATCATCAGCTGGTTCAGCGTCATTAGATGCGGTTTGTTCAACTGTTGTTGTAGAATCAACTGGTGGTGCTTCCTCAATAGTAGTTGTTGTAGCAGGTGTATCAGGTGTTGAATTTTGATCAGGTTGAGCAGCGGAAACATTGGATACACCTGGGGCACGTTCATCAATATCATTACTAAACAGAGGAGCAAATAGTTGTTCCATTTGACGTCGAGTTAGTTGTAAACTAGGTTCAGCTGATGATGGGGTTTGAGGGAAGTTTAAACGGTTATGACCGGGTTCCAAGCTGTTATGCTCAGAAGCCATTTCTGTAAGCTCATCGAAATTGGCATGAATCGTTTCCATAATCTCCCTTGTACGACGATTCCAGATCCGGTAACCCTTGGAGTTTTCACAATATCCTACAAAGACTCCAATGTCAGCTTTGGCTTTGAGCTTACCAAAGTCATCACGATCATTATTCGGATAACAAAGGGATCAAAATACATGAAAGTGTTTGAGATTTGGTTTACGGTTGTGGATAAGCTCATAAGGTGTTTTGTTGTAGCGCTTGGTAATCATTGAGCGATTCTGAGTGTAGCATGCAGTTGACACGGCTTCAGCCCACAAGTAATCTGGAAGTTTAGCATTGATTAACATTGTTCTTGCAGCTTCCACTAACATACGGTTTCGTCTTTCAACAACTCTGTTTTGTTCTGGTGTACGTGCAATAGATGTTTGATGCTCAATTCCCACTTTCTCATAAAATGCACGAAGATTTTGATTCACAAATTCAGTTCCTTTGTCTGTTCTGACTTGTCTGACTTTGTTCCGGAGCTGAACTTGAATTTTCATGAGAAATGTGATGATCATCTGCGGAGCTTGATCTTTACTTCGAAGAAAATAAACCCAAGTCCATCTTGAGTAGTCATCTACAATTACCAAGATGTAGCGTTTGCCATTAATCGTCTGCACGCGCATCGGGCCACATAAATCCATGTGAAGAAGATGAAGCACATGCTGTGAGCTGTGTTCCACCTTTGAAGGAAAGTGAGCACGAGTGCTTTTCCGTTGTTCACAAGCTGAGCAGAGGTGATATTTAGAATATCAGAATCTTGGGAGACCTTCAACAAGTTTGTATCGAGCAAGGTTGGTTATGGTTTGAAAGTTTAAGTGTGAGAGACGACGGTGCCATAGCCAAGATTTTGAAGATGTAGCCTTAGAAAGTAGACAGATGGGAGATGAAGCAATCATGTCTTGCATTGAGATTGTGTAGAGACTTGATGTACGTTGACCAGACATAAGATCGTTTCCTTGTAGATCACGAATGAAACAAGTTTTCTCCCTAAAAGCAACTTCCAAATCTCCATCACAAAATTGACAGACTGAAAAGAGATTGTGACCGAGACCTTCCACATAATAAACTCTGCTAATTTCGATGTTACCATTGATGTAATCTCCGTAGCCCATAATAGCTGCAAAGTGATCATTCTCGAACCTGACAGTGCCAATGAACTTTGAAATAAAGTTTGATAACATTTTGAGATTGCCTGTCATGTGCTGGGAACATCCGCTATCAACAACCCAGAGGATGATTTGTATCACCTGCATTACACACAGGCGACACAGATGGAATAGAAGTAGATGTGGAACCCGAAGAGTTAGAGGTTTTCGATGCAGATATAGATGAAACACACATGTTCATGATTTTAGGTATCCATGTAAAGACAAGTGTATTATGTAACCATTTCTGCCATCTCTAACTAGTCTTAGCTTTGGTCTTAGTGAATGCACTAGGTGATAAGTTCTTCCTAGGAGGTGAAGGGGGTACTATGGGTACATCAATGATCTTAGCCTGAAATCTAGAAGGTGGTTTACCTAGCACAGACTTAGAAGCATTAGTGGGCCTAGAAGTATTCCGTTTTCTATTATTCCGCTTACGCTTCAAGATAGCCTTAGCAACACATTTATCATGACAACTAGAAAACATGCTTTTACGACAACCAACACAAGAGACTTCAAACAAAACATTAAGAGTACTTAAAGATTCATCATTCGTTACATCACTTTGTTCATTACATTTGTCAGACGCAATATCTAAAGTGGTGCAACTTGAGTTTTATTCAAAGTCCTAGGGTGTTCTTCTACTTCAGCATTCTTTATTGTTCTTTTCTTACGTCGCAACTTCCTATTCTTCCTTGTATCGCTCCTAGGCTGTGAAGTGCGGGGTTTGGGAAAAGAGGCAACTATTCCTGTTTCAGTAGAGGGAATCACATTAGTTTCTTGTGGTTTGTCATTAGATGTTCTAGAGTCATTTTGAATCTGTGTAGGTGCAGTTACTACAGTGTTACTAGCCCTATCTTGCTTAAGTTTCACCAACTCTGCTTTTAGAACATGGATTTTGTGTAACAAATCTTGATTTTGAGAACGATTATTTCGATTTTGTCGTAAAATATATTTGATATATGCAAGATGATCATCAATATCTTTTGACGCTTGAGCACGAGTCTTTTTCAGTAAATCAAATATGACACCATATTCCTTTTTAATTTGAGAAATTTCTTGTTCATATTTTGAAATTTGACACTTCAAAGACACGTTTTGATCATCTAGTTGCTCAAGTTTTGGATAAAAAGTTTTTGTGTGCAACTGGTTGATTTTGTTTTGCAAAGCGAGTTCTCGATTATGACAATCTTTTTGACACCATTGAAGATGACGTTTTGCATTTGAAAGCTCGTTGAACAAACGCTCATTTTCAACTTTTAAAGACTTGATTTGTGACACAGTATCAGTATTCTCAACATTTTCAACGGAATCAACAGAATCAGCAGAGATATAATCAAATGCATATGCAACCGAATATATTAACACAACATTATGGATATCATCACAGATAACATCTTCCAAGAGTCGATCAACATCTTTTCTCAACAATTTCTTTTTACGTTTAGTATTTGAAATCGATGTTTCTGTTTGTTCGAAAACTCTTTTCATAAGTCCAAGTTCCTTGTGGAAATCCCTTTCCCAATATATTGCACAATTTTTCAAATTTTGGACATGTGGTAAAATTCTTTTTTGAAAAATATCTCTTTGGGCTCTCGCTTGAGGCGATTGAAAATGTTCAACTTTTATTTCAGAATTGATTTCAATTTCACGTTCCAAAATTTTGATGTCTGAAAAGAATGTTTCAAAATATTTGATTACTTTACATTGTTCAGCTAGTGGTTTTATGTCACTAAGTGAAGGTAAAGGACCATTAATTTGTGTAGTATTGGAAAGGGGACCCTCAGAAGTAGGTGTGATAACCCAAGGTGTGTTAGTAAATTCCTTTTGTGTGATGAAAGTAACGGCTTTTGAATAGTTAAATGGTTTGTTATAAACAACATTTTCCAATTTTGATCGACTCTCGTCTTCTGCATCTAATTCCTTTTGACGATTATATTCAACAACACTCATAATGGAATCATCAATTCTATGTTCTGCACTGTAAACTTCAGGAGTTGGTTTGAATGCTCTATTTGAAAACTTTGGTTTGTAATCAGCAAGATTCGGTCCATATCCATTTGGATTTGGTTTGAAAGTAAACTTTTGAATCGTTGTGATTGATTAACCATGTTTATAAACAACATTTCGAAGCTCTTTGATTTTGTTTTGTAAGTTGACAATTTCTTCAAGATAGTCATCTATTCGTTTCGTTGAATGCTTTTTGTACTCAGAGAACTGTTTTTGACAAGTTAACAACTCAGACTTGGCTTTTTGAGTTTCCAAAGTGAGAGTGTTAAGTTGTTGTTTATGATCATATTTTAGTTGTTCTATTTGAGACACCAAAGCATTCTTTGATGCGACTAGATCACGTATCTGTTTTTCTAATGATTTTTCATTTCGGTAAGATTTAGCAAAAGCGACTTCAAAACCTTTTTCACGTTTTTCTTGAATTTGAAAAACTTTGAGTTGATTTTTTAAGCATTCAATATCCCTAGTTAACAGTGCATTTTTATTTTTTAGTTGCTGATTGAGTTCACAACATTGTTCCATTCGGAATTGTTGGTCATTAAGTAAGAGGTCAATATCTGGATTAGGCAAAGGTCCAGCGTGCTCAACGTGAGTCTCAACATGATCATTATTCAGATCCTCAAGTATAACCACGGAGTCAACTTGATTATCAATGGTAACCAGGAGGTCATCTTGATCGTCAAATGTAACTACTGGATCTAGTTGAGTATCATCAGAATGAGATGTGGACGACTCATGTTGAACATTCTGAGCCTCGTGGGATTCAGATGTTGGCAGAGATATTAGATCAGTGATGAATATGGTTTGATCCGGTACCTGAGATAAGCCGTCAGTGTCATACACTGGGCCTGTGTCACTCATGTGGAGTTCGTGCATGTTTGCCATCAACATAACTGCTGCATTAGCCTGCAAGTCCTCCATATCATCATCTGAGTCTGCATCTACCATAAAACTCTGTTCTTTGTTTGTGAGGGTTCCACCAGCTTCATCCTTGAGAGCTAAAAGTAGAGCCTCTTTGTGATAAGCACTGCCTCTAGTCCTCAGCTTTGGGCATGCATTAGCCAGGTGACCCTTTTCATTACAGTTATAGCAACGAAGACCATTAATCCCATTCTGAGCATTACCCTGTTCAACCACTTGAGCCCTTTGTTGTTGTGGAGCACCATGTTATTCCTTCCCATTGGATTAAACCCTTGACCACCGCCCATCTGACGAACATTTCCGCGATTCTGAACTTCAACACGTCCATTATTAACAACAGCCTGATTCCTTGTGTTGGATGAGGTACGAATGCGATTGTTAGATTTGTTTGAGTATCGGCCGAAGGCTCTAGCAATCATGACAAACCCTTGCTGCAATGCATCAAAAGCTTTTGTATCCTCATTAGATTCACTGTAAAGTGCTTGATCATTGTTGTTGTTGTATGGAACCAATTGAGTTTCTTGAGATTAGTGTTGTGACGGATCATAAGGTGTTATCTTAGCAGATGGTTGAGCAGCGGGTTGTGGAGGATTTGTGAATACAGTTTGTAAGGTTGGGAATTGAGGATAACAAGCTTGAGCCCACAATGCTAATTGTTGATTATCCGGAAGTGAAGGTGAAACAGGTTGTCCACGGATAACCCTTTCTTTGTCAACTTCTTTTTGGTGGGGCTTCAAATAGTCGTACAACAATCCGTATGAGCATGATGAAGATCCTTAGCTTGACGGATGAAAATGACATACTTTTCCCAATCAGGACCAAGACTACTCAGGAACTTAGTGTTGACTGCAATTCTTGGCATGATGATGTTGTGTTTGTCCAAGTCATTGATGATGTCTGAGAAGCGATGATGATATGACTCCAATGTCTCTCCTGGTTCAATCATGAAGTGTTCATAAGCCAAGTAGATTTTGGATTCCATGTCTTCTTGATTGAGTTTAGTGCCATCCATGAGAAGATGAATATGTTCCCACATTGTTTTAGTAGTCTTTTGAGCATCAACACTTCGAAGGATCAGATTGGGTAATCCCAAAAGGATGTATTGAATTGCTAGTTCATCGGCTTCAAAATGTAAAATTTCATCAGTAGTGAGGTCATTAAGACTTGCAATGTTGGTGACATCACCTCTTGGTGGATTGGCATTTGGATCTCCGGGTGTAACGAGATTAGGCATCTGAAATGGACCTTCCATGATAACCTTCTTCAAGAACTTTTGTTAGGTCACCATATTAGTAACACAAGCATCAATATAAGAAAGAGATAAGAGATCGGATGAACAATCACACAAACACACATGTATGAATAAATGAAGTGTTATGCGTAAGAGTGAAATGTGTAACTTGAACAACCAACCCTCAAGTGAGGGTATTACAAAGGTATTTATACGAGAGGGAGCTAGGGCAACACTCCTAGTCTCTTCCTTTCCTTATTGGACTTGGGCCAAGGCTTATGGGCCTTCTACATAAGCCTTAGCTTAATAACAAACATAAAGGCCATATTAAGCTAACTATTACATATGAATCACTAACACTTGAATTATAGTTTAGGAGTGATTCCAACAATCTCCCCCTAAGTGTTATTGATGAATGATAGAGTGATAAACGATGTAGGTGCTGATGTAATAGTAGCTTTGACGTCTTCTGACATTCTTCTTTCTTGTGAGAAGAAGTATCTTGATTCGAACAATCTCCCCAGTGTAGAGAAATTGTTTCCTTTGAAGAGTTCTGCTTTGACGTCATCTTTTTCTTTGTTCTTTAGTTCATTGTTCTTTGTGGTGAAAGTGATAGTATGTTGTTGTTGTCTGCATCAGGTCTGCTTCGTTGCTCCAGTGTCTCCACGTCTTCCTCCAACATGCTCACAAGCTCTTTAACGTTGGATTACAGTACTGATGAAGTTCTCTTAGTCTTTAAACTTTGTAGATTCTTTGACTTGACGAAGAATTATTCTGACTTTTGTGTTGCTTTTTGAGAGAACTTGCATTAGTGATGATGTTGGTATGAGCATGTGAAGAATCTGCACGATCAGTCCGCTCCAGAGCTTCCATAAGAAGAAAACATACACACGGTTAGTAATAAGTGGATTCTGGCACTTACAAGTTTGAATTTCGAGGGTGTTAACAGCATAGTGTGAAAACACGTCTCTAATTCTCACAAAGGACGTTCCTGAACTGGAGTCCCACAAGTGAGATAACATGATGTACCAAAGTACACCTATAGTTCAGATGAGTCGCTGAGGTACACCGAAGCATCACCTCACGACTGTAGACCGTTTGAGACACACTAAGCGTAATCTACGAGGAGTTACCGAAGTGACCTGCTGTCAGGGTTGTTTGATGTTGACCATGGCAGGAGTTTCCATTCAATCACTGGGGATCACATATGTGAACCTCTCATAAATGTTCTCGACAGATTGCTAAGATCTGTGAAGGACACGATAATATATCACTTGCGTTCTTTTTGTTGAACGACAAGCGATGAATTTTCAAGTGTACCTAAGAGATCTTTTGATGAATCTCGTGGCTCTAGACTCAATAGTGCACTTTGGTTTTCCTGAGCGGAGACTAGGGAGAGGGTCTCCTTCTTCAATACCAGCAATCTCTAGAAAGCCGATAGTTTACGTAGGGTTCCCTATGAGAATGAAACAAGCTTCTGTTGGGAGAAACTTGAGTGGATAAGAAGGTTTAGTGCATGTGTCACTAGGTCCATGACGACTTTTAATCTTCAATACCGGTGTCACTAAGTGACAACCAGTAGCATATGAATTGAACCCGGTGTCTGCCCTAAGTTGAATAATCTGGAGGGCTATTTCTTTTCACCCTTTTCTTTTCTTTTCTTTTTAATTCTTCAACTCATTCTTTCTCCGATTCTCATTTTCTCCTTTTTATAATCATACCTAAGGACTTCTAAGTACTAACTATTTGTGATGTCCTTGGGTAGATCCCTCCGGCTCTGGCGGATTATAGAACGGTTATTCCTAACCTTAGTCACCTTATAACTCCATGACTAACCTATGTTGCCATAAAACCATTTTCTTGAAAATCTCTCAAAGTGGTTATGATTGTAAAACATTTTGTACCACTGTAAGAGTTTGATCATTTGCAGAAATACTCCCCCTCCACACGTGCTTAAGTGTTTTAGACAGAAATCTGCACGGTGAGAGAAGAGTGCACACTTTTGAATTGATCGACTCAAGATAGACAATTCCCCGAGGGACACGGTTACGTTGCATAGTTAAAGAGTTACATTGTCAGCTTTTAGGTGACAACTAGCTCTAATAACTACCTTGAAGGTGTGGACAAACCTCGAAAGGTTGTCAAACCCGTCAAAGTTCATGTCTATCAAGAGCTTCTCGAATAGGTACAATTTACTTGGATAAGTCTTTGGAAGACAAATATTTTCAATGTATGACTGTTCAGATCCCGTCAATTCATGGGTTAATTCTTTTCACACGATGATTCAATAGCAAATCAACATATTTCTTATCACAATAATTTTCTCCCCCTCAAAAATGGCATATAAATGTTATTTTTGATAACGTTTAGATATTAAATATGACCATTTCGAGTTTTGTGGGAAGATTATCACGAAGAACAATTTTGTGAAAAAAGTTTTTTTAGCAAATACTCCCCCTCAACCACTAATACTAACTTTTGAGGTTTTGAAAACGTAAGGGGAAGTACTTGTTCTTTTAAGCAAAACCTTGAAAAATGAAAGGTTTGATAAGTTTTACTCAAAAGTAATAAGCTTTCGCTCCTTTTATAGGATTGTGGCACTGAAGCGTACCACAGGGTCCTTTCATTACAAGAACGGGTTATACACTGTTATGTGTGCACAAGCCATAGTCATTATAAAATCACACATCCAAAATGAAATTGAAACAGTTTAAGGGGTACCAGGTAGTCCAGCAATATATCCAGGAATGCGAACAGGGCGTTGATAGCCTGCGAGAGTAGTCCTGGGACGACCACCTACAAAGCTCTCCAGAGTTCTGAACTGGTCCCTTCTGTACAACCTTGCATCGATCCGAGTGATGATCCTCTTAACATCCCATTTTTCCTGAGAATTCCATCGCTTCTTCGACCCGATGCCTTCATGTATCTCCTTTAACCGATAAGCTAACCCATCCCTGACCTTCTTCAGTGTGTGATCCCCAAACTTATGAAGATCTCTACACGCCATCAAGCAGTTGCGTTGTAGTTCACTACGGTAAACTACTCCGAATGGTTTGCTGACGAGAGTGTATTGTGGAAGATGGTTGATGTCAGGAAGTTCTAGCTGAGGTCTGGTGAAGTTGACACGAGTCTGATATGATTCAACAGCAAGTTTTAAATCTTCTACACGTTCCTGGATCACTATGCTTCTGATGAAGATGAGCAGGGACTTGATGTATTCACGTTGAATTTCAGTCGAGAATTGTCTCATTCTTCCCTGTACCTTGGCAAGATACAGATCTTCAATGTCGTTGAGAGACAAGTTCTGAAAGTCTGCTTCACAGAATTCATAGTCCCTTTCGTCTTGTCTTTTGACCACGACAGTCTTGAGGAAGGTGTAATCCCATTTAGATGAAAGAGTGAGATGCTTAACAACAACGATCCCTTTATCACTGTACACTTCATGTGGACACTTTCGAACCTGGCAGCTTTTGTAGTAGATTCGTCGGCATTCCGGCCAATGGTGAATCCCGTACATTGCATCAATGTCATACCTTTCCACGCTGTTGGAAAACATGTGGGTAGCCTTTTCTTCGATGGCTATGCAGTTGGAGTATATGGCTGCCGGGAACGGAAGTGTAAGTGATGTAGCGTATTTCTTTGAATCATCGCTACCGTGTAGAAGGAATTCCAAGTAATTGTTGAAGAAGTAGCGGAATGGAATCTTAGGTTGATCTGGTTGACCAATCGTTGGTAGAGGTTTAGACCAATCGGTGTAGTATGGAGCCTTGTCTCTTCTGGTGAAGTCGATGTTTGCTTCAGGGTTGATCCAATCAATGTTGTTAGACATGGCTCGTGCTATATTTTCAAGGTGATATTCAACTTCAATAGCACTTTCCGAGCTGTCTTTGAGTAGTTGAAATGCTTCATTCTTGATTCGTTTCAACTCTGATTTCGTCATCTTCTTCACACGGAACTTTTCTTGCAGTAACTTAGCATGCTCCAACGTACGAACTTCTACCATATCTGGATCATCAGTTAGAGCGGGAGTAGCATCAACAAGTGTGAAGAACCAATCATACTCGGTGTCGTCTTCGTCTAGCCATGAGACGACATCAGCCTTAGGCGTCTTCTTCTTTTTCTTTGGCTTTGATGAGGATGATGGTTTCTTTGATGAGGATGATGGTTTCTTTGTTGAAGCGGGAGAGGTGGGTTGTTGTTGGGACTCAGGGATTTCCTCATCGTCACCACCAGTATACTCAAAGTGATCACCGGTTTTCTCTGTCTAGGGTGGTAACTCAGAGTCCTGAGGTTTGTCAGCGGAAGAGCGTGGAGGAAATTGTCTTGTTGTTGGAGTCCTTAGGGGTGGTGGTGGCACAGAGGAGGGTTCTCCAGACTTCTTTGGACGTTTAGGTGCAGAGTCCTTGTCCGTATCATCGTCATCTCTTGGTCGTTTAGGTTAATCTACTGATTCCTTGCATGATGATCTGATATGATAATCTAGTAGACCTTCAAAAAATTTAGCTTCGTCCGAAGTAAAAGTTGCAGATCGTTTTGACATTTGCATCACCAATTTAGCAATTAACTCAGTTTCAGAAAGATCAGATTCTTTGGCCATTATATGTTTAACCAATGCGACGATGTTTGGAGTAAGTTGTTTGGAGAATATTTCTCTAGTCACACCAGGGACAATGTCGAGAAGAAACTTTTGAGTATATTCTCTTGCCGTCTTCTCCAATTCCTTTTGGAAATCTCCTTTGATAAACTTCTGGATTTGTTCCCTTTCTGTCAACAACTCGTTTATCCCGTCTTGAAGAAAGTTAATTCTGTCAGCGAGTTGATTCAGCTTTTTGTTGGTTACATCCTTCTTCCGTACTTGCTTGACAGCTTTAACAATCCTTGTCTTTGCCCGAGATATCCAAGAGTCTGTTGGCTTCTTTACAGATTTGGATGTCGATCTGGTTGTTCCTTTGGATGGTGGAGGTGAAGAGTGAGAAGACGAATCTGATGATGAAGAGTCGTGAGGTGATTCAGGGTCCTTAGGAGGTTCAGAAGTTTCCTCCTTAGAGCGAGTAGGACTGTCAAGAAGATAATCATCATAACTCACTTTGTCATCTTGTGCAGATTTAGCCTTTACTTCAGCCTGAGTCTGGGCCTCTTCATCTGCTTTGGCTAGAGCTGCAGCCTCTTCATCATCTTTTTCTTTCTCAAACTTTTCTTTTTCAGGTTCCTCAAAGTCATAATCAATAGAATCCTCCAGGCGCTTTTGTTGTTGCTCAAGAGTGGTGACACCAATTCCCTTATCGGGTTGATTAACCGCATCAGGAATTGGTGTAGATTGGACACCACCACTTGACCCTCCGGGGCCACGAATTTGTTGCTGTTCAAACTCTTTTGCCACGTGTTGGAGTCTAATGATTTTGAACTTCTTCCTGTAGTCAGTATCCAATGGCTCTTCATCTGAGCTTTCTTCTTCATGCTCAATTACTGGAGTCTTCCCTTAGCCTTGGTCAGCTTTTGGACTTGGAGGTTTAGCTACTGTTGGAGTGACATCGGTTGCAGTTTCAGAGTAGGTGACAACCTCATCTGATTCGGTTTCATCAGAGCTTTCATCCACTAGCTTTCTCTGCGGTTCAGACTTGGGAATGGGAATAGGAACAGCTTCCTTAGAGGGAACTGTCCTTTTGAGTGGAGGTTTCCTCTTTGGGAACTTTCTTTGACTCTCAGTGTTTGTAACACTTCATGCACTGCCGCTTCTGGTTTTCCTTGTAGGTGTACCAGCGGACTTTTCATCGAGAAAACCTACTTTGCCTTCTTCAACCGCTACCAGATATCGTTTGTACGAGTACAGTTGTTTGATATCATCGGTTATAAGGTGATCTGGCAGCACTGCACCTTGTTTCTTTGTTGTAGAGTCCTTAAATCTGACTGAGAGTGTGGGCTCATACAACATGGAGTGTTGTTTGGGGTCATCGAGTCTTAAGGGAATATCAGGATTATACCCTAGAGCTTGTTGGATCAACAGTTTGGTATATCTGACATACGGGATTTTGGTGCCAAGCTTTTTAAGGAATGACATCATGTCGTCCCATATCAGAGCTTCAAGTTCAATGTGTTTATTGTTGACCAAAGCCCAAAAGATCTGCAGTTCCATGAGCTTGGGATGCTCATAGCCACTGTTGCGTCCAGAAACAGATTTGGTGATTATGATGTAGTGAGTTCTCCATGGCTGAGGAATATTCTTAAGATCCACGTATGAATGCTTAGTGATTACTCCTGTAGCTTCGTCATAACCAATGTCGATCATGAATTGTAGAACAGTCTCTTCAGTTGGTGCGGCATTGTATTCAGTTGGTTCGATGACAGGGATGAGAAGAATAGCCCTTAAGTCTGCAGGTGTGATGGTGACTTGTTTGTCATTGAGCGTCACTGTCACATCATTTTGTCCTTTGATCTTTTGCATTGTATTCCAGAACTGATGAATGTAGATCTCAGGCACTGTAGCAGAATTTGTGAGCATGTTCTGATAAGGATGATTCTTCAGAATATCCACAGCAATTAAGCAAGAAGATTCTGAGCAGGTGAGGGTATCAAAATCAACATGAAAGTTGTTCTTTCCTATCTTCATCGGATAACCATGAGGGAAGATATCAGCAATGGTGAGAACATTTGGTGCTTCCACATTTTGCATTTGAGCATCCATGTCGTGATCTGAAAGATATTTAGCCAAAAGAACCAACATATCGAAAGACATTATGTTAGTCAACAGATGGTTTTATTGTCTAATTATTGAATGTGATATGTCGATGATTGTTACGAGTCCAATGTCACTTGTATGTCCAATAGTCCAATGACGTCGTGATAAGTTTCGTGAGTTGGTTAACTTTAAGTTTTAAAGTCCATGTTTTCACTTATTTTTCACAACATATTAAATGTTTAAGCTTATTAGTGACATTATTGGTTTCGTGGCGTTATGATTTATTTATTTACAAGTTTGCACGCGTAACAATTCATAATTAAGGTTAAACTAGGCTTAGGCGTAGAAATGTCAAGCTTATGCGTAAACAAGAGTGATTATACGCGTAAATGTAAGCTTATGCGTAGGTTCTTGTCTTACGCGATATTACGCGTAGGAAAAGAGGACCTTATGCGTAGAGCTTACGCGTAAGCGTATATGGAACCTTACGCGTAAGGCTTACTTGTAAGAGTCAACCTTATGCGTAGAGGTTACTGTTTACGCATATCCTTCACAGGATACGCGTAGTCCCTTATGTAGAACCTTACGCATAAAAGTTACGCGTAAAATTAATTTTACGCATAACATTCTACGCGTAAGATGATCCTTATGCGTAGATATCAAGTAACCTTGATTCTGAATATTCACACGTAGAACACCTGAAATAAGTTCATCATAACACCAATATTAACTTATACATTCAATCTCTATCAGTTTTAATCACGAACACTCAATCAAACAGTTATGCGTAGTCACATGTTACGCGTAAACCTAAACCATAAAGCTTAAGAATTACGAGTAAGAAATTTAACCATGGGATTAACACCAAACTTGTTCTGGGATGTTTAAGATGCCTATTGAGTCGTTTTATCCAAGTTTTAACACAAAATCTAAGCCAATCAAGAAATACCCAATTCCTAAGAGCATAAACCCTAATTTCTAATTAAAGAGTAATTAGTGTTTCTGGGTTGATTCCAAGCATGATTATGATCAATTAACATTGTAAACAACATCTTATGATAATCTTTTTAACCAAAAACACTCACATATGAAAACCCCCAAATCGACTTATGAACCTTAATTTTGAAAAACGGACAATTCGTGTTTCTGGGTGGATTAGATTGATAAAAATGGTTTTGGTATATAGTTTTGAACATTTTAACACCATTATATCATGAAAAACTCACACCTGATGATCTTGTGATTATATGCTTACGCGTAGAACACGAAGATCATCCAAACATAAGATTTAGCCGTTGGATTTGCATATAATTCAAAACCATTGTTTGTAAACACGTTTAGATTACAAATTCACTTACAAAATGATGATCAAGAAAGCGGATTTGGAGATTGTATGATAGGCGTAGGATGAAGGTTGTTGGTGTATTAAATGAGAAGAGTTAATGATATGAAAAAATTAGGTGGAGGTTTTGTAAAAAATTACTTTAAGCTTTTGACAATTTCAGTCCCTCCACCTTAACCATTTACATCCAACGCCCATAACTTCCATTTTGGCTACCAAACGAAGAATATTTGGAAAGAATTTTGACGACACTTCCCCTCGACTTAAGAAATAATGAAGTTTTATAAATTTTAGTCCGAGGAGTGTCAGTAAACCAGAAAAGTAACCATCATTTTTAAAGAAACAACCGTGATAAGAGAACATGCAAGTACAAGGTTTTATGAAACATAAAAAATATTTGCTTTCTCCCCCTCAACACTTGATCGGAAAAAAATACTGAATTTTGAAGGATAAGAGTGTTGACGGAAGATTTGTACTTGCCATGTTAAAAGAAATATAGATAGAAGAATATTTTTGTTGTTTTATCTGATTTTATATTTTTGTATTTTGTTTTTGAAAAAATTATTTACAAAATAGGTTTTGGTGTTTGACTGGTTTTAAGAATGTTTTAAGAGTTCATCCAGTTCCTCTTGAGTCAAACACCGCATACCAATCCGGTGGACCAACTCATTAAACCTAGCAGGAGCTAAGGCTTTGGTGAGGACATCTGCCAATTGGTATTCTGTACCCACAAAGTATAATTCAACTGTACCCTGTTCTACGTGGTCCTTGATGAAATGATATCGAAGATCGATGTGCTTTGATTTTGAATGTTGTACTGAGTTGCACGAGATCGCAATAGCACTCCGATTGTCGCAGTACATCGGGATTTTGTCAAACACGTAACCATAGTCTTTGAGTTATGTTCTCATCCAAATGACTTGAGCACAACATGCCGACATGGCTACATATTCTGCTTCTGTTGAGGAGAGCGATGTACAATCCTGCTTCTTCGATTGCCATGACACCAGTTTATCACCAAGAAATTGTAGTGCTCCTGAAGTACTTTTCTGTGAATCTAAGCATCCTGCGTGATCAACGTCTGAAAAGGCTATTAGTTCAAAACCAGAATCCTTCGAATACCAGATCCCCAAATTAATGGTTAGCTTGATGTATCGGAGGATTCTTTTAGCCTCAGAGAGGTGGGTTTCAGTTGGTCTCGACTGATAATGGGAGCAAAGATATACGGCAAAGACAATATCAGGCCTGCTAGCTGTTAGATACATGAGAGACCCAATAATACTACGGTATTTGGTAGGGTCCACCAATTTCCCATGTAAATCAGCATCTAGCTTCTTGGTATGAGCCATTGGTGTGGCATAGGTGTCAAAGTTTTGCATTCCAAATTTGTTTAACAATTCAAGGGCATATTTGGACTGACTTAAGAAAATACCACGGGATGATTGATGGACTTGCATTCCAAGAAAGAATGTGAGTTCACCCATCATTGACATTTCAAAATGTTTTGTCATTAGTTTTGCAAAAGCATTTGTGTATTTAAAGTGTGTTGACCCAAAAATGATGTCATCCACTTAAATTTGAACAATTAAGATGTGAGCCCCGTGATATTGTATGAAAAGTGTAGGATTGACCGAACCTTTGGTGAATTTATTGGCAATGAGGAAGGATGATAACTTATCGTACCACGCCCTTGGAGCTTGTTTGAGACCATACAGAGCTTTGTTTAGTTTGTAGACATGGTTCGGGAACTCGGGATCAACGAATCCTTCTGGCTGGCTGACATAAACTGTTTCTTTCAGTTGCCCATTCAGAAAAGTAGTTTTGACGTCCATCTGAAAGACCGTTATATTCATATGAGCCGCAAACGCGAGAAAGATCCGAACAACTTCAAGACGAGCAACCGGAGCGAATGATTCTTCAAAGTCAATACCCTATTCCTGTCTATAACCCTTAGCCACCAGATGTGACTTATTTTTTCTTACGTTCCCTTCAGCATCTAATTTGTTTTTCCAAATCCATTTGAGACCAATGACGTAGACCCCTGTTGGTCTTGCAACCAGTTCCCATACTTCAAGACGTTTGAATTGGTTGAGTTCTTCTTGCATGGATTCAATCCAGTTGTCTTTTGTCATTGCGTCTTTAATGTTTTTAGGCTCAGATTGGTAGACAGTGAGTGCATAAATGCAATGTTCACCATCTGTGTGAAGACGTTGTCTTGTTATGACTGGTTGATTCGGGTTGCCAATAATGTTCTCAAGAGGATGGTCTTTTGTCTAACGATGTGTAGAGGGTTGATGTTGGTATACATTTTGCAGATTTTGAGGAATCAAATGGTTTGTTGATGATTCCGCGACATCAGGTGCAGCAGTTTCATTGGCAAACGGGTTAAAGAACGCATTTGGATCAAAATCTGCAGGTGGGGGTACTTCATTAAGAACATCAGTAGCTGGTTCAGCGTCGTTGGAAGCAGTTTGTTCAACTGTTGTTGTAGAGTCAACTGGTGGTGCTTCTTCAACAGTAGTTGTTGTAGCAGGTGTATCAGGTATAAGAGTATGATCAGGTTGAGCAGCGGAAACAGCGGATACACCTGGAGTACGTTCATCAATGTCATCATTAAACAGCGGAGCAAATAGCTTTTCCATTTGTTGACGAGTAAGCTGGGGGCTTAGTTCAGCTGATGATGGGGTTTGAGGGAAGTTTAAACGGTTGTGACCGGGTTCCAAGCTGTTATGCTCAGAAGCCATATCAGTAAGTTCATCAAAATTAGCATGAATCGTTTCCATAACCTGCTTTGTCAACTTTGGCTTTGAGCTTTCCAAAGTCATCACGATAATTATTTGGGTAGCAAAGGGATCCAAATACATGAAAGTGTTTGAGATTCGGTTTATGGTTGTGGATAAGCTCAAAAGGTGTTTTGTTGTGCCGTTTAGTAATCATTGAACGATTTTGAGTATAGCATGCAGTTGATACAGCTTCTGCCCACAAGTAATCTGTAAGTTTAGCATTGATTAACATTGTTCTTGCAGCTTCCACTAACGTACGGTTTCGTCTTTCAACAACTCCGTTTTGTTCTGGTGTACGTGCAATAGATGTCTGATGCTCAAGTCCCACTTCCTCATAAAGTTCTCGAAGAGTTTGGTTTACAAATTCAGTTCCTTTGTCTGTTCTGATTTGGCGGACGGTGTTCCGGAGCTGAACTTGATTTTTTGTGAGAAATGTTATGATCATCTGTGGAGCTTGATCTTTACTTCGAAGAAAGTAGACCCAAGTCCATCGTGAGTAGTCATCGACAATTACCAAGATGTAGCGTTTGCCATTAATCGTTTACACGCACATCGGGCCACACAAATCCATGTGAAGAAGATGAAGCACATGTTGAGAGTTGTGTTCCACCTTTGAAGGAAAATGAGCATGAGTGCTTTTCCCTTGTTCACAAGCTGAGCATAGGCGATCTTTGGAATATCGGAATCTCGGGAGACCTTCAACAAGTTTGTGTCGAGCAAGGTTGGTGATGGTTTGAAAGTTTAAATGTGAGAGACGACTGTGCCATAGCCAGGATTTTGTTGATGTTGCCTTTGAAAGTAGATAGATGGGAGATGAAGCAACCATGTCTTGCATTGAGATTGTGTATAGACTAGAATTGCGAGAGCCAGACATTAGATCTTTTCCTTGTAGATCACGAATGAAACAAGTTTTCTCCCGAAAAGCAACTTCCAAATCTCCATCACAGAATTGACCAACTGAAAAGAGATTGTGATCGAGGCCTTCCACATAATTAACCATGCTAATTTCGATATTGCCATTGATATAATCTCCGTAGCCCATGATAGCTGCGAAGTGATCATTCCCGAATCTGACAGTGCCAATGAACTTTGCAATAAAGTTTGATAACAGTTTAAGATTGCCTGTCATGTGTCGGGAACATCCGCTATCAACAATCCAAAGGATGATCTGTATCACCTGCATTACATACAGATGACACAGATGGAATAGAAGTAGATGTGGAACCCGAAGTGTTAGAGGGTTCCGAAGCAGTTATAGTAGAAATACACACATCAATGACTTTAGGCATCCATTTAAATCCTAGTGTATTATGTATCCATTTCTGCCATCTCCAACTAGTCTTAACTTTAATCTTAGTGAATGGACTAGGTGGTACTACATTCCTTGGAGGTGATACTGGAACTACAGGGACATCAATGCGTTTCTTAGAATCTAAGGAGGGCGGTTTACCAAGCACAGACTTAGAAGCATTAGTGGGCCTAGAGGTATTCCAATTCTTAGGATTCCTTAAACGAGACAAGATAGCTCTAGCAACACATTTGTCATGACAATCAGAAAGCATACTTTTACGACAAATAACACAAGAAGCATCAGACTGAATATCAAAAGTACTTAAAGGTTTAGCATTCGTTACAACACTATTTCCATTACATTTGTCAGACGCAATATCTAAAGTGGGTACAACTTGAGTCTTATTCAAAGTCCTAGGGTGTTCTTCTACTTCAGCATTCTTTATTGATCGTTTCTTAGGTCGCAACTTCCTATTCTTCCTTGTATTGCTCCTAGGCTGTGAAGTGCAGACGTTTAGAAAAGAGGCAACTATTCCTGTTTCAGTAGAGGGAAGCACATTAGTATCTTGTGTTTTGTCAGTAGGCAATCTGGGTTCACGTTTGCTAAGTGTTACAGGTGCAATTTTCTTAATGATGCGAGGCTGAACTTGTTCATACTTTCCTAACATTTCCCTTAACTTAATGATAGTGTGCACCAAATCTTGATTTTCAGAACGAAGATTTCTAGAAAAATTCATGACATCTTTAGTGTGTGCAAGATAATGATCAAGTTCGTTTGATGCTTCATTGCGAGTCTGTTTGAGTAAATCAAATATGACACCATATTCTTTTTTAACTTTTGCAAGTTCTTGTTCATATTTTGAGATTTGACATTTCAAAGACACGTTTTGATCATCCAGTTTCTCAATTTTAGGATTAAACTTTTTTGATTTCAACTGGTGGATTTTGTTTTGCAAAGCAAGTTCACGATTTTGACAATCTTTTTGACACCATTGAAGACGACGTTTTGAATTTGAAAGTTTATTTAACAATCGTTCATTTTCAACTTTTAAAGATTTGATCTGATGCACATTATCAGTATTCTCAACAATATCAACAGAATCAACAGAATCAGCAGAGATATGATCAGATGCATATGCAACAGATTGTAATAAAACAATATTATTGATATCAGCACATATAACATCTTCCAAGAGTCGATCAACATCTTTTCTCAACAATTTCTTTTTACGTTTAGTATTTGAAATCGATGTTTCTGTTTTCTCGAAAACTGTTTTCATGAGACCGAGTTCCTTGTGAAAATCCCTTTCCCAATATAGTGTAGGGGTGGCAATTCGGGTCGGGTTCGGGTTGGCGGGTTCGGGTTGTCAGGTTGGCGGGTCAAAAAATCCCAACCCAAACCTAACCCATTTAAATCATCGGGTCAGGTATGTCAACCCTAACCTGTTTAGACATAACCCGAACCTAACCCATTTAACCCGTATATATACTTGGGTTGGCGGGTTAAATAGGTTACACAGGTTGAATATGTTAAAGGGTTGAATCAGTTCAGCAGGTTTCGGGTTGACCCATTTAACCCTTTTTATATACAAAAGTGGGCACATTACACGAGTTAAACAGGTTGTCGGATCGACCCATTTAACACATTTAACCCGCATAATAAAATATAAATAATTTTGAGTTTATGAAAAAAAAACTTAAACGGGTTGGTGGGTCGACCCACTTATTTTATTTTCAACCCGAACCTGACCTGTTTAATAAACGGGTTAGATAGGTCGACCCAAACCTGACCCGAAATCTATTTAGCACAACCCGAACCTGTTATTTTTCGTGTCGGTTTCAGGTCGGGTTTCGTGTCGGGTCAGAAATTGCCACCCCTAATATAGTGCACAAGTTTTCAATTTTTTGGCATGGGGTAAAAGTCTTTTCTGAAGAATGTCTCTTTTTCTCGCGCCATTGGCGATTGAAAATGTTCAACTTTTATTTCAGAATGAAATTCAATCTCACGTTCCAAAATTTTGAGGTCAGATAAGAAAGTGTCAAAGTATTTTATAACGCGACAACTTTCGGCTTTTGTTTTAACTTCACTAAGTGAAGGTAAAGGACCATTAATTTGTGCACCATTGTGTTTGGGACTAACTTCAAAAACTGGTGTGATAACAAAAGGTTTGTTAGAAGTATCTTGTTGTGTGACAAAAGTTACGGCTTTTGAATAGTTAAATGGTTTGTTATAAATGACATTTTCCATTTTTGACCGACTCTCGTCATCTGCATCTAATTCCTCCATACGATTATATTCAACAACAGTCATAATTGAATCATCAATTCTATGTTTTGCACTGTAAACTTCAGGATTTTGTTTGAATGCTCTGTTTGAAAACTTAGGTTTGTAATCAGCAAGAATTGGTCCATATCCATTTGGATTTGGTTTAAAAGTAAACTTTTGAATAGTTGTGATTGACTCACCATGTTTATAAACAACATTTCGAAACTCTTTGATTTTGTGTTGTAAGTCGACAATTTCTTCAAGATAGTTATCTATTCATTTCGTGGAATGCTGTTTGTACTCAGAGAACTGTTTTTGAAAAGTTACCAACTCAGCTTTGGCTTTTTGAGTTTCCAAAGTAAGAGCGTTAAGTTGTTGTTTATGTTCATGTTTCAGTTGTTCTATTTGAGACAACAAAGCATTCTTGGATGCGGCTAGATCACGTATCTGTCGTTCTAATGATTTTTCGTTTTGATGAGATTTAGCAAAAGCGACTTCAAAACCTTTTTCACGTTTTTCTTGAGTTTTAAAAAAATTGATTTGTCGAATTAAGCATTCATTATCCCTAATTAACAGTGCATTTTTCTCTTTTAATTTCGTGCAAATTTCCAAACGAGAGTGTTGGTCTTTAATTAAGGTCAGGAGCTCAATTTCTCTATTAGACAGAAGCTCATCTTGTTCAACGTGAGTCTCATCATGATCATTAGTTAGATCCTCAAATATAACCACGGAGTCAACTTGATTATCAATATTAACCAAAAGGTTATCTTGATCGTCAAATATAACTACGGGATCTATTTGATAATCATCGGAATGAGATGTGGATGGCTCATGTTGAACACTCTGATCCTTGTCGGATGGAGAAATTGGCGGAGATATCAGATCAGGGATGAGTATATTTTGTTCCGGTACCTGAGACATGCCATAAGTGTCATACACTGGGCCTGTATCACTCATGTGTAGAGCTTGCATTTGTGCCATCAACATCACTACTGCATTCGCCTGCAAGTCCTCTATATCATCATCAGAATCTGCATCTGCCATAAAGCTCTGTTCCTTGTTGGTAAGAGTTCCACCAGCTTCATCCTTGAGAGCCAAGAGCAAAGCCTCTTTGTGATAAGCACTGCCTCTTATCCTCAGCTTAGGACATGCATTAGCCAGATGACCCTTCTCATTACAGTTATAAGAACGAAGACCATTAACCCCATTCTGAGCATTCCCCTGTTCAACCACTTGAGCCCTTTGTTGTTGCGGAGCACCCATGTTATTCCTTCCCATAGCATTAAACCCTTGACCACCTCCCATCTGACGACCATAACCATGATTCTGAACTTCAACGCGTCCATTGTTCACAACAGCCTGATTCCTTGTGTTTGATGAGGAACGAATGCAATTGTTGGATTTGTTTGTATACCGGCCAAAGGCTTTAGCAATCATGACAAATCCTTGTTGCAATTCATCGAAAGCAGCGGAGTCCTCATCAGCTTTACTGTAAAGTGCTTGAGCATTGTTGTTGTTGTATGGAACCAATTGAGTTTGTTGAGGTTGTTGCTGTGACGGATCATATGGTGTGATGGTTGCAGTTGGTTGAGGAGCGGGTTGAGGAGCTGTTTGAGGAGGAAGATTAGTTTGAGCCCACAAAGCAAGTTGTTGATTTTCCGGAAGTGACTGTGAAGGCGGGAGTCCACGGATAGTCCTTTCTTTGTCAACTTCTTTTTGGTGAGGCTTCAGATAGTCGTACAACAATCCGTATGTAGCATGATGAAGATTCTTAGCTTGACGGAGAAAAATGACATACTTCTCCCATTCCGGACCAAGACTACTTAGGAACTTAGTGTTGACAACAATTCGTGGCATGATGATGTTGTGTTTGTCCAAATCATTAATGATGTCTGAAAAGCAATGATGATATGACTCTAATGTCTCTCCTGGTTCAATCATGAAGTGTTCATAAGCCAAGTAGATTTTGGATTCCATGTCTTCCTGATTGAGTGTTGTGCCTTCCATTAGAAGATGAATATGTTCCCACATTGCATTAGCTGTCTTTTGAGCATCAACACTTCGAAGGATCGAATTGGGTAGTCCCAAAAGGATGTATTGCATTGCTAGTTCATCGGCTTCAAAGTGTAGAAGTTCATCACCAGTGAGGTCTGAGATAGTTGCAATGTTGGTGACAGCATCTCTTGGTGGATTGGCATCTAGATCTGCGGGTGTAATAACAGTAGGCATCTGAAATGGACCTTCCATAATGATCTTCTTTAAGAACTTTCCATGTGGCTTATTTAGATCACAAAACCTAAGGAACCTTATCACCCATTGATCATAATTACCGGGAGTGAGCATTGTAGGTCTATCAAGTGAGCCAGCTTCATGAATTGATTGTTGGCTACTTAAGGCTTCACACATCTTGCCAAACCATGTTGGTTCCTTCATAGTACTCTTGGAGGGATGTTGATTGTACAAGTTTGTGTAAGGTTGTACTTGAAGACTAGGTGGTGGTTGAACCATTTGTGGTTGTGGAATTGCTCCAAGTTGTGGAGTATATTGTTGATTAAATTTTTGTTGATAAATTTGTTGTTGATGATTAAATTGTTGATGTTGTAGACTTAGTTGTTGTTGTTGTTGTTGATGATAAGTGTAAGGAAAATAGTTAGAGTATGGTGGTTGTGACATGTTGAAAACTTATGTTGTTAAATGGATCTTTGTAGTCGAATGAAACGATGTTGATGAAGTATCCTTAGGCGTAGAAATCACGTAAAGGC
The DNA here is from genome assembly GCA_019973895.1 of Chrysanthemum seticuspe. Classification (NCBI taxonomy): domain Eukaryota; kingdom Viridiplantae; phylum Streptophyta; class Magnoliopsida; order Asterales; family Asteraceae; genus Chrysanthemum; species Chrysanthemum seticuspe. The sequence continues at coordinate 104,427,222 of BPTQ01000002.1, forward strand.
AAGGTAACACTTAGGCGTAAAAACACCAAACTTACGCGTAACATAAATAGTTACGCGTAGGATTAGCTTACGCGTAAGATATGAGAAACACTAAGGTTACACGTAAACAGAAAGTTAGGCGTTGAAAAATTAGGCGTAGGATTAGCTTATGCGTAAGACAAGGCTTAGGCGTAAGAATAATCTTATGCGTAAAGGGTTCTACGCGTAAGCTTAAGCTTATGCGTAAAATTAGGGTTTTGCCCAAAAGATCTTTTACACTATCACAGTGTAAAGGATATCCAAAGTCGAAGTGTTTTCAGGCTTATCCAAGCAAGAAAACACTGAGTAAACCACGAAAACTGAAGATCAAACCAAGGATGAGTTACGCGTAATATTAGGGTTTTCTTACGCGTAAAAAATAGCCAAAACTGATTTCTGCCAACTGATGTTTCCAAACCAGATTTTTGTGATGAAATAGCTTCAATATCACCAAAATAACACAAAAGTGTGAAACTTGATGATCCAAAGCTTATAAACACCTTATGCGTAAATATACACCCACGTATAAAACCAAGCTTAAAAACAATGATCTACGCGTAAAGTTTGAAACTTTTTGCCAAAAACAGATATTTTAACACCTTAAAACGTTGAAAGTACAAGAATCTTGGATTGAAAAGTGTAAAAAATGAGTTTTTAAGCGTGACCAAGTTTGGAACTGAATGTTACGCGTAAGACCAAAACTTACTTCAAAAACAATACCGATTCACCCAACTATTTGGAGATTGATACCACTGTTAGGTCACCATATTAGTAACACAAGCATCAATATAAGAAAGAGATAAGAGATCGGATGAACAATCACACAAACACACACGTATGAATAAATGAAGTGTTATGCGTAAGAGTGAAATGTGTATCTTGAACAACCAACCCTCAAGTGAGGGTATTACAAAGGTATTTATAGGAGAGGGAGCTAGGGCAACACTCCTAGTCTCTTCCTTTCCTTATTGGAATTGGGCCAAGGCGTATGGGCCTTCTACATAAGCCTTAGCTTAATAACAAACATAAAGGCCATATTAAGCTAACTATTACATATGAATCACTAACACTTGAATTATAGTTTAAGCCCTTGCCAAACATCTATTGTTAATCTACTTACAAATATAGCAAAACTAAATTATACTCATTGAACCAATGATGTAGGAAAACTTAACAATCAGGCATTAGTAACATCTATTTTTCATCTACAATATAAGGGATTCATGCCTTGTATTAGTTATTTTAAAATCTATCCATTTACAATATACTTTTAACCTCTGTTGTAAAAATCGGCCCAGGCGGCCGATTAATCCCCGCATAATCGCTGATCGCTCACTAAGCGCCTTGATTTATTATAATCGGCCTATTTAATCGGTTTGGTCAAAGATCTCTTAAAAATGGTCAATAAACCGATTAATTGGACAAAATCGGTCTAATCTGACAAAAACGCTTAAAATTGGTCAACAAAATCGCTTAAAATCGGACAAAATCACTTAAAAATCAGTCAACAAACCGATTAATCAGACAAAATCGGTCAAAGGTCGCTTAAAAATGATCAACAAACCGAGTAATACTTATGTTTGACTTTGAACTTTGAAGAATTATGTATTATATCTATATTTGAACACTTGAAATATTTGAACTTTGATGCAATACTTTTATCCCATACATATAAAATAATATAATATCTAAAATTACATTTTTGTGCATAAAAATTCCAATCCGATTAATCCTCGATTAATCCCCGCCTAACCGATTAATCGCTAGGCCCTACCCAACCGCCTCACTAGCGCCTAGCAATTTTTACAACCTTGCTTTTAACACATATTAGTGATACTAATAACTACAATATAAGGAATTAGTAACATCTACTTTCATCTACAATATAATAGATTCATGACATGTATTAGTTATACTAATTACCACCATTTACAATATACTTTTAACACATATTAGTGATACTAATGACTACACTTTACAATCCAATGTATTCATCACAACTATTCTGCATCTAATTACAAACACCTTCATTACAATCATCATTTATACAAACATGTGGGTATCAAAAAGAATATGAGAAAGTAAAAAAACTTACCTTGGTATCCAAATGTCATGGTGAGATAGTGGTTTTTTCGACCGAATGATTATGATATGAAGTGTAGCAACACAATCGTTCAATTTATATATTTTTGGTTTAGGGTTAAGAATGAGATTCAAAAAAAGGATTGATATCAATCCTTTAATTATCACCAGATCATTTGAACAATTAAACGTCATTTCAAATGAATTGATAGGGTAGTTGTTAATAATTTTGAATCAAGAACAAAAATAGGATGATTTGGTGAATTTGATAGAATGAATCGAGACTTGTTTTAGGATTAAGATTGATTTTTTTGTGAACCGATTGTGTAGGTGAATTTTTTGCAATATGAACGGAATTGATTGTGATTAGCTGAAGATCAGGGAAGGAGTTTGGGATTGTGATGGCGTGTGTTCTTGGTGGAAAGATGATGGAAAGCGTGTGTTGCAGAAATTTGTGGCATATCCAGCTAATTAAATTTGGACAGCATGACATTTTTGGATGCCAAGTGGCATTAATGACTTGACAAGTTCCTCTAATATATATGTGAGGAGATAATAGCCCTTCATGATTCTTGGGTTTTCCTCATTTTTCTTAATGATACAAAGTTCATGTTTACCTTGTAGCTCCATTAACTCAAAACATCCTTTCAATTTTTTGAAGATAAAAACGACTTCTAGTTTTCACGAATATAAAGATAGAAAATTCATAATTTTTTTTCTTGTAACTAAACGCCGTTGCAAAGTTTATTATTATTACTCTTAGAAGCTAATCTTTAATAGCTTATTTATGGTTACATGGTGTTTAAACTTTCGTCAACTAATCCGCGAGGTTTGATTCCACCGCAACACCAATTCAAAACAAGTAACGAACCTAGCTACTCTTTGGGAAGGTTGGTCACTTTAGGTTTGCTTGCACAACAGAAATGGTTCAAGATTCAGAGTTTTCACATTTCAATAACGATAATTACAAGCATTTGTCAACTCGGGCATCCTATTGGTCGAATACATTTTCTCTTAATAGCTTATACTAGCATTGAGTGAGTCAGTGTTTGTCCATTATGTACTTTTAACATCGGTATTATCACACCGCCACTAATGTTATTATAGCCCAATAATACTACTATAATGTTAGCTATCCTACTATTTTCTCCTGCAAATCCTCCTACACACAATAATATTCTATAGTTTTTTCCTACTCATTCTTTCTCTGCATTCAAATCGTCAATTCTGACAAGTGTCAGCATCTTATGAGTAGACACATTTGTAAGAGACTTTTGTAAGAATATTTAACATTTCTCTATAGATTATGTATTTTTAATTCGTACACGTGTGTTAGTGAGTTTGGTTTTTTGTATTACAAAAGAGGGTTAAATATAGTTTTGTGTTACTGTTATTGTCATTGTTATGCTAAGGTGACATTACTACTCAGACTGTTCAGTACAGCTCGGTAAGTGATGGCGAATAACATGTTATCCGTCTGCTATCTTAGCGTCACCTCATCACCCTCCTAATAACGCAACAATAATTAAAAATATCTTCCCAACAAAAAAACTATAACATGTTATTGGTACATGTGAGTCCCACAAAAATCTCAGATTAATAACCCACTCACTAATAATAATAATAATAATAATAATAATAAAATAAAAATAACTAAAACTATTCTTGAAAGACTCAAAAGACAGGAAAGGTGTGGAAGATAACTAAAAATATTCTTGTAACCACTCCCTAGTTTATCCCATGAAAAATTTGCAAAAAATTATAGAAAGTCACTAAAAGGCTTCATTTAAGAATGATGGTGAAACATCATGTAAATTTGCATATACTTAAACTTGGTATAAATGGACCCAAAATCACTTCTATTATCTTTTGTAAATTTAACTCAATCAATACAAGTATTTTTTTTCCCACTTTGTTATTTAACATGCCTTATTTTGTTACTTAGATTGTTGGTTGTTCGACAAACGATGACTTAGTAAACACTAAGTATCGACCAAAAAGTCGATAACCATGACATGGGTGCTAAAAAAAGTAAGGGCATCCATTATAGTAAACAGTTTTAAAAGTTTATAATTATGTTTTGACATAATTTATAAACCTTTTTGTTTTATAAACATATATCCACTATGTATAAACCTTTTCAAGTTTTATAAACATCTCACATAATTCAAATGCTTTAAATTATAAAAATGTTCAATATCCTAGACCTTTTCATGTCATATAAGCTTGAAATAGATGTTCACTATGGTTTACAAGTTTTTAGACCTCTTCATAACTTTATAAACCTTTTCATAAACCACCATAGTGAATACCCTAAGTACTGCAAACTGAGCTTCTTGAAATTTTTAATGAAATTAATATACCAGTTTCTTCTATGCATAAAGATGAAGTTAGTTTTTTATAGTTTGTTAAATAACTATAAAACATAGTCAACGTTTTATACTGGATTTAGTAAATTGCGAGCCTTAAAATTTTGAGGGCTTAAAAATGAAGCTAAAAAAAAGCATGTGACCAAATATATACATCAATGCTCTAGCCTTTGAAAATCGGGACTTAAAAATTCAAAATCCTAAATATATAACTTTAGTAATGCCCATTACTTATATTGCAATCTTTATAAAGCCCTTCAAATAAATCCTTTGTTGGCTTGTCCTAATATGTTTCCTGACTCATAAAGAATAATAAGTCACGATAAACACAAACAACACCTTCATAGACTTTCAAGAAGATAGCTCGCCTTCTGCCCTCAAGCCTCTCACCAAGACCCTATTAAGGTCAAGTGCATTATGTTGCATGAATGACTCATAAATATCCCATCCAATACATTTGGGCAAAGATTTTGTCCCAACACGGTTTCTTTGAACTGAAGTTTTTAGAAGATGGTTTGAAAAGCTAAAGATGTACTCTCATGCTCATCAGCTTCGTTTGGAATACTGTAGATAAGCTAATATTTGGACATTCAAATTAAATATATTTGCAACCACCTAATACAAGGTATACTGGTACATAATGACAATGTGTACCTTTCTAAAGAATGGAAAATGGTGTAAGCTTTGTAGTAGAGTTCATGTAACATGTTGCTCCTTTGTTCTTGAAACCAACAAAACATGTATCCTTCTTTGAGGAATCACTCCAAAAGTTGCTTACTGCAATATTAGCTTAAGTACATATATATAAGAATCATTCTACTAGAAAATATACTCGTAAAAAGCTTCTCACGTGAATGAAGAAGCCAAATGGATAAAGGGACGAAGCCCGATAACTCTATATTAACAATTAGAAATAGTGCTACAAGCTATAGTTGGGACTCCCATCTTAGAAATAACCGACAAGATCTTAGACACTCCTCATGATCATTAAACAGTCGACCTAATACAACGTACAATTAGTAAAGCTCTATCATTTTTCGCTTCCAAACATCACTGAAATCTATGATGGCTTCTACTTGAGAATAAGGGCTTTTGAACACATCATACTATAGATAGAATCCACCACTTGTGTTATGATGACTTTTCTTTTCGAGAAATGATTATTCCTTTCTTTCCAAAGTAAATTGCAGCCCGCCAACCAAACGACCGGTAATATTCTACATATATGCACATAGTCATTCATACCATCCACCACACATAATATATGTATAATAATAAGCATAACAAAGATTAATCAAACAAATACAGCTTATCAGAAACCTTCCATTTGTAGATGACCTGGTACTGGTTGTGAACCTTCTGCTAATTCCGTGTTTGACATAATCAACTCTTTCACATTAGAGTGAACCTGTAAATTAAATGGATCAAACATGTTTAGCTACCAATATGAACAAAATAAAAGGTTAAACAAATCAAATGACCAAAGAATCATTGTTCACATGCAAATAGACTTGCTTATTACAGTATCAAATTGCATATGGTATCTAGATTTCTTAAAACAAAGATTTGAGATTAAAAAAATGATATGACCAACTTTAACCATTGATATACTATAGTTTCTTCCACTAAATGATTTCTTGCAGCTTCGCAAAGATTCGTTAAAATCCAACAATTGCGTGTCAGATGAATAAAAACCATAAGTAAGTTTAAAAAGAAAAAAAAAACCCCTTAAATAGCAGGTCTTAAACTTCAGATGATCTTAAGTTATGAAAAAATGGAAAAAAATTTCATACATTCGAAGAACAATTGTTATGCCAATCGATTACGATACAAACATATTAAATGGTGCCAATAAGAGACCATCACAGCCTGATTGCAAAACTAGGAATTAAACAAATTAGCTAATTGTGTGGGTACAAGTAACATATAAAGCTCTTTTTGCAAAGATCTTCCTTAACTCGTAAAATAAAGTCAAGAGAAGCGGTAAATAACTTATGTATTAGTTAATAACCATCAACTTCGAGGATAAGCAAACTCACAACAACAACAATACCCAATCAGGCCTACACGAAGGTAATAGGATCGACCAACTCTAACTATTAGTGGCAGAATCACAAAATAGATTGTGGGGGCAATTTTATTTTTACGTTATTTTTATTTTTATTTATTTATTTTACAATAGCAACAAAATGCGAAAGAAAAAACTATGATCAAAATGATAAAGCAAGTATTATTAAGGATTTATAATGTTTTAAAGTGTTAATGTTGGGTTTTACTATTTGGGTGGGGGGCAATTTGAGTTTTAGATGGGGGCACTTTCATAAAAGGTCAAAATATAAAATAATAAATTACACTAAAATTTTTAACTTTTTCGGCTACCTATAGGAGGCACCGGCCCCCCATAATGTATACATAAGTCCGCCCCTGCTAGCTATACTATAACATACATTAGTATACATTTCTAAGGACCCGTTTTGTATATAGGTGGGTTTAGGATTAGGTTTGGATTTGGTGTAATTTTAAGAGCGAGAAATTATATTATTATATATATTAATCGAAGAGCGAAACGACGTCGTTTCGGCGTTTGAAAAAAACAGCTGAAACGACAATTTAGGCCCCAAATTAAAACGTAAAACGACAAAATTGAAACGACGTCGTTTCGATCGTTCGGAAAATGGCAAAAAGTACCCCTCCAGTCAACGACGCTTTGCAAAAGGAGTCCTTCGTTTCGTACGTTTGGAAAACTGGCAAAAACTACCCCTCCAGTCAACAACGCTTTGCAAAAGTAGTCTTTAGTTCCGAAAAACGGCTAAAAGTACCCCCGAAGTTTGTCAGATTTTGCAAAACCAATCCTAAAGTCAACAATGCTTTGCAAAAGGAGTCCTTAATTCTGAAAAATGGCTAAAAGTACCCCCGAAGTGTGTCACATTTTGCAAAACCAATCCTATTTCCGTTTTGGCGTTTGAAAAAAGGTGGACGAGACGACAATTTTGGCCAGAAAAAAAAGGGCAAAACGACAATTTCGAAACGACGTCGTTTCGCAACTTTTCAAATTCAATCGTGAACTTTATTCGTTTCGTTAATATGTAATTAAGGATCTTGCGAATTCATTAAATATGTATACATATATATTAAAAAAAAAAAACATTTAAAACACACCCTTACATCAAACTTAAGGTCAACATTTACATCCCAACCCATCTATCACTATACAAATGTGCCAAATGAAATGAATATACCAACATTTACATAAAAAATTTCGCACACAATTTAAACACCACACATATAACATAAAAATAAAAGCAAAGAACCCGCTGCAACGCGCGGGTGCATCATTCTTGTTTATTTAATAAATTTTACAATAAATTTAAATTAAAATTATTTTTAAATATATAATTAAGAGAGAGATAGATACAAGAAGTACACATGGGCCCACTTATAAATCAAAACCCCACTAACTTTTTCTCTTTTGAAATAGTATCATTTTTTTGGAGTTAAACCCTTTATCAAATGATGGAGATGTAACCAAACAACTTTTTCTTTTTCTTTTTTCCTTAATTACATAAACCTAATCCAACACCTCTAACAAAACGGGCCATAAGTTTTGCTTATCAGTAATTATAAATAGATGTCAAAGGTGTTTTGATTAGTCACATTGACGAATATTAGTTTCACATCAAACGCCCAAACACTCAAATATGCCTGAAATCACATATTTAAACAAGTAGAGCATAAAGTTAACCATACTTTAATGAGTTAATCATACACAAAATATTCAAAATCAATTAATTTAACAACAGCGAGCTATAATTTCAATTTCAAACATTTAAAAAGAACTAAAGCTAAGAGAGAATGGTTTGGGCGAGTAAAAGAATTAAAGGGTGGATGGAAATAGACGGATAACAAGAATTTTTTATTTAGAGAAAAAAAAGACGGGACTAGAGACTTAAAAAAGTTGAACTGGACTCCATATTTATAAAACGGATTAAGATCCTTAATGAGAGATCATGTTAGTTAATTGTAAAGGAAAATGTATTTGTTTATAAAATAGAGGTCCCACAATAAATTATTTATTATTTTTCTCTACTCATATAGTAAATCTTAACATGACCTCTCATGTTTAAATTGAACATGAGAGGATCTCAACCCTTATAAAATATTGATGGAGTGTTTAACAAATTTAATTATCAAAAATCAACTGGGACCCTCCATATTTATAAAATACTAGATGAGTATCCGTACATAGCAACTGAATTTTACAGCGATAGATTGTTTAGTGATAAAAAAAGTTTATGGGTTATTAAATAAAAATAAAAAAAAAGTTTGAAGATTTGGAGATTAAACATAATGTTTTGAAACCGGGTTCGACCCGGGTGGTTCAACTGGTTGAACAGTTTCGGTCAAAAAACGGGTCGATTTAAACTGGGTCAACCTGACGGGTTGGGTCAAGCATGAGTCAAATTAAACCGGGTCAACCCGCCGGGTTTGAAGCGTCCCGGGTCGACCCGGTTTTTTATGTGTATTAATAGTTTCCTTTTGAAATATATGTTTTCAACATTTCTATTTTTAGTTTCAACTTTTTACTTATCACTTTTTGTTTTTTCCTTTATATATAATATACGCGGGTACCCTGTGACGATTAACCAGATAAATAGATTTTGATGAGGCCTGATTTACCAGTTTGTATCGGTTTCAATGGGTCTCTCTGGTTCGTTTTCGGATGACTTTTATTGGTTATCCGAACCGGTGGCGACACTAGTTCTCGGTTGAACTCGTTGGTCCGGTCCGATCCGATTTTCAAAACTATATGTGCCATCAACTTGTTAGCTTGTATGAAACTTTGTGTGTTTCATTAATTTGTATAATGTGTATAATAACATGTACTTTTTATTTTAGGGTGTTTTAAAAATAACATTAATTACCCTGTTTAACTATTTTATATTTTGAATTATGTTGTAGCTTGTATAAATTGTATATTGTGAAAATTTTATTATACTTTTTAGCAAAGGGTGTTTTAATTGTTTGTATTTAATTTGGTAGATATGCTTTTAGTTGATTGTACAATATGAATAAATCACTGTACTTTTAAGTAATGCGGTGTTTTAATAAGAGTATTAATTACACTATACATTATTCTCACATTTGACTAATTTTCAACATTCAATAATTAAACAATTTCACTTTGATCATACACTATTTATATGTAATATAGATTAATGGAGTATTTAACAAATTTTATATATAAATGAGTAAACCAATTAAGCTTTCCATGTTTAGGTTGCCCCGAAAAGACATACCTTTTTATTTAGATGTAGCGTTTTCGTCATGTTAATTCTGAAATTGTTTCGACCTTTCCCATAATGCCTCAAATGTACACACCCAACAAGATATAAAAACTCTTAACCTCTTGTGAATAAATCGAAGACTTTATCACTAAAATAATTTTTCACTCCTTATATATGTCATAGATAAAAGTATGAGCATTAGTAAATGATCAAAGTTTACAACACGGTCATAGGCCATTCTAGTGAAATACTAGTATTTGCCACTTCGTAATACATTTTTTTAGTTCTTTAGACTTTCCACTCTATACATTTTTTCTTTCCTCTGTCATCCTCATTTTGCAAAAATCTTCACCAGATTTTTTCTTCAAAGTTCTTAAAAGTAGTTCATAAAATTGCTCGCTAAATTCTATACATTTTGATATCGATTTCGTCCAATTCTCATTATTCGTGCAGGTACCAAATTGCGACTTTTTATAATCCAATTACGCAATTTGATACAATTGAAATTGTGAATATTTACGCCATAATGTGACATCGGTTCATTCTGAATGTCACGTGTGAGTGGCACGCGTGTCCAAACTTCAATGGACATATGATTTATTTGAATTGCAAAATTAATTATGAATCTGTTACGGTATGTTGCGAATTTTTTTAAGTACAAAGAATTGCTAATCTTCAATCATTCAAAAGTTAGCTTTGATTTTATCGATTTCAGTTTTTTGTTTTCCTCTATTTTTTTAGAAGTTGTCATCGTTCATCATTCACTCATACCATATAACTAATTAGGTTTACATTAACTGCAATGTTGGTTACGATTCGAATAACAAATGATTTCCACAATGTTGATTACGATTCGAATAACAAATGATTTGACTTTCTATTGTGTATGTCTGACTATTTAAATTTATCTATTTATTTTGTTTCTTAATGTTTTTCATATTTGTTAAATAATTTGGTTGTCAGTGAAGTCGACGCATTTCCCGTCAAGATTACTTGTCGTGGTAGAGGCATGTGATTGAAACTTTTGAAAAGTGTGGTCTCTTTGATTGGGCTAAAAAAATTAGCATTCATGCTTTCTCTATGAAATATGGTTAAGGTGTTGTTTGAATGCAACTTAATTGACTTAATATAAAAAAATTAATTTATTAAGTAATGTGAAAAGTTATTTGTTTTTCACTTAATCAAAATAAATGACTTAAAATAATAAGTGATAAAAGTAAGGTCTCCACATTAAGTCATGTGTTATTTTAAGAATTGATTTAAGTTCTGAATTTGTTAAAATTTTATGAAGCATTTTATTAACAAATCTAGAGATGAGAACTTATAATGTATTTTGTGGTTCCCAATAAAGAACAATTTATTGTTGCATAAATACTTAGTATTTAGATAATTGTCTCTACTTACAAAAGTAAGTGGGAACATATACAAATCTCAAAGTTTTTGAGAACAAAATACTTAACCTTCTAAAATCCATTTATTAATGTCATACTAAGGTTAAACATGAAAATGTTGACCGAAGTATAATGATTACTCTCATTCATAAATCCGAAAGGATGCCTCATCACTTGAGTGATATTTTATATCAATGCTGAGGGATATAAGTTAGAAGATTATTGTAAATCAGCTAACTACTAAAATATATTATCACACATTGAATCTGATAAATGTTTTAGAAATATGAATGATAAGATGCAGTCCTTAAAAGGCAAATCGAGTTTTGAGCTTGATTGTTATTTCGCCTAACAGTTAACCTATGAGGTTGGAATGAGTTTCTTTTGAAGAACGACTCACAAGGACAAAATTGTATACATATTAATGCTTGGCATTTAATAAGAAGTTTCTAATCATACTTAAGCAATTGACTGTGATTAAATTTTCTTATATAATACATGCATTAATTATATAAAGATATTTAATTGTCATACATGTGATTTGTATGTTGAATATGACAATTAGATTTTGTAACTCTTTCTTTATGATTACCTTTTGCGAGGACGGTGTGTAATAAAAAAAGTTATGAATCTACACAATCTTTATGTAATATACAAATTTAAGCAATCCAAGTTTGGATTGTATCGTGCATCTAAGAGCTGAGATCTTGAATTTAATTACAATATGATTCTGATTGAATTAAGATAACTCTTGAGTACATCTGATATTGAGTGCGAGCATTGTGTTTTTCCTTAAAATTTACATGTTGAAGATATCATTTTATTTAAGCTAGATATTGATCCTTAAGCTTGGAATGAAACTTCACTTGGAATTTAGGAAATAAAACAAACAACCTTGGAATAAATGTTTATCTGGAATAAACAAATGCGGAAAATAAGTCTGACACAAATGCAATATATCATATGAGCAAGTCTTAAAATGGTATATTTCACTTGGAATAATTTACATGGATGGAAACCTTGTGTTTTTAAACTAAGGGTTTATCATGTATATATTATATTGTGTATAAGACTAGTTGTTGCTTTTGTACAAGAACAATATAAGCTGACAACAACAATATCTAATTGAGAGTGTTTAGATTATTGTTTTTATAAATGTTTATGAATTATAAAGCATAGTGTTGTATAAGTACAAATGATGCTAGAGGATTACTAATACTAGTTGTAGTAGGATTTTATCATTTATGATAAATCTGCTAACTAGTTATGCTCAACATAGAGCATTGTTGCATTACACATTAATGAATGAGAATACTTTACACTTTTAGAAACTGTAAAGATGACTGTCAGTATGTCGTTGATTTCTAATACCTCATGCAAGGTAAGACGACATCTCCATACTATAACTCTTGCAATAGTATGAGCATATGAGATAAGACACTCATCTTATATTTCAAATCACTCACTATATGTGAAATTTGAAACAAGTATTCGGAAAGTTTACTCAGATGACTATTTAGTTTTTCTTTTAAAGAAAGGTTGAGAATGTTGGAAACATTAGGGTTAAACTTACTAAATGAGTTTCATGCATATCTGTTTTAGTATTTGGATAATTGGGATTGAAAGACATTTTTTACTTTATGATGAATAAAGATACTTGGTATTTGTTATTCATTCATATAATAATTGTTATCTTATATTTGCATGTTTAATCCTTGAATGATTTTATTATTCTAAATATGTCCATTGTCGGTTAACAATATGGGAATATTGTTATGTAAGGCAAATGTGAGTGTGGTTATATTCTAACAAGAATGTGGATTGTTCCCGCCAAACTCATATGTATTCACTATAGATGCATATTGGATTCCCCAACTTTCAAGCATTTACTTTTGGATCCTTGTCATAAGTAAAATATTGAAAATGGTTTGTTATCTTCGTCTTTAGACTTGAGATGCAAGCAAGTTCTGTTATGTGTGGATATCATTTTTTGTAAGTATACGCAAAACGCTATCTGAATAAGGTAGTTATAAAGACTATATTTCAGAGTGATGTGAAGCAGCATCCACAACACTTGTAGTCAATAAAGGATTTGTTACTCCACTTGATATGTGCAGAAAGATACCATGGCGCCTCTCCAGATTTAATCAGATAATTGTTTGGCCAAACCCAAAGGGTAATGCAAGATGATTCTTGATTACATTGGGTATATCTAAATTAAAATCTATAACGAGATTCTAAATGGTTAAACTACATGGAATGATTTAAGATCCATTATCCATGGTTTAACGGTATCTATAACTATATTGAATGAGCATGCTACTGAGAAACTTTTACGAAACTATTCTCTCAGACACTTTTAGTTAAAAGGCGAGTGAGAGCGTTTGCTAGGCGTTTCTGTCGTTAGTTTTGTGTGCCATTCGACACACCAACTCCCAAGTGGGAGCTGTTGGTTTGTGGGAGTTATAAACACGACAAAACGACTAAGAGTGTGTGAGCCGATGGGGGCACACATGATAAACACGAGTATACGTGTCGAACGTTATTCTAACTTGAATATTCATACCCGGTATGCATGAATCTTGACCCGATTAATAGTTAATGACCCATGGGATGTAAGGCTTATAGATTTGATAGGTTGGGTTGCGCCATGGGCCATGAAACCCTCCAAACGATTGGGCAAGAAAGGATGATGGGAGCTTGGGCTTTATGCTTGTCGATCAAGCAATATACCCAAGGATATGTCGGTTGTTTTAGTATATAAACAAACATACCCTTTCTGCCATTATGCGATATAATCATACCCTTCCAATACACTATACGACTACTGTTCCCAGCTTCAAACTCAGTTGATTTTATCTTGAATCGATTAGGGTTTAAGTCTTATTCATGGCTCGTATAAATCCTATACTTGCATCATTATTTGATGGAAGTTGTGTTAGGCTTTTGGTGTAGATTCTTGTTCCTCCTGATTGACAGCAGTAACATGTACAAGAAGGGGTTTTCTTTTTAGTTCTGGTCGTGGTATATATCTCGGACAGAAAACAATGGATATCGGACACTATTGTCAAAACAGTTTCTTGACTGTTTAGTGTACTTGGACAGGATACAAGAATTGTCTTGGGTGATTTCTTCTTAAATTTTTCAAGGTGTCAATTGTTGATTGGTTTTATTAATACGTTCTCTACTAGTCATATTTCGAACGTATACGGGTTTGTGTGTGATACTCATTGATTCGCTCCCAGACGGTCAAGTTTTGTCACACAAGCTAGCCACTTGTGAATGGCTAACCGTAACAAACTTCAAACAGTCTGGAACCAAATGCAATGAAGATCAGGAGAGTATAGTGTTTCCCCAGGTCGTTATGTCCCAACGAGCTGTGCGATGAATCACCAAACGAATAGTGATCGGGAGAATTTGAACGGAAAAGAGTTGTGATTATGAACAATTATACCTAAAGGAAAAGTTTATAAATTACAGGGGCTTAAATGCAAATTAAAGAGAATTAAAAAGATAAAATATATTAAATAAACGCTATCACTATTTGCAAAATGATGTTTTTTGATTTTTCTTTTATAAAATTAAATTAAAAACTACGTGACGTACAAAAGAAAATGTGAAATTGAAACAATATTAATCCTAAAAATATAAAAATGACATTTTTACAAACCTAATGATAAGAGAAAGTTTTTAGAAAAATAAAATTATTTTTAAAACTATTTATCTAATTATTATTAATTAAAAACTATTTTTACTTATTTAATAATACCCTAAAATACAAGAAAATATGAAATAAAGCTAGAAAAATGAAATTATGACTTAGAAAAATCTAAAATTACTAAAGAGAATTTTCAAAACTAATTTTATATTTTTCTGATTATTTTTCTATTTTCTATGAATTAAAAACTATTTGAAACTACTTAAATTGCTAAAAATTACAAATTAAACTATGAAAAATCTGGAAAAATATTTTTTTGACTTTTTATATTTATCTTAACATAGGAAAAATGAAAACTTATTTTTTTGAAGTTTTTCTGATTTAATTGTATTAAAAGCTAATTAAAAAGTACTAAAAACTGATTTAAATGAAGAAAAATAGCAAACTGAACTAGAAAAATATGAAAAATTCAGGAAAAGTCTAAATTAATATTCTGAATCTATGAAAAATATAAAAACAGTAGCTTGTGTGTGAGAAAATGAAGCTGTAGTGACAAGTGCTTATAAATAAGCACTCCAAATAAGCTAGAAGGACCAACTGAGCACCAAATGATTACAGCAACTGAGTTAAGCTAATATTGCTCAAAAGCAACCAAATACAACTGCTCTTAACCTGTATAATACAAACTACACAGATTTGATGTTTTGGCTTAAGTGCTAAAAACAGTTTTATGCTACTACTTTGGAGCTTGAAAATAAGCTACTCAAATAAGCTAAACTCAAAACCAGGTGTAGGAACTTGAAGGAGACCTGGCTAGCTACTTAAAAACCAAAAACCAGACCAAGAGAAGCTCTAATGAGCTTGTGACAAGCTCTGCAAGAAGCCTGTGCACACTCAGTATACACTGAGTGTGTGCACAGGGGATTTTGGACCAAATTGACAAGCTGTTTTGGAGCTTGTACAAAATTACCAAAAATCAATAAAAATCATATTAAGAAACTAGACCAACTGAAGTTATAAAACCCAAAATTTCACTGAATTTGAACCAGGATTGAAGCTATGAAAAATCACCCAAGTTGGGTGAAAACTGGTTTTTTACACTTTTGACTTTTTGACAGTTATGAAGTTTTGACTTTTATGAGATTTGAAACCAAATTATTAACTGAATTTGATGTTTTAAGCTACAGTAAAGCTATATTAAGCTACTCCACTGTTATCTAAACACAAAACAAGCTTTTGATTTTTAAAAATCCTAACAGTTAAGCAATTAAGACAGATCCTAGGTGATTTTGACTTTGAGCTTATGCAGTGAGTAAATGTGAACTAGAATGAGTTTCAATTGACTAAAAAAGTGTAAAACAACTGGTCTCAACTATTAAACAAACCTCTAACACAGTTTATGCAGCAGATCCAAACACCACTTAAATCATTGTTTTGCAAATTAAATTGAGCTAACCACTGAACTAGCTTATATTATCACTTACACTGAGTCTAGCTAACCTAATAACAACTTAATCAACAAATAAAAACTAATCCTAACCACAGATACAGATCATGCAATGAAACTTGAAAATGAACTTACATTTGGTCTTAGCCACTATGGCTTGCCAAAGAACACAAGAACCACTAACCTATTCTAAACCATACCCTATCTAAAATTCAACCCAAATCCATGCTCTGCATCAACCCAATATCATTTCCATTCCCAAATGAGCCCAGTTTGACTTTCGTTGACCAGATATCAAACTTGTTTGAAACTGAATTAGGAGCTTACCAAAAGCTATAAATAGCTCAACTACGCTTATTTGAGTTTAAAAATAAACCACTAGAAGTTTGCATATAAGAACATGAAACTGAAATTTTTCAACAGTAAACTCAAAAATATGAAACTTAGTTAAACTTTGAATTGATACTTGAAAATGGATTACACTGATAAAACAACTTAAATTGAGTACATAGGAACAAAAGATTACAGCTTTTAAACTTAACTAAAACTTTAATATTAAAAACGACATATATGAAATTTAAAAACTAAAGACTACCCCTCTTCTTGCTTCTCTTTATTCCTTTTATACACCAAAAGGCTTCCACTTGACTTCTGAGCAGTTTTGCTATTTAATTTGGGACCATTGGATGGCTTGAGCTATTATTGGCCGTTTGATCATATTTTGGCGCCAAAGTGGATATCAACAGGGGGGGTTGAGTGCAAGGGAGAGGGAAGAAATTAATGCATTTTGGAGTTTGGTGAGGTGGAGGGAACATGGTGAGTGGGGAAAGAGCTGGAGGGATGGAATGGTTGAGTGTTGCAGGCGAGTTGGTGAAGAAGAAGACTTGGCGGGAGGGTGTGTTTGTTTGACCAGGGAGTTGACCGGGTTTAATATTAAAAGGGAAGGGGTCAAAAAGGAAGGGGTCCAAATGGTGTATATGGCAGGAGTCCAAATGGAAAGGGCCAAGGTCCAAAGGTCATGGCTTAGGTTAATAATCATAAGGACTTGTTTTGCAATTTCTGAAAGATCAAGGACCAATTCTGCCATTTTATCAAAGTTGTTCCAAGGGACCAAAAGTGACAAGTTTCAATAGTGCAAGGACCATAATAGACATTTTCAATTTTCCAAGGACTATTTTTGCCAATTTTGAAACTCAAAGGACCAAACTTGTAATTTCTCAAAACTTTTGACATTTTTCACCAAAGGACTAATTTTGACAAGTTATGATTTTAAAAGGACCTTTGTTGATTTTTCTTTTAAATTAAGTGCTCAGGGACTATTTCTGACAACTTTTGAAACTTGGGGGACTGAAACTGCCAATTATGCAAACTTAGCTCATTTTTCATCTGATTTTAAACATTTTGCATCTGAAACATATAAAATGCAATTTTGAGATATTTTCAGTATTTTGATGCATTTCTGAGCATTTTTAAATGTTTTGCAGTTCAGATTTGACCAAAAATGATGAGTATTTACACACTCATCACTCATTGAGGTATCTAATTTAGATACTTGGGGTTTCGTTTGGTTTCTTGTTCGTTATTAAAGTCCAATTGCCAAGCAAGGTTAGGTTTTATTTTATCCCTTTTATTAATTAATTGTTTATTAATTACGTGTTTAACCTAATTGCGATTACTAGATCCTTATCCGCTGCGTACTCATAGAGGTTAATGGTTAACTTAGTTCTAAAATCTCAACAGGGTGTACGGCAACTAACCATGCGCCTAATCAGGAAGCATGTAAGCAAAACCATCAAACGATGGACAGACCACCTGTTAAGCCAATAATCACAAAAACTACGTAGAAGAACATCTTTGGCTAAAATCAATGTCATATACATATGCATTTAACGCCGCTGAATCTTAAAATTGAAAATATGCATTCGTGGCTTGCTCAATAAGCAGACATTCAGTAGAGTGGTTCTAGAAATTAAGCTGAGAGTAACGGGTTATTTGGTACGCAAGATTTAATATGCAACCCATTGATATAGTGTGGAAAAACACATGTACCTGTGATTCTCGAATCAATTTTAAAGAACCACAATCCGGTGAATGAAGTTGACGGGGACAGAACTTTAGATTGAAAATGCCCGCTGCGAAAGAAGGTGAATAGAGCGCCGATAAGGTTTTCAATATTCCACTATTGAAGGATGTTGTGATGCAAGAAAAGTTGATGTAATCGATGCTTGCATCGTGGGAATGCTTCCAGATTTTTCTGACCTTCAATCCAGTGGTCAAACGAACAGAAATAACATGCATCAATCAAAATGGCAAATGGTACAGACCGACTAAAAGTGCACCTGAACGGGTACAATAGACTCCTCTTTTTTTTTCAGTGCTAGTTATAGGAAAGGCAGCGGTTGAGTTGTGAAAGTCGTAAATTTTAGTTGGATTATTAGGCTGTTTTTCTTAATAGCTAATATTTGTTTCAGCTGTGTATTTACAATTTCAACTGGTGACACCTTACGAAGCGGCCTCTTGATGAGATTCATGCTTACTATGGAGCTTAGGTAAAATACTATATTAATGCTTATAGTTTGTTGGTTCTGTTCATGTGCATAGTTTCGAGTAGAATGTGACTTCGCATTTCTTCTTTGTATTCTGTGGTTATATCAACTACAACATAGATTGCAACATATTTTACTTTCATTGAAATGTACACGAAGTGGTTATTCTTCCTGGCTGCCTTTCAGTTTCTTTTGCAGTTTGTTGATTGTCACACCCCCAAATTACCTGTTTTGCAGCGGAATGGAATTCCTGGGGATTGACTGTCATAGCATCACAATCACAGTTATATTGAACGACCTAAAGTGTCGTTTGGAAAATACATCGTTTGATTTAATAAAATAATCAGAGTTTACAAAGTAGGTCCCAAATGTAAATCAACTTGTGCGGAAATAAGTTTGTTACAATTCAAACGATGTTTTAAAGTACGTAAAGCCCAAGTGAGACGCGTCGTCATCGCGACTCCATGATGTGTCCAAATGCATGCCATGAAGTGAATACCTTAGATACCTGAGATAAAACATGCTAAAAAGTGTCAACACAAAGGTTGAGTGAGTTCATAGAGTTTGTTTTGAAATGTAAAGCCTTTAGAAATCGTTTATGCAGCAAAGGCATTGTGAATCCACTCAGTTCCAAGTCCCGCCCATACAAAACTTGCAACCTGTGTGTTCACAATCCATTGCCAAGATATGTATAGTTTGTGTTCAAGCCCACATCGTCGAATGAATTCACAAAATAGTGCCTAACTTAATGTATCAATAGTTACTTGATATAACAAATATGAATGTTGATCAAATCGTTCCAAGACCGTTAGTTCATGATTGTACCAAGTACATGAATATACCAAGTCCGTTAGCCCAATGTTATACCAAGACCATTAGCTCAATGAATATACCAAGACCATTAGCTCAATGAATATCAATGAATATACCAAGACCATTAGCTCAATGAATATACCAAGACCATTAGCTCAATGAATATGATATGGAAGTTCTAAGTGTGGCAAAACTGTTACTACGCATGACTAAGCATTCAGTTCAGTTAAACATGTAGTTTCAAATAATCATGATAGTTATGAAAATAATTGAGCATGTATCTCCCCCAAAACATTTATGAAAACAAGTAAAAGTAGGGGCTATGAAACTCACTTGGTGGAATGATGCGAAGACAAAAGTGAGTACACCGAGATGTAATGTGATACGTTAATCTTGACCTATTGTGAAGGATATGATACGTCATGAGTTGCAATGTAATGTTATGCATGCACTTCGTATGTTATTTATACCATTTACGGGTTTTGAAAATATTACTCGTCGTCGAAAAATACTCTTTTGACGCCTTGACCCATCAAAAATGACTTTACATGTTTTTACGTCAAAATGTCATCCTATAATGGTTTTATAATGGTTTTTGGTGAAATTACCACTTTTCGTCGCAAAACAATGTCGTCGGAAAAATCATGAAATCAACAAAAATGACTCCGGAAAAGTAGTCGTAAAATGGTGTACGTCGATCGTTAGAGAACGAACTCGACGGTTTTGGAAAGTTTGTATCAATATCTAGAAGTTTCAGTTCAGGAGTTTTCGTCCAAAAGGTCTCGATCATAAAGATATCAAGGGTTAAAGTTGGTGATTTTTGCTAATTGTGTGCAGAAAATGAGTTTCGGCCAAGTTTGAACATCCGTAATTAATTTACTATAACTCCGCTTTACAAACAGCTTTTTGTTTTGAAAAATATGGCCGGTGAACTTGATTTTACTAGAAGAAAATTCGTTCCAAAAAGTTTCACAACCTTGTTAAAAACTGCCGCAAACATGGTCGTTACAGCTAATGTAACACTTGTAACGTAAAAATAATATAGTTTTTCAGAAAATAATATTTACGGCAACTTTATGAAAACGTGCATATATTTGTCGTTTCAAATCCGTTTTCTACGTATAATATGTCCTTAGCTTCGTATCGAAGTAAACTAATGTATTTTTGAGAAGTCGAAATAATTTGTGAAGCTTAAGGCTCGTTTTTGACCCGAACAAGTAAAAACAGCAAAACTGAATTTTCTGAAAATAATACGTTTCGTCGTCAAACTTTAAAAATTCACCACGGCTTCGTTATAAGTCCGTTTTTATCCGTTCAAAAGGCCACGGATTCGTTTTAAAGTATATTTTCTAAATATCAAGGCCAAAAAGTCGTACCAACAGTAGGTTTTTCCAGAATTTCGAATTAAGGACAGAACACAATTATATAGTTATCGAAAATAGTTTTTCCCGAACAAAACCTATTCTAATCCCTTCAAATCAACTCCAAAACTAATCTAATCCTACCATACACCTTCTTAGGGTGTCATGGGTTCCTAATCACCATAAAGACCAAAGAATACCATGGGAATATTTATAGGATGACCATAAGTATATAAATAACTCTAAAATCATGAAATAAATGGTATAAATCACATATCATGCACATAAGCTCCAAAAATGAAAAGAAACATATGAAAATGAAAAGGAAACATGAAAATGAAATAAACAAGCTTACAAGTGATAGTGATGAGGTGAAAGTAACAAGGATTAAACTTAAATACCCTTGGTTTTTATTTCAAAACCATATAAAGGATATAACTAGATTGTTTATACACTTGATCTTGTAAAACTTTTTGATTCCTTGTTTCTTGATGAGAACCGGTTGAAGAGAGGAAAACAAGAGAGGAAATGATTTTGCTACTACTTGAATTATTGGATGAATGAGTTTTAAATGAAATGAAGACTTTATGTATTGTGTATAAATCTAGTCATGAAAAAAATCTACCCAATTTGAGTACCAATCCCCCTAACCGGATTTTGTGGATCTTGTGTCCTCAAAATATATTTTTTTTTTCTTTTCTAATAACTTGTATATAATTTGTAAATAAATATTTGATAAAGTGTAAGTAAATGTGTAGGAAATGTACAAGTAAAGGTAAATGGAAGTTTTTGGTACAAGTAAGTTTTTAATAAGTCAAAATAGAATGTATTGAGATAATAAAAATTGTAAAAATACTTTCCTTGTGAAATTTGAGTGATAAAAATAATTATCGTAAAATTTTTAAGAAAACGTCGTAATAATTAAACTTTAACGATTAAAATACCAAATAAATTTGAAACACTAGAAAAACTAAAAATATAGTTTTTATCAACTAAATGTAAGTATAAAATATCTCGGGATCATTTTTGAAAGTAACGGATTAAATATACAAAATAATAACTCACGCGATTACGTTTATTAAATATAAAAATTACGCGTTGAAGGTGAAATGAAATGTCGTGAATGATCTAATGAGATGCACATGATGTCAATGAAATGTAGACTAATCATAGTCCATATGAAATGTACGTGAAGTTATGATCATGAATTTGCCGCTAAACCTCCAAGGTTACGCGAATTTGAAACAAGTAAACCAAGTTTACTATAAATGTTGAAATAATGAGACATGAACTGTGTCAAGAAATGACCTGAAAGTACGGGTTGTCACATTGATTTTCGGTATGTCTCATTTCTTTTAGGTACTTCATTGGTCAAATTTTAGTCGCCCAAATCATTAGTACTTTGTATTTTGCTTATTTCGTTTTTGGATCTTTGGAATCAATTGTAGAAAGTGGTTTCACCTGTTTATATAATTTTTTGTAAAAAACAAAATTGCCTCATTTGGATTTCTCATTGAAACTGTAGCTTTAGGAGCTGCTTGGGAATGCATGTTTAAACTGCAGTTTGTTTTACTTATAAAAATCACATACCATGAACCAAACTGAATCACATAGGACATATACCCGTACCATCTTCATAAGCTAATGAGATATGTAAGCCAAAACTACTCTTAAGTAGACCTATAAATTCGGAAAGAGTGTACGCATTTTGTTATATATTGACATTATGAAAGTTTTGTTAACAGGTAGTTATTAGGGAGGTAGAAAAATTCCGTCGAATGATCTGAAACAAAGCTCCGCCGCAACTCGGCGGGCCGTTGCCTACCTCGTGATATATATAAGTTCAATCCTAAGTTTATTCTTCCTAATCCCGCGCCTCTATCACCTACACACACGACCACTTTTGACTTCCTTGTTTCCTTAAACCTAAACTCAGCCACAATATTTAGCAAAACACAAGATATGATGTTCCTTGATGTTAATGTTATAACACACAAACTGAAGATCGAACACCCGTTTTCTCAACCCACGAATGACAAACTAAAAAACTCGTGTATTGTTTTGTTTTATCAGATGAATCTCATGTATTCTTAGATCAATCTCATGGTGGAGAGTGTGTTTTCGTCCCTTAATCAGGTACGACGGATGAAAGATATAATCATAGTTGTTACTGATCCATTAGTCCAAAATTTATGGTTTTAAACTAGAACCAAAACCGGACTTTTGATGTAGGTAAATAGTTGACTTCTAGTTTCAAATGAAAGAAGCGGGGAAGTGTTTGGAGTTTCCTACAGTGAGTTATGATAGTTTTCGTACAACCTGTTTATTGGAATCAAGCTGGTCATTGACTTTAGGTGTCAAACTTGCTGGTTTTCAACTTCCAAATTAACATAAATTTAAAGACTTTAACTCAGAAACTATTTTCGCAAACTAAAACCATATAAGAAACATCACATAAAGGAAAATTCTATGTTAGTTGACAATATCAGTATATATTTACAGTTTAAATGATCAAGATTTGACTTTTTACAAATGGGATGTAAATAACAGAATCTAACAATATGGTTGATTTAGTTGCCAATTTACCAAAACCCGACAACCCAACCCGTTTTGACCCGAAACATGATAACCCGACCTGGTAACACCCCTAGTTGTTAGACTTGTACCAAAATGAGTCATTGACCGAGTCGAGTTGACTCGTGACTCGTACTAGTCAGAAAATGACTTGTACAAAATGGTTGAATGACGAACTAAAGACCTAAGTACCTAACTGTGTCCGAATCGTGTCCCGATTGGCCACATTTTCCAACTAATTAACAGTCTTGACTTTCGTTGACTATCCCCAAATGATTATTGCATGAACTATGTCATATGTGTTTCTTTTTCTTGTTGAACTTTTGTCCAGATGATATAAGTCTGTGTCTTTCTTTTGATGTGATCTATTAAATTTCAGATTCCAAATATGGAACATACAGGGAAAGAACCAATTCAAGCACAATCACAATCACAATCTCAATCCAATTCTTTACTTCAATCAACTAGAAGATTGAAGAGGGATAGAGCATCGGCATATGCAACTCCATCTGTTGATGAAAAGGGAAGAGAGACACTCATATGGAATTCGTGTCAAAATGTTATCCGTGTTGGCGGTGAGATAGCATCATGTATAAAAGGGACTTCAGAAGTTTGTTTTATTATTGCAGAGGAAGTGGAGGAAATACGATTGCGAAACGTTGAAAGACGAACTGTTGGAGGTATTGAAAAGGATACAATTGAAACTCACTATTCAATTTGCTATGCAAATGTTATGCAAATGTTATGCAATGTATATAAATGTAAAGTGATCTTTTGCTATAAACGTGAATTCTTGATTCCTTTATATTTATATGTAAATAAATACAACAAATATTGTCTAGTTTAGGTTTACACATTGATACAGATTCGTACATGTGGTGACGCTAGAGTCCTAGCGTGAAGAAGACTTTTGTTCGGCCAACCGAACTCCAAAGAACAAATGACAACTGCCAAGAATTTCTTATTATTATAACTTGTTCATCCATCCATGCATTACAATTGTTTAAATAGGAAATAGAAATAACTAACAAATAAAAAAACTAGGAAAAACAAATAACCACTAGAATTCAAATAAAAGATTACTATCAAAGTTTAAAAATAATCTGGATGGATGAGGATAAAGAGACAGCGGCTTCTAGCCACTGTTTGCCGGGTCAGGTCTCGTAACAACATCTTCGGTTGGTTCTTCCAACGGGTCCCCATCCGTATCATCCTCCCCCTCTAAAAAAGGACTCGACCTCGAGTCATCTTCATCACCGGGAACATATGGAGCTAAGTCAGCTACGTTAAAGGTGGCATACACCTTGTAATGACCTGGTAGATCGATCTTGTAGGCATTATCGTTGATCCGACGCAGAACACGGAACGGACCATCCGCCCGCGGGCGAATCTTCCTGAATCAGCCTTGGGGAAAACGGTCACGGTGCAAATAAATCCAAACGAGATCACCTTCGTTGAAAACCACACGTCGTCCGTGTTTATTAACCCGAGTCTGGTATTGTAAATTATGTTTCACAATTTGCTCCCGAACCTGTTCATGCAAACGCTTAATTTGGTCAGCTTGTTCAACCCCGTCGGCACTAAAATGTTCGATCTCTGGAAATGGTGCCAAATCTAAGGGTGTAAAGGGGTTCCTGCCATACACCACAAAAAACGGACTACGCCCTGTCGAGCTATGATTGGACCGGTTATAAGCAAACTCCGCCTGCGGCAAGACAAGATCCCACTTCTTTGGGTTATCACCGACTAGTGACCTCAGTTTGACCATCTGTTTGCGGATGGTAGAAACTACTAAAATGTAGCTTGGCACCCAAACGCTTCCACAACGTACGCCAAAAATGGCTAATGAACTTGACATCGCGATCTGATGTAATCGTTTTTGGGACCCCATGCAAGCGTACAATTTCAGCAAAATAAAGTCGTGCAACCTGGGACGCGTCAAATGTCTTGACATACGGAATAAAATGTGCCATTTTATAAAAACGGTCAACCACCACCATTATCGAATCCTTCTTTCGTTGTGTCAAGGGTAACCCTACGACGAAATCAATACTAACGTCCTCCCAAGGCCTAGCAGGAACCGGCAATGGCGTGTATAAGCCTTGGTTCGTATGGTGGGTTTTGGCGACATGGCAAACTCGACATCGCTTCAATACCTTGGAAACATCTCGTATAATCTTTGGCCAATAAAAGCGATCTTGGACCATCGAGATGGTCTTAGCTCTTCCAAAATGTCCCGATAAAGCTCTGTTAATACAAATAAGCCGTAAAAACGTTTATTTATATTTACGATCTTCTAATGTTTTGTCGATAACAAACGTAAAATCATATTAACGAAACAAATAAAATACGTAAATGGTTTGAACTAATAGTTTTCTAACATATTCACATTTTAACATGAAACACTAAAACAAGTATAAGTGATTTTATGATCTAGATATATATATGTACAACAACTAGTGTTTACATATTGGGTTAACAAGTATAAGTGATTTTATGATTTAGATATATATGTACAACAACTAGTGTTTACATATTGAGTTAACATATACTTAAGCTAAGTATACTAAAATGGGTAAAAACAAGTATATACAAAATAGATAAAAACTAGCAAATGGTTTTGACCCATAACCCATGGTTTTATATATACCACTTAACCAAGTTCAATGTATCCTTAAGGTACATTGTATCTAGAAAGAAAACCATGGATCAAACCATAACCCATGACCCATGACCCATAACCAAAAATACCCATGAGTAAAGAGGAGCGTTCCACGGATCCCTAGCTTTGTGCTAGCCGGATCCCAAGTGGAAGGGATCCGTGGGATCCGGGGAACAGTAGGATTTTTCCTCTATAAATAGTGAGCCATTTCTTCATTATTTCTCATCCCTTTCAAGCCTCTTTCTAACACACTTTCTCCCCTGAGTTAGATCTCACTAACCTTAGATCCAAGAGATCTATGTTTGTAGTTTTGTTTTTGTGTGATCTTTTAGGTTCCTCTTAAAGGCAAGATCACCACCTTTGAAGTCGAGCAAGCTCAAGTCCATGAGTTGTCATGCTTCCTCATCATCAAGGCTATTGAAGTCTTCTTGTTAATGATTCCTTTCTTTCCTCAAAGAAGTGTAGTGTTGAAGACATTAGTGAAAGATGTCTCGAGTGTCAAGACGAAGATATTAGTGAAGGGTATCTATCGTCTATAGGATAAGCACTTGTGGTAGGTGCTTAGAAGCCAAGACAAAGAAGCATTAGTGAAAGGTGCTTAGAAGTCAAGACAAGGAAGCACTAGTGAAAAGTGCTTAGAAGTGAAGACACAAGACATTAGTGAAAGGTGTCTTGTAGATCTAGTCAAAGGCATTAGTGAAAGGTGCCTTAGATGTACATTCGATATGGTGTGTTTCGATGTACAAGATAGACTAGTATAGGATCCAAGGATATTGATATCCTTGATGATGTTGTAAAGGAGTAGATCTCCTTTGGGATTAGTCGTTGGTGTAGTGTGGTAGTAGTTCCTCCATTGCATTGGAACTAGGTGCTTAGCCTAGTACCTAATAAAGGGTAGGCGACGTTGTGAAGGTGTAGTTCACCTTGGAGTGAAAGAACTAGGTACTTAGCCTAGTACCTTATAAAGGGTAGGCGACGTTGTGTAGGAGTGGTTCACCTTGGAGTGAAAGAACCCGGTGGTTAGCCTAGCACCGGAAAAAGGGTAGGCGACGTTGTGAAGGCTTCTCCGCTATAAGGAGATTGGTGTAGTGATTACGAACTCTCGAGTAGGTGACTCGGGGAGTGGAGTAGGGCAAGTAAGGTGTCCTTGTAGCCGAACCACTATAAATACTTGTGTTGTGGTTTTGTGCTTCTTACTCTTATCTTTTCATTACTTAACTTTATATGCTTGTTTATCAACATCCAACACACACATCCAAATAGATTGACATAAGTCGATCTAAATAAATTAAAAGGAAGTTTTAATTGGTAAAACTATTCAACCCCCCCTTCTAGTTTTGCACAATTGGAATCAGAGCTTCGTTACCTAGTTTCTTGAAGTATATTGTACTTTAAAAACTTGATACGATCCATAGTTAATTGAAAACTACAAAGAAGGTTTTTCATAAAAACAAACACCATGTTTTTCAAAAATGATATGTTTGGATGTTGATTTGATAACAACATTTTTCTTATTTTCTTTTCCATTTAATTGTACTAATCTTCCTTGTCATGTTTATTAGTCAAGGCTCATACCCACCAAGCTTTAGGAGTTGCTTGGTAACAAAAATACCTTCCT
Source organism: Chrysanthemum seticuspe (assembly GCA_019973895.1). Lineage (NCBI taxonomy): Eukaryota > Viridiplantae > Streptophyta > Magnoliopsida > Asterales > Asteraceae > Chrysanthemum > Chrysanthemum seticuspe. The sequence goes on from BPTQ01000002.1 coordinate 104,455,046, forward strand.
TAAGAAGATATCTTAAACGCAAAGGAGCGGGAATCGTCTAAGTGACATTTACTGTGTCATTTGTAAAGACATTCCTAAGTGCGCTAGAGGTATGATTTTCTTTTTACTTTGCTTGATAATTAAGTATACCTATTTAGGTATTTATATGATTATCTTTTGTGCTTATACATGTTTTAATGAAGCTTCATTAGGAAGCCTTTTTCTCACATACGTGTTATATTTCTCGTCTATAGTCGTAGTATATAAAACTTATGTTTTATTTCTCTTAATCCAACAATAAAACAAAACACGTATTTCAAAAAATTCCTCCTTCCCTATAAATAATCCCACCGTCGACCATTCTACCAAACCCTCACTTTTTCAAAATTTCCAATTTCAAAAATTCCCTCTCATTCAAAAACTTCATCTTCCTCCTCATTCCATCTCATCCGAAACCAAGAAGATCCACCATCAACATGGTTTACATCGCACTCGTGCTCATCGCCCTAACACTCATCGCACTTGTGTTCCCTATGATGAAGTTCACATACGGAGACATTTACTTTGTGTTGTTAATCTATATTGGGGTTATATACCCAATCCTTTGTATCATCCTAAGTATTGAAATGCAATATTATTAATAATCTAGTTTATCTATGTTATTTTTATCATAATGTGTTTGTCACTTATTTTGATCTATGTGTTTTATGTTCCTTCATGATACATTAGAAGTCATGTATGCATGCTAAAAGATAATGTAGGATAAAACATATTTCGTGGTATAAAAACTGTAAAACCTTTGTTTTTATCAAATTTGTTTCTGATACTACAGATCCACGGATCCCGGAAGATATACTAGCCGGATCCCTTTTGTAAAGGAACCGTGGGATCCGTATTACTGGAAAACAGTGTTTCATGCAAGACTAAAAAAAAAAAAAAAAAAACCACTATCTTTCTAAAAATAATAATCCATTAGAAAGTCAAAACCGTGAGTATGTTAAAGTGTTAAATACCATTGTTAATAAAAATCTAATAAAACGTTAGATATTCTTTAGTTAACCACAAGCATCACTTTCTATTAACTCGTCTTCTCTCTAGATTCAACTATGACGCATGAATATGAGTTTGATTTTTCACTCACTAGCGTCTACGCTCCGAACATCTCTCTCGAACCTAACACACCTGGCAATCATGTCCGTGGGTTCAATAATCTCGAAAACCGTCACTTCCATTAAGGACGTATTATAGACACCTCTCTACAATTCGAAGAAGGTATCAATACCTCCTTTCGAGCCATAGGACTAGAATGTCTTCTTGAAATCAACGAGAAGATATGTCCAAGGTTCATAATGGAATTCTTCCGTCAAGTAGAACTCGTTCGTAATGAGGATCGCTCTCTATCTCTTTGGTTTTATATCAAAAACCAAAAGTTTACTTTAAGCCTTAGGCATTTTGCTCACATCCTCCGAATTCCAAACTATGGACAATGTGCCTTCACCGAAGATTGGTCTCTTGATTCTCTCTTCAACTTTCGTGAAGAAAATAGTCCATATTCCTCACACATACCCTCCCCGGAAGATTTACATCGCATTATATGCAAACCTCGACCATATTACTCCGATCCAAACATTATCTTCACACGGGACATCCGAGAAGAATACAAGCCTCTTGCACTCATCTTGCGTGAGAATGTTTGGAGTCTTAGGGGAAATCGAGAAATTCTTCCCGCTTTACATGTTGTACTGTTTGCTAACACAACAACCATACAATCTCGCCTACTTCTTCGCAAGGCGAATTGCAAACCTTCAAGGCTCCAAGAATAAACTCATTCCATATGGAATGTTCTTGACGCGCCTCTATCACAATGTCATGCACTTTCATCCTCAATTTCAAACTCCGTTGTACGTACTTGTGAACAAGATGATGGAACCGCTGAACATTTCCCTTATGAAGACGTTCTTCATTCCTATATCCGTCAACACTCATCAACCTTTTGATGATCCATCTAGCGAAAACACTTAAGGAACTTAGTAGTCTTTCAAATAGGATCAATCCTTTTGTACTCGTGCTTTATTAATGTAATCCAATTTCTCTTATCAAATAAAACATCTTACATTTGATATCTTAGAACTCCCTTTAGACTATCCTTGAGATATAATGCATTGCCAAGATCATTGCATACCTTTAGTAAAGATTCTGTTGAGCAGATGGGCGGATCCCAAAGTTTGTGCTAGACGGATCCCTACACTTAGGGAACCGTGGGATCCGGACCAACAGAAAATGCAATTGCAAGCATTATATTTTAAACATATCCTTAGAACATCTCACACTAAGCTAAACATAGTGTCTTAAGGCAAATTAAGTCCTTATCAAGATAGGTTGATCCTTCCTACTCACACACAACTCACCTAGATCACACTCTAAGACTCTTGTAGATCTACCATTTCATTTTTAACCCATTACTCTTCCGCTCTCAAACTCACACTTCATTTTCTACTTGATCCTTCACATCTAGCCTTAGAAATCTCTCGATTATGGCAAAATTGCTCATTAATCATCCTCATCTCAAAATTGATCAAAATCTAGTTTTCCCATCTCAAAGCTTCTAGGATATCTTCCTAAACACTATCCTAAGACACAACCTGATCTCTAGGATCATTTAGTTTCAATTTACACTCTAAATCTTTAGTGTCATCCTTGCTCATCCATTGGTACTCTTGGAAATTCCAAATCCTTCCATAAAAGACAATCATTAGCTACAAACACTCATTACCTTCAAGCACTTAAGCACCCCTTCATTTAAAACACTTAGGAGGACTAAAACACTCAAGATGTCATATATCTTAGATCTTAGAAACATCATTTCCACTCTTTCATAGCTGCTGAAAGCCGGATCCCTAGGATTAGCCTAGACGGATCCCCCTGAGGAGGGAACCGTGGGATCCGGATGACAGTTTAGGTCAAATCTTGCTAAAACAATCATTTCAACTCATCTTCCTAACTCAAACACTCCATCTCATCTTAAATGAGTTCCTAGAACAGTGCAAACTCTGAAGTTGACTCTTGTGCATTTTAATCATCACATTCCAATGAATCTTAGTGGCTTAAGGCTTAAATGCACTTGCCAAATCTCTTAGTTTATAAACCACCTTGTTAGGACCTCCATAGTCATCACTCTCATCCTAACGTTCAGCTCTTGCAACCTCTTGAAATCATCTCATCATGAGGAAAACCCCAAGTAGTAACTTATCCACCAAAGAACCACCCACGAAAAAGGCTTGTGCTATACACGGAATCTCTTCAACCGAATCATCTCCGGTCAAGCCAACAAATGATAGGATCCTTCATCATCCAATCAAACCAACTCCTAAAAGGATAATACCCACAAAACTACCAATGCTAAACACCACCATACCTCCTAGGCCAAACAATATCATCTCCACTAAACCATCACCATTGGTTCCTAGAGCTATCTCATTTACATCCCCACAATCATCACCTCACCTCTACAATTTAGAGGACTTGCCACCTAGGCCGTCTCATCCGCTTCCGCCGACAACATTCTCCTCATTAGGAGGAATAATGATTCAAAATCAAGGTGTTGAGTCAACACTTGCTCCGGCTTCCTTTTCGCCGTTTCCATCATATAATCCCATTTGGATTATAAGAAATCATCAAAGTCAACCACCCGACCATATGGAAGTTGACACTTCTCTACCACCACTATCATCCTTGGTCAAGCCATTCTCAAATGCGCCTCCACCAATCCCTCCATCGTTTGAAGCTCCACAAGCCGCTTCACTTGATCCTTTGCATCAAGCCATTTCATTTCATCCACCACCACTACCTAGCCATGACAAAGATTGCTATCATTGTCAACATGTTGAAAGTTTGATACATGAAGTACGAGAAGACCAACGTTTCATGTTCTATCATCTCCTCGAACGTTTCGACGAGATCAAACCTAAACAAAACTTGAGCTAGAAGATTTTAGTGGTGTCCTAGCATCAAGCGTTAGTTGGTTTAGAAATTCCTAATCATGTATTTTCTTATTTTCTTTGTTTTTAGAGTCATGTTTGTCATAACTCTAGTTTTATTAAATGGAATTACATGCTACTTGTTATTTTATTGAGCATATGTTTACTTTGTACTCATATCTCATTTATGTGATAACATTACTTGTTATATCACCTTTGCTGAAATTTATCAGCTAATACGGATCCCTACAAGGAGGGAACCGCAGGATCCGTGAGACATAAAGCTTTCTTTCTACTAACTTGGACCACTTTTGCAGGAAATTGTGAATTATACTTGTTTTCTAACCTTTGTTTTGTAGTTGTTCAATTTACACGCGAAGACTTTGACATCCCAAAGCTAGGGGAAGCTTTAGGTCAAAGCAATACATTGCAAATTATTTGCAATACTAGGTTTACATTTCGTGACTTCCCGTTGCATAATTGCAATCATCTAGGGGGAGCACACCCGTCACATAGACGCAATCTTTTGCAAAAGTTAGTTGCAAATGAACTAGATTAGAATTACTTTCTTGACGCCCTTAGCTAGGGATGGACTCGTCAAGGGGGAGTAAAGACGAGATCATTTCCCGTTACTTGCTCTCTATCTCTTTTTATTTTCACATGTTTTTCTTAAAAACGATGTGCTGCTTTTCTTCAAACACTTTTTGTTTCGACAAAAAGGGGGAGAAGAAAGTAAAAACTACAAATTCAAACGTTTACGAATTTTAGCTTTTCCTTAAAATAATTTTATGTTTTGTCATCAACAAAAAGGGGGAGATTGTTAATACAAATAAGCCGTAAAAACGTTTATTTATATTTTACGATCTTCTAATGTTTTGTCGATAACAAACGTAAAATCATATTAGCGAAACAAATAAAATACGTAAATGGTTTGAACTAATAGTTTTCTAACATATTCACATTTTCACATAAAATACTAAAACAAGTATAAATGATTTTATGATCTAGATATATATATGTACAACAACTAGTGTTTACATATTGGGTTAACAAGTATAAGTGATTTTATGATTTAGATATATATGTACAACAACTAGTGTTTACATATTGATTTAACATATACTTAAGCTAAGTATACTAAAATGGGTAAAAACAAGTATATACTAAAATGGGTAAAAACAAGTATATACTTGATACGCTTACACAACGCGTTCGGGGTCAAAGGAACTTCCTTTTCGTCGAGCAAGTTTTTCAACACCCTAGGCAGTGAACCTAATCGTTGTAGTGTAGTATTAAGGTAAGCCACGGGAATTGATATCGTTCTCTAGGGGAATAGGAATGCTAGTGAGAAGTTACTACGCTAAGGTTGGGGTTGAGGAAGATTATTTTTTATCTTTTTTATGTTTTTTTAGAAAAGGAAAAGTACGAATCTCAGGGTTTGGATTTGGGGGGTTGGTATTTCTACCGATTACTCTACTATTATCTAATTATCTAAACTAAGGTGGTGGTAGTCTATGTCTAATTATTGTGTGCTCGTATGATAGTTAAAAGATGTGTTTACTTAGGTTTTACTACTCCTTAATTATCTTCTATTGGTGGTTGAATTGTCACGTCCTTATTCCTAGTTGCGTTGTGTTTCTAAAGTTGTAGGGTATGCGTTCCTCCCTAACTCTTTGAAGTTACCAAAGGGTCTCGTCTACAAAACCCACTAGGGATGATAAACTCTAACTCTAAGGCCTCTTTGGATAGTTTAGCTTACAACAACTCAAAGTGCTATAACCTAAGGTTCACAAAGATTAATCAAGCATTAAGTACACAACGAATGACCTATCGCATTACTAGATCATTAATCAACTAAGATAAGAAACAACCAATCAATATTCAATAATTAAGTTTCATATTCCCTAAGCAAACACACAAGTAAATTAGCCGGACATGGAGAACATGCAAGCATACACACAAATAATTGAAGACATAATTAAATTAATGAAGTAAACAACTTATCTTGGTGTAAGATAGGGTTTAGAACCCTAAAATACGACCTTGGTTCGGTTTAGGTTTTACTCCAAAAGTTTACCCAAAAGACTACTCTCTAAAACTGAAAAATTCGGATTCTATATATAAGATTACATGTGCGACGACGTCACCTTATGATTTGTGACGCCGTCGTGTCGCCGTCATTAGGGTTTCGTCTTGGCCAAGTTAATCTTGCGACGGCGTCATCTTATGCTTGTGACGCTGTCCTCTTTAGCTTCTGACGCCGTCTGGATTGAATCTAGGCCGTCTGAGTTGCGACGACCTACTCTTTTAAAGCCCGACGCCGTCCTCCAAAAACAAGCAATTTCTCTTCTGAGTCGTCACAAATTCCTCCGACGGCGTCGCAGATTAAGCAGTGACGCCGTCCCCTTGTAATTTAGCAGCTTGAGTGTCTCGATTCTTGACTTTGGCCATTTTCTTCATATATCCGCGCCTTTTCATCCAAATAAGTGCCATTACAGCAGTTTGCCTTCAAGAGACCTAAAAAGTGAAAAGGAACGATATTAAGCAATAACGGATACAAAAGTGATCAAATAAGGGCTTAAACGACCCCTCAAAAAGGTACATTTTAAAACCTTATCAATACTAAATAGATAAAAACTAGCAAATGGTTTTGACCCATAACCCATGGTTTTATATATACCACTTAACCAAGTTCAATGTATCCTTAAGGTACATTGTATCTAGAAAGAAAACCATGGATCAACCCATAACCCATGACCCATGACCCATAACCAAAAATACCCATGGGTAAAGAGGAGCGTTCCACGGATCCCTAGCTTTGTGCTAGCTGGATCCCAAGTGGAAGGGATCCGTGGGATCCGGGGAACAATAGGATTTTTCCTCTATAAATAGTGAGCCATTTCTTCATTATTTCTCATCCCTTTCAAGCCTCTTTCTAACACACTTTCTCCCCTGAGTTAGATCTCACTAACCTTAGATCCAAGAGATCTATGTTTGTAGTTTTGTTTTTGTGTGATCTTTTAGGTTCCTCTTAAAGGCAAGATCACCACCTTTGAAGTCGAGCAAGCTCAAGTCCATGAGTTGCCATGCTTTCTCATCATAAAGGCTATTGAAGTCTTCTTGTTGATGATTCCTTTATTTCCTCAAAGAAGTGTAGTGTTGAAGACATTAGTGAAAGATGTCTCGAGTGTCAAGACGAAGATATTAGTGAAGGGTATCTATCGTCTATAGGATAAGCACTTGTGGTAGGTGCTTAGAAGCCAAGACAAAGAAGCATTAGTGAAAGGTGCTTAGAAGTCAAGACAAGGAAGCACTAGTGAAAAGTGCTTAGAAGTGAAGACACAAGACATTAGTGAAAGGTGTCTTGTAGATCTAGTCAAAGGCATTAGTGAAAGGTGCCTTAGATGTACATTCGATATGGTGTGTTTCGATGTACAAGATAGACTAGTATAGGATCCAAGGATATTGATATCTGATTCGCTCTGAACGATCTATCTTTTATTATTCAACCACTTGTGAATGGTCAATCATAAAAGTCAAACAGCTCAGAACAAAATGCAATTAAGTCCAGAGGAGTTTAGTGTATCCCCGGGTCGTTAAGTCCCAACGAGGTGTGTAAACTGTAATACAACGAATCTGTGATCGGGTAAATATTGAATAGGAAAAGGTTATGATTGATTACACTAAGGAAATTAAATCTAATAAAGACTTTGAAGTCATTTTAATTCTATATTTAAAATCGATTAACGTTTAAAACCTAAAACGTATACGTTTACAGAATTTTACATTTATTTTTAAACTAAAAATGATGATTGAAAACTATTTAAGAATTAAAACTAATTTTTAGGATTTTTCTTGATTTATTTTGAATTAAAAACTAATTTTGAACATTTAAAATATAGCTTAAAATGCTAAAAATTAGGAAAATATGCAAGCAAATTACAAAACTATTTTTCAAAAATCAAATTTAACTAAAAAGATTTTTCAAAACTGGAATCACATTTTTTTGACTTTTTCTCTATTTATTATGAATTTAATACTATTTAATACTAATTAAAATGCTAGAAAATACTATTTAAACTAAGAAAATTATGGAAAAATATTTTTTTGGCTTTTTATATTTTTATAAAACTAATTAAATTGAAATTGCATTTTTCTGATCTTTTTCTGAATTATTTGGATTAAATGCTAATTAAAAATGCTAGAAAATGACATAAAATGCAGAAAATTAGTAAATGAACAGTGAAAAATATGAAAACTTCCAGTCAACGATAAAATAATACTGAGAACCCAGGAAAAATAACAGAAACTATTTTGGAGCACAAGAACAATGATTTGGGCGCACAACTAATGAAATAAGCACATGTAAATAAGCTAAAATCTAACCATAAGCTACTATAAGCTACCTTAGCCTTAATCTAACCTAAATTATGCTAATGCAACTGAATGGGACCCTAAAAGCACAGGCTAGAAGCGTTATAGCTATAAAACAGGTTCTATCAAACTTATGCCAAACGGCCCTTATGCATCTACTTTAAGCTAAATTATAAGCTAATCTAGTGAACCAAACTGAAAACCAGAAATGAGGTACTCAAGATCACCAACCAATGAACAACTAGACCAATTTTTAGATCCTAACAAGCTAATATGAAACCTGTATAGTTGCTGCAAGTTACCTGTAACTCGCTCAGTATGTGCTGAGCGTGAACAGGGGAGTTTACAGCTTATTGAGCAGCTTGTTTAGAGCTTAAGAAAAATTCCAAAAATTCTCCAAAAATGGTTTATCAAAACTAGACCAACTAATCTTGATTTTCCCAAAATTTCAATAACTTTGAACCAGAATTGAATCCATGAAAAATCAATAAAGTTGTGCCAAAAATCACTTTCTCCACTTTTTGACTTTTTTGAAAAACTTGAAAGGTTGACTTTTATGAACTTTGATTGATCTAAATTGACTGAAAATGGAATAATACGCTATTTTAAGACTAGAATAAGCTATATGGACTATGTATGCACCTATTTGATTGATTATGCAATGCAAAAGTTTGACAGACTAAGAAAAATTAGGAAATTAAGAGGATTTTGAATTTTAACTAAAAAAGATATGTATTTTATGACTACACTATGCTAATTAAACCTAAAGTGAGCTAATTAGACTGTATGTGAAGCCTACACTGAACTGGAACACATAAAAAGAGCTGGATCCAAACACCCCCTTAAAGTGGCCACAATGAAAACTTATAAAGCAACAGGTGAGCTCAGGGCATGTAATCACTAAACAGTCCTATAACAACTTAAATTAACCTTAATGAAACATAAATTAACAATATTAATCAGCAATTGATCAACAGAACTAATTAAGTATCTTGTACACTTAAAAAAAATAAACTTGAAAATTAAATGAAACAAACTGAACACCTTGACTTCTATCTGAATCAAGCCTAAACAAGTTCAAATATCACACACAAGTGTTTCCAGGCCTGCTCCAATATCCCAAGAACAGGTTAGCCCCCTCCTTTGACTTTCATTGACCAGTGTATAATATTGCTTGAAAGGGATTTCTAAGCTCACTAAAAGCTACAGACAGCTTTAGTAAGCTTATTTGGATTAGAATTAAGCTACTTGGAGCTTGAGCTTTAGCAAATTTAAAACTGATTTTATGACAGAAAATGTAAAAACAGGGAACTTTATCAAACTTTGAATTATTACTGAAAATGAGTTACAACTGGCTAAAATGCCTTAGTTCAGTACAAGGAAGATTAAAATTACAATTTAGAACTTAATTAAGACATAAAAATTAAAAAATGACATATATGAAAAATGAAAACTAAAAACTACTACTCATCTCTCCTTTTCTCCCTCTATTTATTCAACAAGATGTCTTCCCACTTGTACTCTGATCATTTCCCACTTCTTATTTGAGCTGTTGGATGAGTGGAACCCTTTTTAGCCGTTGATGAGCTTTTTGGCGCCAAAAAGATATAGCAACTGGTTCTGATAGCTTGGACAGGTGAGAGAGCAATAAATGCATCTTGTTGTGTTGTGGAGGTGGAGGGGAAAAGGAATGGTGAGGATGAGCTGGAGGTAAGGTGATGGTGAGTGTTGCAGAGTGGTTGAAGAAGGAGGAAAAAACAAGGGGCGGGAGTTGATTCGGTCAAACAAGGTGTTGACCGTGTTTTATTAATGGGAAGGGTTCACAAAAGGGGGTCACGGGTTGTTTTGGCCTGGTTCAAGAAGCTCAAGGGATTTGGTATTAATAACAAGGACCAAAATTGCAATTTCACAAAAACCAAGGGACCGAAACTGTAATTATCCAATATTCATCATAGGGACCAATTATGACAAGTTTAATTTACCAAAGGACCAAAAATGTTAATTTTTCAATTTAAAATATCCAGGGGTAAATTCTGTCAATCTTTGAAACTTCAGGGACCAAAGCTGCCATTTTGCAAAATTGACTTTATAAGACTAATTTTGACAACTTGAAAATCCCTGAGGGCATTTTATGAAAAATTACATGTTTTGAATAACCAGGGACTAGGTTTTTACAATTATTGAATAAAACACGGTCTAAATATTTTTTTCTGTCTTTTTGAGACTTTTCAAAGTGTTTTTGACTGGTTTTGCAGTGCAGAAGGAACAAAAATGATGAGTATTTACACACTCATCAATCCCTCACACTAAACTATTGCTAGTCCCTAGCAATTTTTTGTGAAAACTTAATGGATTTAAGTCTCTTTACCAAAAGCCATTACTTCTGGAGTAGCCAAATGTTTCAGTTCAAGTAAGAACTATGGTACACTGATAACCATATGATTTTGAGCAAATCACCAGCTTCCAACGGATTTGATTTGTCTTTACCAGAAGCCGTTTGCTTCTGGACTAGCCAACTCTTAGATAAAATATCTTTGGTGAGTCGATTTACCAATTATGGTTTTCCAACTGCCTTTACCACAAGCCATAAACTTGACGACCCCAAATTTTGATTCGCTCCGAACGGTCTATCTTTTATTAGTCAACCACTTGTGAATGATCAATCATAAAAGTCAAACAGCTCAGAACAAAATGCAATTAAGTCCAGAGGAGTTTAGTGTATCCCCGGGTCGTTAAGTCCCAACGAGGTGTGTAAACTGTAATACAACGAATATGTGATCGGGTGAATATTGAATAGGAAAAGGTTATGATTGATTACACTAAAGAAATTAAATCTAATAAAGACTTTGAAGTCATTTTAATTCTATATTTAAAATCGATTAACGTTTAAAACCTAAAACGTATGTTTAAATAAAATTACGTGAACGTACGAAATAAAACGTGAAAATAAAGAAGTAAAATACCTACGGATATGGAAAATACATTTTTACAATCCTAATGATGCAAGAAAATTATTGGAAAAATAAAATTATTTTTATGACTATTTATTTAATTATTATTAATTAAAAACTATTTTTAACTATTTAATAATACCCTAAAATATTAGAAAATATGAAATAAAGCTAGAAAAGTGAAATTATGACTTAGAAAAATCTAAAATATTATAAAACTTATTTTAAAACTGAAAATTATATCTTTGATAAAATATCTTTGGTGAGTCGATTACCAATTATGGTTTTCCAACTGCCTTTACCACAAGCCATAAACTTGCGGGCTAGCCAACTCTTCACTAATTAAAGATATGGTGAGCTGAATACCATACAATTTTGGGCAAATTGCAAGCCGTCAACGGATTTGAGATATCTTTATCAAGAGCCGTTTGCTCTTGGATTAGCCAATCCTTTTGTTTATTAGACATGGCGGACTGATAACCGTAAGCTGAGTAAGAGCAAAACACTTACTCCAAAAAAATAAATTTGGCCAAAAATGGGGGAATTGGGTGGTATAATTACATGATAAAATTCGTGAGAATTCCCCCCCACACTAGAAATGAATATTGCCCTCAATATTCAAAGTACCGGCGGTTATGCCGAAACATAGAACGTAAAAGGGAAATACTACGGCCATTATTTTTGTGATTTTTTTTTTTTTTTTTTTTTTTTTTTTTTTTTTTTTTTTATTGAAATTTTATATACAACAGCGGGGGGCAACTCCCCCACACTAGGGTGGTACACACGGGTGAAAACCCATGTTTAACTACTGTTTTTGATTACCGAGTCGCTAGCTTGACTCGACCCCGAAATAATTTGTTCATGGGGAAATAAGTGGAGGAGACAATCTCCATCGGACTTTCATTCAAGATGTTTGTATAAACATTGAAGTACGTGAAAGTTCCACACCGATGAGGTATACATAGATCCGGCTCACAAATAATAAATGAAAATGCCGGGGTCAAAGATAGTGTCCTCATTCCCGAAGGAGTGAAGAACAGGAGAAGCCACGGGATAGGTGAAGAAGAGAAAGAAAGTCATGATAAACATCATGACTAACTCATCATCACCCACAGGAGAATTCATAATAGCATGAATCTCATCATTTAAGCTCAATTGGTCTAGACATATCCCGGGTGTGTCTAGATCAAAGTAGAAGTTATCATACTCCGGTGGATATATGATATGAGTGAGTTCACAGGAGAACTCTTCATGAAGAGAATCATTCACATGAAGTGTATTTGTGAACTCTTGTTCCATTGTGGGCTCATCACTATCCTCGTCAAAGATTGGATTGTTAGAAATCCAAGTGAATTCAGATTCGAATTCAAATAGAGGATTGGTGAAAGTAGCTTTGAACTTTTTCAATCATTTTGCACATGAAACAGATAAAAACACATTTCAATGATATTTATAGTATTTTGTGGCATTTCTGAGTGTTTTCAGATGTTTTAGCAGTCTAGATGGGTATAAAATGATGTGTATTTAGACACACATCAATCCCCCACACTAAACTATTGCTAGTCCCTAGCAATCTTTTATGAAAATTTAATGGATTTTAATCTCTTTACCAAAAGCCATTACTTCTGAAGTAGCCAATTGTTTCAGTTCAAGTAAGAACCTTGGTACAATGATAACCAAATGATTTTGAGCAAATCACCAGCTTTCAACGGTTTTGATTTGTCTTTACCAGTTATGCTTTTGGACTAGCCAACTCTTAGATAAAATATCTTTGGTGAGTCGATTACCAATTATGGTTTTCCAACTGCCTTTACCACAAGCCATAAACTTGCGGGCTAGCCAACTCTTCACTAATTAAAGATATGGTGAGCTGAACACCATACAATTTTGGGCAAATTGCAAGCCGTCAACGGATTTGAGATATCTTTATCAAGAGCCGTTTGCTCCTGGATTAGCCAATCCTTTTGTTTATTAGACATGGCGGACTGATAACCGTAAGCTGAGTAAGTGCAAAACACTTACTCCAAAAAAATAAATTTGGCCAAAAATGGGGGAATTGGGTGGTATAGTTACATGATAAAATTCGTGAGAATTCCCCCCCACACTAGAAATGAATATTTCCCTCAATATCCAAAGTACCGGCGGTTATGCCGAAACATAGAACGTAAAAGGGAAATACTACGGCCATTATTTTTGTGATTTTTTTTTTTTTTTTTTTTTTTTTTTTTTTTTTTTTTTTTTTATTGAAATTTTATATACAACAGCGGGGGGCAACTCCCCCACACTAGGGTGGTACACACGGGTGAAAACCCATGTTTAACTACTGTTTTTGATTACCGAGTCGCTAGCTTGACTCGACCCCGAAATAATTTGTTCATGGGGAAATAAGTGGAGGAGACAATCTCCATCGGACTTTCATTCAAGATGTTTGTATAAACATTGAAGTACGTGAAAGTTCCACACCGATGAGGTATACATAGATCCGGCTCACAAATAATAAATGAAAATGCCGGGGTCAAAGATAGTGTCCTCATTCCCGAAGGAGTGAAGAACAGGAGAAGCCACGGGATAGGTGAAGAAGAGAAAGAAAGTCATGATAAACATCATGACTAACTCATCATCACCCACAGGAGAATTCATAATAGCATGAATCTCATCATTTAAGCTCAATTGGTCTAGACATATCCCGGGTGTGTCTAGATCAAAGTAGAAGTTATCATACTCCGGTGGATATATGATATGAGTGAGTTCACAGGAGAACTCTTCATGAAGAGAATCATTCACATGAAGTGTATTTGTGAACTCTTGTTCCATTGTGGGCTCATCACTATCCTCGTCAAAGATTGGATTGTTAGAAATCCAAGTGAATTCAGATTCGAATTCAAATAGAGGATTGGTGAAAGTAGCTTTGAACTTTTTCAATCATTTTGCACATGAAACAGATAAAAACACATTTCAATGATATTTATAGTATTTTGTGGCATTTCTGAGTGTTTTCAGATGTTTTAGCAGTCTAGATGGGTATAAAATGATGTGTATTTAGACACACATCAATCCCCCACACTAAACTATTGCTAGTCCCTAGCAATCTTTTATGAAAATTTAATGGATTTTAATCTCTTTACCAAAAGCCATTACTTCTGAAGTAGCCAATTGTTTCAGTTCAAGTAAGAACCTTGGTACAATGATAACCAAATGATTTTGAGCAAATCACCAGCTTTCAACGGTTTTGATTTGTCTTTACCAGTTATGCTTTTGGACTAGCCAACTCTTAGATAAAATATCTTTGGTGAGTCGATTACCAATTATGGTTTTCCAACTGCCTTTACCACAAGCCATAAACTTGCGGGCTAGCCAACTCTTCACTAATTAAAGATATGGTGAGCTGAACACCATACAATTTTGGGCAAATTGCAAGCCGTCAACGGATTTGAGATATCTTTATCAAGAGCCGTTTGCTCCTGGATTAGCCAATCCTTTTGTTTATTAGACATGGCGGACTGATAACCGTAAGCTGAGTAAGTGCAAAACACTTACTCCAAAAAAATAAATTTGGCCAAAAATGGGGGAATTGGGTGGTATAGTTACATGATAAAATTCGTGAGAATTCCCCCCCACACTAGAAATGAATATTTCCCTCAATATCCAAAGTACCGGCGGTTATGCCGAAACATAGAACGTAAAAGGGAAATACTACGGCCATTATTTTTGTGATTTTTTTTTTTTTTTTTTTTTTTTTTTTTTTTTTTTTTTTTTTTTTTTATTGAAATTTTATATACAACAGCGGGGGGCAACTCCCCCACACTAGGGTGGTACACACGGGTGAAAACCCATGTTTAACTACTGTTTTTGATTACCGAGTCGCTAGCTTGACTCGACCCCGAAATAATTTGTTCATGGGGAAATAAGTGGAGGAGACAATCTCCATCGGACTTTCATTCAAGATGTTTGTATAAACATTGAAGTACGTGAAAGTTCCACACCGATGAGGTATACATAGATCCGGCTCACAAATAATAAATGAAAATGCCGGGGTCAAAGATAGTGTCCTCATTCCCGAAGGAGTGAAGAACAGGAGAAGCCACGGGATAGGTGAAGAAGAGAAAGAAAGTCATGATAAACATCATGACTAACTCATCATCACCCACAGGAGAATTCATAATAGCATGAATCTCATCATTTAAGCTCAATTGGTCTAGACATATCCCGGGTGTGTCTAGATCAAAGTAGAAGTTATCATACTCCGGTGGATATATGATATGAGTGAGTTCACAGGAGAACTCTTCATGAAGAGAATCATTCACATGAAGTGTATTTGTGAACTCTTGTTCCATTGTGGGCTCATCACTATCCTCGTCAAAGATTGGATTGTTAGAAATCCAAGTGAATTCAGATTCGAATTCAAATAGAGGATTGGTGAAAGTAGCTTTGAACTTTTTCAATCATTTTGCACATGAAACAGATAAAAACACATTTCAATGATATTTATAGTATTTTGTGGCATTTCTGAGTGTTTTCAGATGTTTTAGCAGTCTAGATGGGTATAAAATGATGTGTATTTAGACACACATCAATCCCCCACACTAAACTATTGCTAGTCCCTAGCAATCTTTTATGAAAATTTAATGGATTTTAATCTCTTTACCAAAAGCCATTACTTCTGAAGTAGCCAATTGTTTCAGTTCAAGTAAGAACCTTGGTACAATGATAACCAAATGATTTTGAGCAAATCACCAGCTTTCAACGGTTTTGATTTGTCTTTACCAGTTATGCTTTTGGACTAGCCAACTCTTAGATAAAATATCTTTGGTGAGTCGATTACCAATTATGGTTTTCCAACTGCCTTTACCACAAGCCATAAACTTGCGGGCTAGCCAACTCTTCACTAATTAAAGATATGGTGAGCTGAACACCATACAATTTTGGGCAAATTGCAAGCCGTCAACGGATTTGAGATATCTTTATCAAGAGCCGTTTGCTCCTGGATTAGCCAATCCTTTTGTTTATTAGACATGGCGGACTGATAACCGTAAGCTGAGTAAGTGCAAAACACTTACTCCAAAAAAATAAATTTGGCCAAAAATGGGGGAATTGGGTGGTATAGTTACATGATAAAATTCGTGAGAATTCCCCCCCACACTAGAAATGAATATTTCCCTCAATATTCAAAGTACCGGCGGTTATGCCGAAACATAGAACGTAAAAGGGAAATACTACGGCCATTATTTTTGTGATTTTTTTTTTTTTTTAATTTTTTTTTATTGAAATTTTATATACAACAGCGGGGGGCAACTCCCCCACACTAGGGTGGTACACACGGGTGAAAACCCATGTTTAACTACTGTTTTTGATTACCGAGTCGCTAGCTTGACTCGACCCCGAAATAATTTGTTCATGGGGAAATAAGTGGAGGAGACAATCTCCATCGGACTTTCATTCAAGATGTTTGTATAAACATTGAAGTACGTGAAAGTTCCACACCGATGAGGTATACATAGATCCGGCTCACAAATAATAAATGAAAATGCCGGGGTCAAAGATAGTGTCCTCATTCCCGAAGGAGTGAAGAATAGGAGAAGCCACGGGATAGGTGAAGAAGAGAAAGAAAGTCATGATAAACATCATGACTAACTCATCATCACCCACAGGAGAATTCATAATAGCATGAATCTCATCATTTAAGCTCAATTGGTCTAGACATATCCCGGGTGTGTCTAGATCAAAGTAGAAGTTATCATACTCCGGTGGATATATGATATGAGTGAGTTCACAGGAGAACTCTTCATGAAGAGAATCATTCACATGAAGTGTATTTGTGAACTCTTGTTCCATTGTGGGCTCATCACTATCCTCGTCAAAGATTGGATTGTTAGAAATCCAAGTGAATTCAGATTCGAATTCAAATAGAGGATTGGTGAAAGTAGCTTTGAATGTTTCGGGAACAAAGTGATCAACATTCTCTATTGGACTGTTAGGGTGAGAAGTGAGTGAACGATCATTATAAAGGAGACTTTCAATTTCTCCTAGGTCGGCTTCGAAATCAAAGATATCATCATCACTTTTCGATGAAAGTGGATTGATGTGAGCGAGTTCATCGGTGAACTCCTCAAGAAGAGGATCAGACTGTGGAAGTGATGCTTCAACATACTCGATGTTTCCATAGGAAGCACAATCGTCGCTAAGATCAGAGAAAGTTTCAAAATGATCTTTTGAACACTCAAGAGGGGAAAGAGAATCACACATATGATCAGAAGTTCCCTGTGACTCTCTCGGGATTGGGACAAGGTTCTCAACACTAGACTTTATGAATTCGTCCGATTCCTTTTCAGGAACAGTGTCAAGATGCTCGTCCCCCATGCTCAGAGAGTGAGTGTGAACCTCGGGTGTGATAACAGCAGACTGAGGGAGTTGAGTAGGACTAGCATACATATGTTTTACAATTTCCATTTGTTCTTCTGCTAGTAATTCCATCATAGTCATTTCTCCCTGATTTGTCATGGAAAGAATTTCAACTGATGAACTTGATGAACCTGTACAAAATTGACGAATATCAAGGGTAACTTCATCATCATCTTCATCGAGAAGAGCAGCATTGCGAAATATAGCACGTGTTTTAGCTGCTTGTTCTTCGACAAGTAATTACTCCATGCTCTTTTCGTTTCTAGCATCTCGTTCTTTTGCAAGTAATTCTGCCATAGATTCCTCACGAGAGTTTTGAAACGACATAGCCGACTCCTCCTTAAGTTCTTTTAATAACTCCAGACTTTTCAGTAGAAGGTCTGTCGAAGTTTCATGAGGAGTTGTTTGAATCATTTGGTACTGTGGAGGTTGGTCTTGAAATGATGTGTCAAAATTGTCACAAGGAAATATATTCCCCGTTTGACAATCCGAGCTGACGTGTGGACCTCCACAGTACTCACAACAAAATGATTGTTGTGGCTGGACTTGTGAATAATATGGAATTTGGTAATTTCCAAAGTCCTGAGTGTTACCAGAAAACTGTTCATAGACAAACGTGTTTCCGGATTGACACTCAAATCCTTGGTGAGGACCTCCACAAAACTCACACAGATATGTCAATATCTCATGATGTGGTGGCTGGTAGAACGAATCAGATGTGTCATGGTAAGGATAGGGAGCTTGGTTATAGACAGACCCATCTCCTGATTCTACCATGCTACAGCCGGGACAATTCCCACCATTATGAGGACCACCACACCATTGGCAACCAAAATGGTGTGGATACGACATAGGAAAGAATCAAAGGTTTACAGAGGGGTTGGGATGAAGAATCAAAGATGTGAGAGGGTAAAGATGGATATTTTTGGATTTTTGGATAAACATTTTGTAAAAATAAGAAAGAAAATCTTTTTGGGTTTTTGTGTTCGTTGAAAACTGATTTTAAAATGTTTTCGGGAACCGTTTTGTTTTTATATGATAATAATAAGAAAATATGAACAAGGATGGTAAATATACAATGGATGTATATTCAACAACACTGATGCTTCAAATTCGTAGTACGCAGCACACCTCCCCGGCAGCGGCGCCAAATTTTGATTCGCTCCGAACGGTCTATCTTTTATTAGTCAACCACTTGTGAATGGTCAATCATAAAAGTCAAACAGCTCAGAACAAAATGCAATTAAGTCCAGAGGAGTTTAGTGTATCCCCGGGTCGTTAAGTCCCAACGAGGTGTGTAAACTGTAATACAACGAATCTGTGATCGGGTGAATATTGAATAGGAAAAGGTTATGATTGATTACACTAAAGAAATTAAATCTAATAAAGACTTTGAAGTCATTTTAATTCTATATTTAAAATCGATTAACGTTTAAAACCTAAAACGTATGTTTAAATAAAATTACGTGAACGTACGAAATAAAACGTGAAAATAAAGAAGTAAAATACCTACGGATATGGAAAATACATTTTTACAATCCTAATGATGCAAGAAAATTATTGGAAAAATAAAATTATTTTTATGACTATTTATTTAATTATTATTAATTAAAAACTATTTTTAACTATTTAATAATACCCTAAAATATAAGAAAATATGAAATAAAGCTAGAAAAGTGAAATTATGACTTAGAAAAATCTAAAATATTATAAAACTTATTTTAAAACTAAAAATTATATTTATTACACTTTTTATGTTTTTATTATTAATTAAAAATGATTTAAAAATACTTAAAAACTAATATTAAATAAGAAAAGGACTAAATGAGCTAGGAAAAATCTGGAAATTTTATGGAAAATCTAAAATATTATACTAAGCCTGGGAAAAATATAAAAAGTTAGATAAGCCCACTAATAGGCTGAATTGGGCAAATAAGCAGTTTAAATAAGCACTTGAAATAAGCAATAAGCTATCCAAAAGCTACCATAAGCTACTACAGTCTAAATCTAACCTAAAATGAGCTAATGCAACTGATTGGGACCTAAAAAACACAAGCTAGAGAAAAAAAGCTCGAGACTAGATTCTAACAACTATATGCTAAACAACCCTAACTTGCTTACTTTAAGCTACTGCACAGGCTTATCCAATAAGCTATAGTGAAAAACAGAAGTAGGAATCTCTAGTCAACCAACCAAAGATCAACTATACCAAGTTTCAGCCAAGTACAAGCTAAGATGAAGCTAGGAGAGGACCTGCAAGTTGCCTGTAACACACTCAGTGTATGCTGAGTGTGCACAGGACAAATCAAGCTGTTTGCACAGCTTATTCAGAGCTTATAGAGGTTTTCTAAAATTCCACAAAAATCATTTTTCAAAAATAGACCAACTGAACTAGCTAATCCCAAAATATCACTTAATTTGAACCAAAATTGAATCAATGAAAATTCCATAAACTTTTGCAAAAACCACTTTTTCACTTTTTGACTTTTGAAAACAGTTTTAGAAATTTGACTTTATTGAACTTGTGAGCTTATGAAATGGAATGTGAATGATGTTTTAAGACAAAATAAGACTGAAATAAGCTAGATTAACTAATTATAAACCTATATGCAAGTTTTCCACAACTGATTCAAGCTGAAATGGAATTTAGAGCAGGTCTAGGTGAGATTTGACTTCTACTGATTTGAGATGCAATTTGAAGATTAATATGACTGAGTTATGACCTATTGAGACTAAAGTAACTGAGTTCAATCACTAAACTAACCTCAAACACAGATTTGCAGCCTAATTCCAAACACTAGTGATAAACAGATTAGATCCTAATTACTCTAAAATCTCAAATCCAAATCACAACTTTGATTACTTCAGATTTAACCTACAATATTACCACTGAATAAGCATTTTCTAAAACAAAATAAGCACTTAATAAGCTAAACTGATTTATGGCTATTTTTATGGTTTTTTATGAGTTTTTCAAGAAATAAAAGCAAAGGCTATATAAAACTGATGAAACTGATCTAATACAATTATAAACTAACAATAAGCATAAAATTACTAAAATAAGCTAAAATAAGCTATGCTACAGTGGTATGGAAATTTATGCAAAAAAAATGAAAACTACTTACACTAATCTGGCTTACAGAACAGTACCAAGGGCTCAGAAACAATTCCTAGCTTGTCAAAAACAAGCTAGAACCCAAATTAAGCTATCCACAACAGCTTATGCTCCAAAACAGCTTATCAGCACTGTTCAGGTTGACTTTTATTGACCTGATTGAAATTCTTGCATTAAGGACAGAAAACTCTTCTAAAACACTTGCAATAGCTTTAATGAGTAAAAAGGAGCTTATTAGAACGATTAAAATAGCTTATAACATGAAAAAGGATCAAGAACAGTTTTGGCGGGAAAGTAAATGGAAGCTGTAAACTTGTAATTGATTAATGAAAACACTTCAATTATAACTAAATTCACTTGTACAATACAGAAATTACAAAACCCAGCAAACTTTTACATGAAACTAGAAAAACGATTTTAAAATTACTCTAAGAAATGGTCTAAAACTGGGACACCTTTTCTTCTGTCTTCAATCCCTTTTAATAGTTATCAAAAAGCTTTTCTCTTCACTCCTAGCCCTTGGATTGGTTGAATTAATCCAAACCGTTGATTCTGCAAATTGGCGCCAAAATATCTCATGCCAGGTGTAGGTTGAGTGTTGAGGATAAGAAGCAATAAATGCTTCTTGGTTTGTTGTGTTGGTGGAGGGGATGAGCTGGAGGTAAGGTGATGGTGAGTGTTGCAGGAAAAGGTGACGGAGAAGGGTGGTATGGAGGGAAAACGGGGGCAGGTTTTGGTCAAACCCAGTTTGACTGGGGAATTATTAATAAAACGGGGGTTCAAGGGGTAAGAGTGCAAGGTTCAAGAGCTCAAGGCTCAAGGGTCAAAGGGGTAGTGGGCTTGGGTTGGTGTTGTTTTGTGTGGGCTTTGGGTTTAGTTTTAGGTCCGGTTGGTTTGTAGAAGGTTTTAACCAAGGACCATTTGAGTAACTTTTGGATTTTTAGGGGGCTAAAGTGATAATTTTCCAAAGTTTATCACAAGGACCACTCATGCCAAGTTTCAATAGTACAAGGACCATAAAAGATAATTTTCCATTTTTGAAAACCGAGGGACTTGTTTTGCCATTTTTGAAACTTGAGGGACCAAAACTGCCAATTATGCAAACTTTATTCGTTTTTCAACCTTTTCAATCATTTTGCACATGAAACAGATAAAAACACATTTCAATGATATTTATAGTATTTTGTGGTATTTCTGAGTGTTTTCAGATGTTTTAGCAGTCTAGATGGGTATAAAATGATGTGTATTTAGACACACATCAATATCCTTGATGAAGTTGTAAAGGAGTAGATCTCCTTTGGGATTAGTCGTTGGTGTAGTGTGGTAGTAGTTCCTCCATTGCAATAGAACTAGGTGCTTAGCCTAGTACCTAATAAAGGGTAGGCGACGTTGTGAAGGTGTAGTTCACCTTGGAGTGAAAGAACTAGGTACTTAGCCTAGTACCTTATAAAGGGTAGGCGACGTTGTGTAGGAGTGGTTCACCTTGGAGTGAAAGAACCCGGTGGTTAGCCTAGCACCGGAAAAAGGGTAGGCGACGTTGTGAAGGCTTCTCCGCCATAAGGAGATTGATGTAGTGATTACGAACTCTCGAGTAGGTGACTCGGGGAGTGGAGTAGGGCAAGGAAGGTGTCCTTGTAGCCGAACCACTATAAATACTTGTGTTGTGGTTTTGTGCTTCTTACTCTTATCTTTTCATTACTTAACTTTATATGCTTGTTTATCAACATCCAACACACACATCCAAATAGATTGACATAAGTCGATCTAAATAAATTAAAAAGAAGTTTTAATTGGTAAAACTATTCAAACCCTCCTTCTAGTTTTCCACAAGCTCCTTGGTGGCACTCAAGGATGATCGCCTCCCGATGGGATGAAACCGGGATACATAATCGGTGGCCTGTGTAAAGAAGCCCATTTTTTTGCACGAAACATTGATACGACGCACTGGTACTCTGTTTCCAAATAACATGAAAGTTCGAGTCATCTTTGTGGAAAACTATAAGGGGGGGGGGGTTGAATAGTTTTGCCGATTTAAAGTTGATTTCAAAAACTTTAGATTCGATATTATGTGAAATCGTATGGATGTTGAGAACGTGTAGATCTAATGATAATGCAAGCAAATAAATAAAGTTAAGGGATAGAAATGACACAACCGATTTATAGTGGTTCGGCTACAAGGTCACCTTCCTTGCCCTACTCCACTCCCCGAGTTACCTACTCGAGAGTTCAAGCACTGTGTCAACAAACTCTTTCACTTGGCGGAGAAGCCTTCACAACGTTGCTTACACTTTTTCCGGTACAAAGCTAGATACCGAGTCCGTAGCACGGTGGACAAAACCAACACAACTATTACACAACAAATATGTGAAATAACAAATACAAGATCTTCGCTACAGAAATCTTGCGGAGTGACAAATCAATCAAGGACCCCTTGCTTGGATGACTTGTAGAATGCTCGTGATCTCGCCTTAGAGAAGGACCTATATGAGGATCACAAATAGAAAGAAAGAAGTACAAAAACGAAAGAAACTAATACTCCCCTGATTAGCTCGGTAGGATCCGTGTGTGAAGTAGTGGTTAAATCCTTTCCAAAAAGAATTTATGCGTGAAAAGCTCCTTCCAACTTTATGTATCTTCTTCTTGAGAAATAAAACCTGCACACTTAAAGAAAACAAACGAAACCTTCGTGTAAAATCGGCGGTAATAATATATAAGACTCGACTTAAACTAGGATATAATGCTTGTGGAATGGATGTTTACAGAATTTCTAAGAAAATTAAGACCTGGAAAATTCCAAAAATTTATAAGAAGCTCGGAAAACGAGAAAAAGTAATCTGATGTTTTTACTCCTTCCTGACGCCGTCAGGTTATCCTGACAAAAACTGGTCTGCGATTTTCTGGAAAAAATTCTGGAAAATTTACATCTTTAGAATCTGGAAAAATTTCTGCAAAACATCCATTATGACTCGATACAAGCATTTGACTCGAACAAACACACAAATATATCTTTTAATGAATTGTTATTCTCATGTTTACGTTTCTTATGAAAACGTGTGTAATCCTCCCTACACTTATCCTTTATGTAAAATACCTTTATATGCAATTAAGACGAGGTTAAAAACAAAATAAAGCATTTTTACAAATTTAAACATGAGAATAAACAATCAATAAAAGATATATGACACTAACAAGCAAACAATTAAGCATGGGTTGCCTCCCACGAAGCGCTTTTCTTTATTTATGAGTCTTGTAGCTAGACTCGTAGTCGTGTCCCTACGTACCGATATAAGTGAGCTTGTCCTTAACAATGTCACAAGGATCAAACTTATCATTTAGGTTCCTAGTAGTACGTTCGGTTCGATACGCCTTTTCAAACTTTTCTCCATCGGGATCATAAATTGTTATCCTAATGTGCCATTCTCCATTTCCATTACTAGGCGGTCTACTCCAATCCCACTTATGTTTAGGCTTCTCAATTTTCCACCTATTCATAACGAGGTTGACAGGCAAACTTCCTAAGAACTCGGTCATCTTCCTAAATACTAAAGCGTCTTCGAACGGGTTTACTTCCATGTCTCTAGCCATCTCTTTTTCATGGAAAGTTGCTTTGCTAGCAAAGGCATCATCTAGATAGAAAGGTCGTTGGGGGCCTATGAGGTTTTTATCAATCCAAGGTCCATATCTAGAAGGTATTCTATCCATCCTAATCTCATGTGGAATTTCCTCCTCTTTGTAGTATGTATGCCTTTTGACATCGTAAATCGACCTAGCACTACCTTCTCCTACCACTATCTTGGACATCTTACAATCAATGATGGCACTAGCGGTAGCTAAGAATCCTCTTCCTACAAGTAATGGGCATGTCGGGTCCTTATTCATGTCAAGCACATGGAAATCGGCCAAAAGAGTTAACTCTCCTACGTGTACTACCATGTCTTTTATTATCCCTACCGGATATGAAACACTACCGTCTGCTAAACCTAAAATGGTTTCCGTTGGTTCTATTTTACCTAGGTTAAGGCTTCTATGGAGGGACAACGGAACAAGATTGATGCATGATCCTAAGTCGGCTAGAGCATCGAGAGGTTTGGAAGTTCCAAGCCTACACGGAAGAGTAAATAGCCCTGGATCGTCTAACTTCTTAGGTAGATTATTTCGCACAAAGGCGGACCCATGTTTTCCAAGTTTAAGTTCTAACTCATATTTTTCTTTCAAAGCATTATAATAAGGTGCATGAGCTAAGACTTCAAGAACCGGTTTTTCTTGATGGAGTTCCTTGTACTCCTCCTCTAGATTGGGTTTGGGTTCTTGGTTGACGGGTTTCTCAAGAGTAGGTTCTACCAATGGTGCAGGGCCTTGGTACCTAAATTTGGATTGCTTAAAACCCTTGTTGATAGCATTCACCGAGTGAACCGTTGGGTGTGAGGGACATGGATGTGTACTCTCCCAAGGTGAACAAGAACATGAAGTTGACGAAATCGAATTTACTTTTGGGTTCTTTATGGTATCACTTGGAAGTGCTCCAATTTCTCGTTCATTGAAGGCTTTTAAGAGTGCATCAAGCTTGTTTGTCATCTCGCCTTGCTTTCGCTTAAAATCGGCTTCAAACTTAGTCAATCGAATCTCTTGAGATGACATGAATCTAGATGCAATTGCCTCAAGATTTGTGGGGTTCCCGGTGTTTAGAGAATTGAACCTATTAGGTGGACTAGATGAGCCATGGGGTGTACTTGAGTTTTGATTCCACTTAAGGTTAGGGTGATTTCTCCATGAGGGGTTGTAAGAGTTTCCTAAGTTGTTTTGTTCGGGCTTGAAAGTGTACCACTTCTCTCCCGCTCCATCGGTACGCGTGGAGGCGTAGTCCGCAAAAGCTTGTTCGGGGAGTCTTGTGCAATCACGAGTGTCATGGGGACCACTACATAATTCACAAGGTAGAGTGATTTTATTCACTTGATGTGAAGACTTAGGAGTTTTGTAGGAGCTCATGAGGAATTTTACTTGATCTTCAAGTTCAAGCATACTACGGTCGGAAGGTTGTGAGTCAATTGGAGGCAAGGAGATTGCCTTAACGGTTTTGGGCAACTCATGGGGGTCATTCCAACTTTCGTTGTCATAGAGAGCAAGGTCCTCTATTATACCCCATGATTCTTCCGCGGTGAGATCACTAAGTTTTCCACCGGCCTCTTGGTCAATGGATCGCTTAGTGGGGAAATTGACATGATCATAAAAGATTTGGACTTGGAGCCAAAGATCAATGCCATGATGAGGGACTTTATGAAGTAAGTCCTTGAATCGAGTCCATGCTTCGTAGAGAGATTCACCTTGACGTTGTTGGAACATCAAGATGTGTTAGGAACATGTTTTATTATCAAGTGTAGGTCATTTCATTTGTAATAGGTCGTTAGTAATTATGGTTTATAAATGTTTGTAATTAGTTTCATAGCTCATGTAGTAAGCCCATGGGCTGTGATAGAAGGTTCTTCTAGAACCAAAGGGAAACACCCCTACTTATGTAAACACTATAAATACCCCCTCCCTAGAAGGGAGATGGTTGTTGGTTCTAATTGCAATTATCATTTCAATAATCACTTCATTAGTTCCTTCCACTCTCTCTCTAAAACTTTCTCTCTCTAGAAATACATATTGATGTGATAGAATGGTGACCTAACAAGTTGTATCAAGAGCCAAGGGATAGTTTAGGTTAATATTGATTAGATTTAATAGAAATCCGTACTTAAAAACGTGTTTTAGATTGAAATTTATGTACTTTTTGGACTGAAATACGTGTTTCTGCGAGTTTGGCGAGTTAGCCATGAATTTCTGCGAGTTTCTCATGAGTTTTTGCGAGTTTGGCGAGTTAGCCATGAGTTTCTGCGAGTTTCTCATGAGTTTCTGCAAGTTTCTCATGAATTTCTGCGAGTTTCTTTGAATTTCTGCGAGTTTCTAATGAATTTTTGCGAGTTTCTTTGAAGTTCTGCGAGTTTCTCATGAATTTCTGCGAGTTTCTCATGAAATTCTGCGAGTTTCTTTGAAGTTCTGCGAGTTTCTCATGAATTTCTGCGAGTTTCTAATGAATTTCTGCGAGTTTCTCCTTGAAGTTCTGCGAGTTTCTGTTTGAATTTCTGCGACTTTGCAGAGTTGTAGTTCTGCGAGTTTCTTTCTGCTAGTTTCTTCTGTGAGTTTCTTCTGCAAGTTTCTTCTTCTGTGAGTTTCTTCTGCAAGTTTTTTCTGCGAGTTTCTTCTGCAAATTTCTTCTGCAAGTTTCTTCTGCGAGTTTCTTCTGCGAGTTTCTTCTGCAAGTTTCTTCTGAGAGTTTCTTCTGCAAGTTTCTTCTGCGAGTTTGGATTTCTGCGAGTTTGGATTTCTGCTACTAATCTACATACACCTAAAACCACATCTATCCTTTAAAGATCCATAACACATCATCAACACAAATTAAAAAAAAAAAAAAAAAAAATTAATTTGAGTAAAATTTAATTTCTATGGGAGACTAAACATTCAATTTTTACGCGAAATTCAAATTTTGGTTTAACTGTGAAAATTTTGGTAAAAAAATTCAAATTTTTTAGCCCAAATTCGAATTTTTCGGGTCAAATTTGGAGTCAAAATTGTCAAACCTCAAATTTTTCTTACAACCTTAGAATTTCATTTTATAGTGAATTTCAAATTTTGGGGGAGAAAATTTTTCATAATTATTTTTGGAGGGAAAATTAAAATTCACTACATCAATGTGTCTAATGCTTTCACAAATCTCCTCACCTTCCATCTACTGCTTAAAACCTTCTTCACCAAACCTTGCTACTGATGATTCTGAAGATGCAAATGCATTTGTGGAATTAAACAAAAGAATGATGTTACTGACTAAGATGTTCTCACAATTTAAGAATTCAAAGAGTCAGACTTCATCTGATCCCCGAAATCAAGCAGTCATGCAAGGTGAAAGAGTTGATGTACAAGGAAGGAATGCTCAAAGGCTTTTCATGAATGATGAGAATACTGCAAATGTCTGTGATACGGACAATGAGGTTGTAGCATTGGAAAAGCAGGATGACAGTAGATCTGAGGAAGATATCATACCCAACTATGACACCGAGACCAACTTTGATGAAGAACAAATGGTTGAGGAAGATATCATTCCCACCTATGACACCAAGCCTAACTTTGATAAAGAACAGATGGTTGAGGTACAATCTACTGTTGTTCATATTCTTCCTGCAAATGCGAAACAAACTGAACAACCTGAATTCAGAAATGAAGGAGAGGTTGACCAGTGTGTTGCACAATGTCCAGACAACTGTCTCATGTCTGAGCCCTTAGTTGCAAACAATACAACTGAATCGTCAAATCAAATTCTTGAATCTGAAAACATTCTTCTCAAAAAGACCATTGCTCAATTTCAAAAAGATTTTTCAAAACTAGAGGCACATTGCAAATCTCTTGAACTTAAAATGCAAAGTAATCATGTGGATACATTAGTAAAAGAAAATGAGCATTTAAAGGCTCAAATTCAAGCAAAGGGGCTTGCGCATGTTGCTTTACAAAACAAATTGAGAAGATTAACTGGCAAGAGTGTGGATACTAAATTTACAAAACCAACAATCTTGGGGAAATCGTCATCACAACCAATCAGAAATCAATCAGTAGTTAGACAACCAACTGCTTTTAAATCTGAACGATCAAAATCTTCAAAACCACGGTTTGCCTCCCAAGTTGTTGAGAATAATCATTTGTCAAATCCAGTCACTCCACATTCTTGGCCTGAGAAAAATACTTCTGTTTCTGTTAAATCTGTTTCTGTTAAACATGTTTCTGTTAAATCTCAACAAGTAGTTGCAACTGGCCCGTCTAGGATTAGTTCGAACACTGTGTCTAAACCGAGCATTAAAATTAAAGATTCATATGATTCAAATGATGCGTACAAGAACTATGATCTAGAAAAGGCTAGGAAAAGGGCACTACTCCAAAAGGATGGAATCTTAGGTTCACGACCTCGTGTGATGCCTTCTAGTGTATTGCAGAACAGACCTAAGTATAGTCAACAGACTATTCGAAATAGACCCGTTGAACTGAGAAACAAACTTCGGAAACCTAATAGGTGGATCAATATAGGACAAAGACTCTTTCCAAAAGAAGTTTCAGCATTTCCTAGATCTAATCTTAGGTGGATATCCACGGGTAGAATTTTAAAAACTGTTGGTCTTAGGTGGATTCCTACAGGCAAGATATTAAACATTTGCAACAAAACAGTGTGTTCATGTGTCAAGAAGATAATTGACACTGCAACTTTATGCTTCTAACATCTGGAACCCAGTTACACTTGGGGATCCATGTCTGTCTCTATCTCTCCCGTCCTACTTTCTATACAGGTACAACAACTATGGCTTCGGAATAAGTCAGTTTCGAACCCGCACTTCAACTATGGCTTCTAAGTACAACAACTTAGGACCCGTTTCTCACTGTCTAAAACATAATGATCCATCAGCTGCATCACCATTGTACTCAATCGTCAAGAATTGGAAACTTTGTTTTGCTCCACTGTTTGGAGATTCTTTAGAAAGTCGTGCTTCAGTTGTATCTAATGTTTCCGCTGCACAACCTGATCATATTCTAATTCTAGATACACCCTGAATCTACAATAACAACCGTTGCTGGAGATGCACCTTCAATCGAATATCTGATAACAGTAGATCAAATTGTTTCCAACAACAATGACACAGTTGATGATCAACTAAATAAATGAGTAGAGAAGTTTTATCAGCAAATGATTATCACGGGATATTTCTGGTACTTCACACTTGTTCGATTAATTGAACATACACGGTTACGCTGTCTCCGATTTCATCATCAACATACGTGGTGTATGTTTCGATTCATCGAAAACATCGGGGGGAAGAGAGAGTATATGTCATGTGCTTTCTTTGCCTTCTTTGTGAAAACTCTTTTCCTTCATGAGTTTCTGCAATCAGGGGGAAGAAATGATACGATATGTGGTTCAAACATCTCACTTTGGTGTTATCATTTCAACTTTCACTGGGTTATTTTGTGTGAAGTTACCTACATATGATGCTTTAACTGTATTATGATGCCTCGCACACGATCATTTTATCAAGTATTCGCATATACACAGTCGATTATTATTCCGATATACCGCAACAATCAGGGGGAAGTAGTATTATTTCATCTCTCAAGGTTTGTTTGGTGTGAAGCGTCTGCATACGTGAGAAGATCTTGTTGATTTCTTGCATGTTACCCCCGAACGAATTTTCCGCATTATGCACAACTGTGATTACGTGACAATTCAGATTTGCCTGCTGTGGTTTACTGTTCATCTACAAATTTTGATGTGCACTTAAAAAGTTAGAAGACATATGAACTACATCAAATTGTTGAATCTGATGAAGATGGTTGTCAGTTTGGGGGGAAGCTGATTCAGAAACTTCACCAAAAGGAAGTGTATGGAGAAGCTGCTAAAGACATGCACTGCGGTTTGGGAAGATTGCTGAGAATTGCAGTTAATCTCTTACAGTTTCTCAGGATGAATCAGTTTAAAAGTCTTGATGTAAGGGAATTTGTTGAAAAACTTGACTGGGTCTATGTTATCAAGCTGAAATGAATTTGAAAAACAAAATAGACGCTAAAGGCACTGTGATTCGCAACAAATCTCAATTTTCAAAATAAAGGACCCTTTTGTACGCCTCAGTGCAATAATCCTAAACAAGGAGCGAAAGCTTCTTAACTGTCTTGCAACACAATATTTTTGTTCAAAATTAAATGTTCTTGAAATCCGTTTCTTCCCAAAGGATTTTTAAACATCTCAAAAAGCATATTTTAATCAACATGTTTTCAAAAACATCATACATATGCTATTTTTGAGGGGGAGAAATGTGATTAAAATTGTTGATCAGGAAGTTATGGAATCTCATAACGTACTCGACTCAGATATCACCAATGAATTGACGATCTTTGAATGTCAGTAATCAAAAAGATTTGTCTTTCAAGACTTATCTTAGTAGAAGGTACCAATCCGAGACACTCTTGATTGACATGAACTTTGACGGGTCTAACCTCCTTTTCAAAACTCATAAGCACATGTGGAGGGGGAGTATTTCTGAAAAACCAAAAACTCTCAAGGTGTTAGCAAAACATGTTTTTCATCATAAACATCTTGAGAGATTTTCAAGAAAAGGTTTTGTGGCATCATAGGATAGTCATGGAGTTAAAAGGTGACTAAGTTAAGGAATAAATGTCCAATGATCCACCAGAGCTGGAGGGATCTACCCAAGGACACCACAAATAGTTAGTATTTATAAGTCCTTAGGTATGATTGAAAAAGGAGAAAATGAGAATCGGAGAAAGAAGGAGTTGAAGAATTAAAAAGAAAAGTTAAGAAAAAGGGTGAAAAGAAATAGCCCTCCAAATTATTCAACTTAGGGCAGACACCAGGTTCAATTCATATGCTACTGGTTGTCACAAGATGACATCGGTATAGAAGACAAAGTCGTCATGGACCCAGTGACGCAATGCACTAAACCTTCTAAGCCACTCAAGTTCTCTCAAAAGAACTTGTTTC
The DNA here is from genome assembly GCA_019973895.1 of Chrysanthemum seticuspe. Classification (NCBI taxonomy): domain Eukaryota; kingdom Viridiplantae; phylum Streptophyta; class Magnoliopsida; order Asterales; family Asteraceae; genus Chrysanthemum; species Chrysanthemum seticuspe. The sequence goes on from BPTQ01000002.1 coordinate 104,486,411, forward strand.
ATTCTCACAGGGAACCCTACGTAATCTATCGACTTTCTCTTAGAGATTGTTGGTATTGAAGAAGGAGACCCTCTCCCTTGTCTCCGCTCAGGAAAATCTAAATGCACTAATCGATTCTACAGCCATGAGATTCATCAAAAGATCTCTTAGGAACACCTTATATTTCATCACTTGTTTGTTCAAACTATAAGGACACAAGTGACATATTCCAGAGTCCTACGCAGATCTTAGCAATCTGCCTGAACATTTATGAGGGGATTCACAATTTTGATCCTCAGTGATTGAATGGAAACTCCTGCCAGGGTCAACATCAAACAGCCTTGAAAGCAGGTCACTTCGGTAACTCCTTGTGGGTTACGCTTAGTGTGTCTCAAACGGTCTACAGTCGTGGGGTGATGCTTTGGTGTACCTCAGCGACTCATCTGAACTGTAGGTGTACTTCGGTACATCGTGTTATCTCACTCGTGGGACTCTAGTTCAGGAACAGCCTTTGCAAGAATTAGAGTTGTGTTTTCACACTATGCTGTTAACACTCTCGAAGTTCAAACTTGTAAGCGCTGGATTATTTCTAACCCATGTTTTATGTTTTCTTCTTATGGATGCTCACGGGTGGAAAAGATCGTACAGACTTTCCACATGTTCATACATACATCAGAAAGACATTCTCATCAAAGATCGAAGCAAAGAAAAAGTTCAGCAAAATTTCACTTCAAAGTCAGAAAATCAGAAATGTCACAAGTCAAAGATTAGAGATAAAGAATGTAAACTTCACATGTATGGATCACAATCTTCACCAGAAGTATGAGCATGCTGGAAATGAATTTCATCACTAACAACAAAGATGCAGATGATAGGCAGACTTCACAACTGATCACAATAACAAGAACAAAGAACAAAGATGCAAAGAATCAAAGACGTCACAAGCTATGAATGCCAAAGAAGTTCAAGACGTCAAACGACCTAAGCAAGACAACAAATGATGACCAACCCTTAGGGGGAGATTGTTAGGAACATGTTTTATTATCAAGTGTAGGTCATTTTATTTGTAATAGGTCGTTAGTAATTATGGTTTATAAATGTTTGTAATTAGTTTCACAGCTCATGTAGTAAGCCCATGGGCTGTGATAGAAGGTTCTTCTAGAACCAAGGGGAAACACCCCTACTTATGTAAACACTATAAATACCCCCTCCTTAGAAGGGAGAGGGTTGTTGGTTCTAATTGCAATTATCATTTCAATAATCACTTCATTAGTTCCTTCCACTCTCTCTCTCTAAAACTTTCTCTCTCTAGAAATACATATTGATGTGATAGAATGGTGACCTAACAAAGATGTCATTCCTAAGTTTTGTGGTTCTCCCCGGTGGGAAAAATTGAGCAAGGAAACGAGTGGTGAGATCATCCCAACTTGAGATGGAGCCGGCGGGAAGTCGCTCAAGCCAATTACTAGCTTGGTCCCGTAGAGAGAATTGGAAGAGACGCAGACGCGTGGTCTCCCGAGTATTAGCATCAAGGTCGATGGAATCGACAATTTTAAGGAAGTCCTTAAGATGCTGATTAGGATCTTCGGAACAAAGTCCATGGAATGCACATCCATTTTGCACCAACCGGATGGTGTCGGATCGCAGGGCCGTAATTTGGGCTTGGTCGGGAAGCTCAATGGTGTTCCTATAGCCTTGGTGGCTAGGTCTCGAGTATTCACCAAGAGTACGGTCTCTTGGCGGGACAATGATTTGAGGGGGGTTTTCACCTTCCATGATGAAAAGTGATGGGGTTACGAACAAAGGTCACGAAGAAGGGGGATAGACTACGAGAAAGCTAAAAATGAGAAAAAAAAGTTTACTTGATAGGAATCAAGTAAAGAAACCTAAACGAGGTGGACTACTAACTAGCTATTCTATTCCCCGGCAGCGGCGCCAAAAACTTGATACGCTTACACAGCGCGTTCGGGGTCAAAGGAACTTCCTTTTCGTCGAGCAAGTTTTTCAACACCCTAGGCAGTGAACCTAATCATTGTAGTGTAGTATTAGGGTAAGCCACGGGAATTGATATCATTCTCTAGGGGAATAGGAATGCTAGTGAGAAGTTACTACGCTAAGGTTGGGGTTGAGGAAGATTATTTTTTATCTTTTTTATGTTTTTTTAGAAAAGGAAAAGTACGAATCTCAGGGTTTGGATTTGGGGGGTTGGTATTTCTACCGATTACTCTACTATTATCTAATTATCTAAACAAAGGTGGTGGTAGTCTATGTCTAATTATTGTGTGCTCGTATGATAGTTAAAAGATGTGTTTACTTAGGTTTTACTACTCCTTAATTATCTTCTATTGGTGGTTGAATTGTCACGTCCTTATTCCTACTTGCGTTGTGTTTCTAAAGTTGTAGGGTATGCGTTCCTCCCTAACTCTTTGAAGTTACCAAAGAGTCTTGTCTACAAAACCCACTAGGGATGATAAATTCTAACTCTAAGGCCTCTTTGGATAGTTTAGCTTACAACAACTCAAAGTGCTATAACCTAAGGTTCACAAAGATTAATCAAGCATTAAGTACACAACGAATGACCTATCGCATTACTAGATCATTAATCAACTAAGATAAGAAACAACCAATCAATATTCAATAATTATAATCTT
>BPTQ01000002.1:104489050-104509569 GCA_019973895.1 Chrysanthemum seticuspe
GATTATTTTTTTATCTTTTTATGTTTTTTAGAAAAGGAAAAGTACGAATCTCGGGGTTTGGATTTGGGGGGTTGGTATTTCTACCGATTACTCTACTATTATCTAATTATCTAAACTAAGGTGGTGGTAGTCTATGTCTAATTATTGTGTGCTCGTATGATAGTTTAAAGATGTGTTTACTTAGGTTTTACTACTCCTTAATTATCTTCTATTGGTGGTTGAATTGTCACGTCCTTATTCCTAGTTGCGTTGTGTGTCTAAAGTTGTAGGGTATGCGTTTCTCCCTAACTCTTTGAAGTTACCAAAGGGTCTCGTCTACAAAACCCACTAGGGATGATAAACTCTAACTCTAAGGCCTCTTTGGATATTTTAGCTTACAACAACTCAAAGTGCTATAACCTAAGGTTCACAAAGATTAATCAAGCATTAAGTACACAATGAATGACCTATCGCATTACTAGATCATTAATCAACTAAGATAAGAAACAACCAATCAATATTCAATAATTAAGTTTCATATTCCCTAAGCAAACACACAAGTAAATTAGCCGGACATGGAGAACATGCAAGCATACACACAAATAATTGAAGACATAATTAAATTAATGAAGTAAACAACTTATCTTGGAGTAAGATAGGGTTTAGAACCCTAAAATACGACCTTGGTTCGGTTTAGGTTTTACACCAAAAGTTTACCCAAAAGACTACTCTCTAAAACTGAAAAATTCGGATTCTATATATAAGATTACATGTGCGACGACGTCACCTTATGATTTGTGACGCCGTCGTGTCGCCGTCATTAGGGTTTCGTCTTGGCCAAGTTAATCTTGCGACGGCGTCACCTTATGCTTGTGACGCCGTCCTCTTTAGCTTCTGACGCCGTCTGGATTGAATCTAGGCCGTCTGAGTTGCGACAGCCTACTCTTTTAAAGCCCGACGCCGTCCTCCAAAAACAAGCAATTTCTCTTCTGAGTCGTCACAAATTCCTCTGACGGCGTCGCAGATTAAGCAGTGACGCCGTCCCCTTGTAATTTAGCAGCTTGAGTGTCTCGATTCTTGACTTTGGCCATTTTCTTCATATATCCGCGCCTTTTCGTCCAAATAAGTGCCATTACAGCAGTTTGCCTTCAAGAGACCCTTTCAAGCCTCTTTCTAACACACTTTCTCCCCTGAGTTAGATCTCACTAACCTTAGATCCAAGAGATCTATGTTTGTAGTTTTGTTTTTGTGTGATCTTTTAGGTTCCTCTTAAAGGCAAGATCACCACCTTTGAAGTCGAGCAAGCTCAAGTCCATGAGTTGCCATGCTTCCTCATCATAAAGGCTATTGAAGTCTTCTTGTTGATGATTCCTTTCTTTCCTCAAAGAAGTGTAGTGTTGAAGACATTAGTGAAAGATGTCTCGAGTGTCAAGACGAAGATATTAGTGAAGGGTATCTATCGTCTATAGGATAAGCACTTGTGGTAGGTGCTTAGAAGCCAAGACAAAGAAGCATTAGTGAAAGGTGCTTAGAAGTCAAGACAAGGAAGCACTAGTGAAAAGTGCTTAGAAGTGAAGACACAAGACATTAGTGAAAGGTGTCTTGTAGATCTAGTCAAAGGCATTAGTGAAAGGTGCCTTAGATGTACATTCGATATGGTGTGTTTCGATGTACAAGATAGACTAGTATAGGATCCAAGGATATTGATATCCTTGATGATGTTGTAAAGGAGTAGATCTCCTTTGGGATTAGTCGTTGGTTTAGTGTGGTAGTAGTTCCTCCATTGCAATGGAACTAGGTGCTTATCCTAGTACCTAATAAAGGGTAGGCGACGTTGTGAAGGTGTAGTTCACCTTGGAGTGAAAGAACTAGGTACTTAGCCTAGTTCCTTATAAAGGGTAGGCGATGTTGTGTAGGAGTGGTTCAGCTTGGAGTGAAAGAACCCGGTGGTTAGCCTAGCACCGGAAAAAGGGTAGGCGACGTTGTGAAGGCTTCTCCGCCATAAGGAGATTGGTGTAGTGATTACGAACTCTCGAGTAGGTGACTCGGGGAGTGGAGTAGGGCAAGGAAGGTGTCCTTGTAGCCGAACCACTATAAATACTTTTGTTGTGGTTTTGTGCTTCTTACTCTTATCTTTTCATTACTTAACTTTATATGCTTGTTTATCAACATCCAACACACACATCCAAATAGATTGACATAAGTCGATCTAAATAAATTAAAAGGAAGTTTTAATTGGTAAAACTATTCAACCCCTCCTTCTAGTTTTCCACAAGCTCCTTGGTGGCACTCAAGGATGATCGCCTCCCGATAGGATGAAACCGGGATACATAATCGGTGGCATGTGTAAAGAAGCCCATTTTTTTGCATGAAACATTGATACAGCGCACTGGTACTCTGTTTCCAAATAACATGAAAGTTCGAGTCATCTTTGTGGAAAACTAGAAGGGGGGGGAGGTTGAATAGTTTTGCCGATTTAAAGTTGATTTCAAAAAATTTAGATTCGATATTATGTGAAATCATATGGATGTTGAGAACGTGTAGATCTAATGATAATGCAAGCAAATAAATAAAGTTAAGGGATAGAAATGACACAACCGATTTATAGTGGTTCGGCTACAAGGTCACCTTCCTTGCCCTACTCCACTCCCCGAGTCACCTACTCGAGAGTTCAAGCACTGTGTCAACAAACTCCTTCACTTGGCGGAGAAGCCTTCACAACGTTGCTTACACTTTTTCCGGTACAAAGCTAGATACCGAGTCCGTAGCACGGTGGACCAAACCAACACAACTATTACACAACAAATATGTGAAATAACAAATACAAGATCTTCGCTACAGAAATATTGCGGAGTAACAAATCAATCAAGGACCCCTTGCTTGGATGACTTGTAGAATGCTCGTGATCTCGCCTTAGAGAAGGACCTATATGAGGATCACAAATAGAAAGAAAGAAGTACAACTCTCTAGATCAAGTGATCTATATGTTAGAATAGAATGAGAGTGTATGAGAGATTTAGTAAGAAGAGGGGTGAGTTAGAATGAAGAAATGGCTCTATATTTGTAGGCAAATTTCTCCTCTATTCCACGGATCCCACGGATCCCTTCCACTTGGGATCCGTCTAGTGTAATCCTAGGGATCCGTGGTACGCTCCTCTTTGCCCATGGGTTTTTTGGTTATGGGTCATGGGTTATTGGTTGGTCCATGGGTTTTCTTTAGATTCAATGTATCTAAGTATACATTGTATCAAGTCTTCTTTGGTATGGGTTAAGATCCATGGGTTATGGTCCATGGGTTATGGTTTTTACCCATCCTAATAAACTATTACAACAAATGCTTAATTATTACATTTTTGTATTTAAATGGCTATATTTAAATGCTTTACAAAAATAACATGTATCCTTATAATTATACTTAAGATAACATTACATTTGTTATCAACAAAACACAAAGAGATCGCAAAAATATTAATAAACGTTTTTACGGTTTATTTGTATTAACAATCTCCCCCTTTTTGTTGATGACAAAACATAATGTTATGATGAGTAAAACTTAAGAATAGATGTAAGTTTTGAAAGCCCTAAGTTTTACTTCTTCTCCCCCTTTTTGTCGAAACAAAAAGTTAACCCTTGGAAGAAATAAACAAACTTCTAACTCCCCCTTGACGGTAGCTCCCCCTTATTTGGGGCGTCAAGTGAAGAAAAATAAAAATCCTACAAAAAGAAAGGTTAGTAACATGCTTATATAATCTTGTGGTTGCTGAGAATCAAGATTGGGAGCCAAGGTATGTAAACAAGGCCTTGTAATAAAACAAAAAATTGTAGTGGTATGTATGCCACTTACAAGCATGTAAAAATAAGAACAAGACTTGTTCTTGAAAATGACTTCAAAAATAATACTTAAAAGTAGAAAGTAGTAGTAGTGATTCCTTCCATGCTTGCATAAGGTTATGGATAGAGGTTTTGATGAGTAATGGTATTGATGCGATCAAGGATGAGGTTGAGTATGAAACACATTTCTTCCCTAACTTCTATTGCAATTTCCCTAGTGGATTGGCAATGTTCACAATGTAAATGATGTGGGTGATGAGTGCAGAAGTTTTCCGGGTTGTTTTGATTTGAGTTATGCGGAAGTTGTGGTGGAAAAATAGGAAAATATGGATCAATATCCGGTATGTTAGTAAATGGTGGTGGAAAAGAACCTAGATGTTCTTGTGATGTAATGGGAGCTAATGGTGGTGATGTTTCAAGATCTCGAAAGATATTATTTGGAGATGTGGGTGGTGTTGAAAAGACTAATTGTTTTTCTTTAGGTTGGTAAGATCTTATTGGAGTCTTAAGGAGTTCCAAAAGAGTAACTTTAGGTGGTGATGAGGTTGGTGTACTTGTTGGAGATGATGGAGGTGCTATTATGGAAGCATCTTGTGGTGAGTTATTTGTTGAGGATGAACCATTTGAGGTTGTTTTTGCTAAGCAACACGATCTGATACTAATCCGTGCGGATATCCTAGAGTTTGATTGTGGTATTTTGGATGGTGGAAGTACAAAGGTTTGGATATCATGATTGTTTGTACTAGATGATTCTCCTAAAGGGTTTTTGGATGATATGATGAAGTGTGATTGAAAGAAGGAGATGGAGTATGCAAGCATTTTGGGAGTTATATATATAGAAAAACAAAGCATTGTAATGAATGCGTGACCCAAAATGTGGATTAAAATCTAATGATTAGATATGAATTCAAGGCATGTGATCATGAGAACACAAGCATTAAAGAGCATACTCCCAAAAATGAAGCAAATGTGGATTTTTCATCCAAAGTGAAAAAATAGAAGTTGAAAACAGCTTCTGTCACACGGATCCCACGGATCCTTCCCTTGAGGGATCCGTCCAGCATAAAGGCTGGGATCCGTGGGTCTGGTGTTTCAGGCAGCACAAAATTTTCCTTTTTGAAAACATTTTTACCTAGTGTGTGCCTATATGCAAACTATTTGGAGTTTCGGTTATCTCGACTCCTAAAAAAAATAAACTAGAGAAAAATAAATCCTATTGAGATAACCCAAAAACACACATTTGGTACATAAGTACGTAATATTGTGTTATCAATGCTCCTAATTCATTTTTGCTTAAATGAATGTACCCGAAAACACATATTAGTTATATGTTCCTGTTAGGTCACTAGTTTTACAAACACAAGTAATATAGAAAGAGATAAGGCGATTGAACAAGTAAAACACACACACACACGATATTATGGAACGGTTAGGCGTAGATGTGATGAGAGAAATAACTTGAACAACCAACCTTCAAATGAAGGTTTACATAAGGTATTTATAGGAGGAAAGCTAGGGCAACACTCCTAGTTTCCATCCTTTCTTTAATGGGCTTCGGCCTAAGCTCATGGGCCTTCTACATAAGCTTAAGGCTAATAACAAACATAAAGGCCATAATAAGCTACTTATTACATAATAATGACTAACACTTGAATTATAGTTTAGGAGTGATTCCAACAATCTCCCCCTCAAGTGTTGGTGATGAACGGTGAAGGCGTTGATGTAATAGTAGCTCTGACGTCTTCTGACTTTCTTCTTTCTTGTGAGAAGAATTGCCTTGATTTGAACAATCTCCCCAGTGTAGAGAAATTGTCTTCTTTGAACGGTTATGCTTTGACGTCATCTTTAACTTTGTTCTTTGATCATTGTTCTTTGTGATGAAAGTGATAGTATGTTGTTGTCTGCATCAAATCTGCCTCAGGTCTGCTTCGCTGCTACAGTGTCTCCACGTCATTCTTTAACATGCTCACACGCTCTTTGACGTTGGAATTCAGTACTGATGAAGTTCTTTAAGTCTTTTAACTTTGTAGATTCTTTGATTTGACGAAGAATCATTCTTACTGTTGTGTTGCTTTTGGATAGAGCTTCCATTAGTGATGATGTTGGCGTGAGCATGAGAAGAATCAGTACGATCATCCCGCTCCGGAGCTTCCATAAGAAGAAAACATTTCAAACGGTTAGTAATAAGCGGATTCCGGCACTTACAAGTTTGAACTTCGAGAGTGTTAACAGCATAGTGTGAAAACACAACACTAATTCTTACAAAGGCCGTTCCTGAACTGGAGTCCCACAAGTGAGATAACGCGATGTACCGAAGTACATCTACAGTTCAGATGAGTCGCTGAGGTACACCGAAGTGTCACCTCACGACTATAGACCGTTTGAGACACACTAAGCGTAATCCACGGGGAGTTACCGAAGTGACCTGCTGTCAGGGCTGTTTGATGTTGACCCTGGCAGGAGTTTCCATTCAATCACTGAGGATTACAGTTGTGAACCTCTCATAAATGTTCTCGACAGATTGCTAAGATTTGTGAAGGACTCGATATGAACCACTGATAATCTTATTTGTTGATCAACAAGTGATGAGATGTCAAGTGTACCTAAGAGATCTTTTGATGAATCTCGTGGCTCTAGACTCAATAGCGCGTTTTGGTTTTCCTGAGCGGAGACTAGGGAGAGGGTCTCCTTCTTCAATACCAGCGATCTCTAAGAGAAAGCCAATAGTTTACGTAGGGTTCCCTGTGAGAATGAAACAAGCTTCTGATGAGAGAAGCTTGAGTGGCTAAGAAGGTTTAGTGCATGCGTCACTGGGTCTATGACGACTTTTAATCTTCAATACCGGCGTCACTAAGTGACAACCAGTAGCATATGAATTGAACCCGGTGTCTGCCCTAAGTTGAATAATTTGGAGGGCTATTTCTTTTCACCATTTTCTTTGCATTTCTTTTTAATTCTTCAACTCCTTCTTTCTCCGATTCTCATTTTCTCCTTTTTATAATCGTACCTAAGGACTTCTAAGTACTAACTATTTGTGATGTCCTTGGGTAGATCCCTCCAGCTCTGGCGGATCATAGGACGGTTATTCCTAACCTTAGTCACCTTATATCTCCATGACTAACCTATGTTGCCATTAAAACCACTGTTGTGAAGAATCTCTCAAAGGGTTTGTAAATGAAAAACATGTTTGAACCACTGTGAGAGATAAGATTTTGCATAAATACTCCCCCTCCACATGTGCTTAAGAGTTTTAACGGTTATATGCACAGTGAGGAAAGAGCGCGCACTTTTTGAATTGATCCACTCAAGATAGACAATCCCCCGTGAGACACGGTTACATTGCATAGTTAAAGAGTTGCATTGTCAGCTTTTAGGTGACAACTAGCTCTAATAACTACCTTGAAGGTGTAAACAAACCTCGAAAGGTTATCAAACCCGTCAGAGTTCATGTCTACCAAGATTTTCTCAAATGGTACATTCTACTCGGACAAGTCCTTTGCGAGACACGTTTACATTACTAGCGAACTAGCTTGAAATTATTACCCGTCCAGGACAAGTCTTTTCGAGTTACTAACAGTTTAGTACCGTCAATTCGTTGGTTAAGTCTATTACACAAAGATTCATTTGCATTTACACAACATATTTCTTATCACATAATTTTCTCCTCCTCAAAAATGGCATATCAAATGTTATTTTTGAAAAGTTGACAATAAATATGACCATTTCGAGTGTTGCGGGAAGATGACCACTATGAACAATTTGTGAACAAAGTTTTAATTCAAATACTCCCCCTCAACAAGTGATATAAACGGTTGAGGTTATGAAAAAAACATACGGGGAAGTACTTGTTCTTTTGAGCAAAACCTTGAAAAATGAAAGGTTTGATAGGTTTTACTCAAAAGTTAGAAGCTTTCGCTCCTTTTATAAGGATTGTGGCACTGAAGCGTACCACAGGGTCCTTTCTTGACAATTACGGGTTGTACACTGTAATGTGTGCACAAGCCATCGACATATATAATCACACATCCAAATGTAATAATGAAGGAAACAATTCAAGGGGTACCAGGAAGTGCAGTGATGTCGCCAAGAGTGCGAACAGGGCGTTGATAGCCGGTGACGTTGATCCTGGGTCGACCACCAACAAAGCTTTCCAATGTTCTGAACTGATCCCTTCGAAACAACCTTTCATCAATCATTCTGATGATTCTCCTCACATCCCTTCGATCCTGAGAATTCCATCGCTTAGGAGACCCAATCTTGTGACGTATGTCCTTCAACCTATAAGCTAATCCGTCCCTAACCATCTTCAAAGTGTGATCTCCAAACTTGTGAAGGTCACTACACGTCATTAAGCAATTTCTTTGTAGTTCACTACGGTAAACGACGCCGAAAGGTTTGCTGATGAGTGTATATTGTGAGAGCTGCTTGATGTCGGGAAGATCTAGCTGAGGTGGTGTAAAGTTGACACGGGTCTGATAAGATTCAACTGCCAGCTGAAGATCTTCTACACGTTCCTTGATGACTATGCGCCTGATGAAGATGAGCAGTGACTTGATGAATTCACGTTGTACTATTGCCTCATGCGACCCTGTACTTTGGCAAGGTACATGTCTTCAATGTCGTTGATAGACAAATTCTCAAAGTTAGCCTCAGAGAATGCATAATCTTTTTCATCTTGTCGTTTGACCACGATATTCTTTAGGAAAGTGTAGTCCCACTTAGATGAAAGAGCAACGTGTTTGATGGCAACGATATCCTTAGTACTGAACACTGCATGTTGAGACTTCTGAACCTGACAGCTTCTGTAGTAGATTCTTCGGCGTTCCGGCCAATGATGAATCCCGTACAACGCATCGCGGTCATATGCTTCCACTTTGTCGGAACACAAGTGATTGGCACGTTCCTCGATGGCTATACAGTTTGAGTATATGGATGCAGGAAATGGAAGTGTCAAAGATGTAGCGTATTTCCTTGATCCATCGCCACCGTGTAGAAGAAATTCCAAGTCTTTGTTGAAGAAATATCGGAATGGAATCCTAGGTTCATCTGGTTGGCCGATCGTTGGTAGTGGTTTTGACCAGTCGGTGTAATATGGAGGGTTGTCCCGTTTAGTGAAGTCGATGTTTGCTTCTGGGTTTAGCCAATCCATGTTGTTAGACATAGCTCGAGCAATGTTTTCAAGGTGATATTCGACCTCGATGGCACTTTCTGAGCTATCTTTCCAAAGTTGAAAAGCTTCATTCTTGATTCGCCTCAACTCAGATTTTGTCATCTTCTTCACATGGAACTTTTCTTGCATAATCTTAGCATGCTCCAAAGTATTACCGTCTACCAGATCTTGACCTTCTTCAGGGTAGGGAGTTGAGTTAACAAGTGTAGAGAACCATTCAAATTCCTCTGTTTTATCGTCATCTAGCCATGATACGATGTCAGCCATGGGCGCCTTCTTCTTGTTTTGTTTTGGCCTAGATGAGGATTCTGGTTTCTTAACTTGTTTGGGAGAGGTGGGTTGTTGTAGGGGCTCAAGGACCTCTTCATCGTCCTCACCCGTATACTCAAAGTGATCACCGGTTTTCTGAGTCAGGGGTGTTAACTCGGAATCGTCCTGAGGTTTACCTGTAGAAGAACGGGAAGGAGGCCTTTGTTGAGTAGGAGTCCGTTGGAGAGGAGGTAACATAGAAGATGATTCACCAGACTTCTTCTGACGTTTAGCTTCATCATTCTTATCCTGATCCTTATCTTCATCGTCTCTAGGACGTTTAGACTTTTCTGCTTCGAATCTACATGCTTCTTTGAGTTGGTAGTCCAGCAATGCTTGAAACAGCTTTCCTTCCTCAGAAGTAAATGTCCCAGATCGTTTAGACATTTGTGTGACAAGCTTGGCCACCAATTCATTATCCGAGAAAACTACAGGATCAGATGGATTGATTGTGACGGTTAAAGGTGTTGATCTTATAGTTTGCTTGGCTATCTGCATAGTTGTCTGGTAAACATCTCCTTTGTGACTTTAGGAACGATATTCAGAAGGTACTTGTTAGTGTAACCTTCGATCATTTCGTTCAGTTCGTCTTGACGATGACTTTTCATGAACTCCTGAATGAATTCCCTTTCTTTCTGCATCTTGTCATTCTCATTATTTAAGTACTGTATTTGGTCAGCAAACCAATTCAGTTGTAGGTAATCTCTTCATCTGTGTCAGTACCTTCAGAGCTTTCGTCCAAAAGCTTTCTTTGCGGTTCAGGTGTGGGAATAGGTTCAGCTTCCTTTACAGGAACAATCCTTTTACGAGGAGGATTCCTTTTGGGAAGCTTCCTATAACTTTCAGAACTTACTGCACTTCCAGCACTTCCTCTTCTGGTTCTCCGAGTAGGAGTTCCTGAAGGTTTTTCATCAAGATGACCAACTTTGCCTTCTTTTATTGCTACTAGATACCTTTTGTACGTTTCAAGCTTCTTGAGTTCTTTAGATAGAAGGTGATCAGGCAGCACAGCACCCTGCTTCTTAGTTGTTGATTCCTTGATTCTGATAGAAAGGATAGGTTCAGACAACAAGTCGTGATTGTCGGGGTCATTGAGCCTCATGGGGATATCAGGATTAAGCCCAAGTGCTCTCTGGATCAAAAGCTTTATGTATCTAACATAGGGAATCTTTGAGCCAAGCTTCTTGTGAAATAGCATCATGTCTTCCCATATCAGTGCTTCGATTTCGATGTCCTTCTTATTGATCAAAGACCAGAAGATTTGCAGTTCCATGAGCTTTGGGTGCTCATAACCACTGTCACGACCAGAAACAGACTTGGTAATGATGATGTAGAGGGTTCTCCACGGTTGAGGAATGTTCTTAAGCTCCACGTGAGAATGCTTAGTAACAACCCCTGAAGCTTCATCATAGACAATGTCAAGAAGAAATTGCTGAACTGTCTCTTCAGTAGGTGTGGCAAAGAAGTCAGTTGGCTCGATTTCAGGAATGAGAAGAACAGCCCGTAAGTCAGCATGAGTGATGGTGACTTGTTTGTGATTAATTGTCACTGTCACTGCACTTTAACCTGTGATCCTCTGCATAGAATTCTAGAATTGCTGAATGTAGATTTCCGGTACAGTAGCAGAGTGTGAGAGCATGTTCTGGTAGGGATGATTCCTTAGAAATGATTCCTTAGAATATCCACAGCAATGAGACAGGAAGATTCTGAGCAAGTGAGGGTTTCAAAGTCAACCCTAAGGTTGTTCTTTCCAATCTTTCTCGGATAGCCATTTGGGAAGATGTCAGCAATAGTGAGAACCTCAGGTGCATCCACATTCATTTGAGCAACCATGTCGTGATCTGAAATAACATTAGCCAAAAGAACCAACATATCGAAAGATATAATGTTAGTCAACAGAAGGTCTTATTGTCTAGTTATTGAATGTACAGTGACAATGATTATTATGAGCCCTAAGTCACTTGTTTGTCCAATAGTTCAATGACGTCGTGAAATGTTTCGTGAGTTAGTTAACTTTAAGTTTTAAAGTTTATGTTATCACTTATTGTTCACAACATATCAAGCAATTAAGTTTATTAGTGACATTATTGGATTCATGACGTTATGATTAGTTTATTTACAAGTTTGTACACGTAACAATTCATAATGAAGGTCAATCAAGGCATAGGCGTAGATTAGGCAAAGTTACGCGTAAACAGAAGAAGTATATGCGTAGGCGTAGGCTTATGCGTAGGATCCTTACTTACGCGTAAGAAATGTTACGCGTAGGAAAAGGGGACCTTATGCGTAGGGCTTACGCGTAGGCGTATAAAGACCTTACGCGTAAGGCTTACTCGTAAGAGTAGACCTTATGCGTAGAGTCACTGTTTACGCATATCCTTCACAGGATACGCGTAGTCCCATTGTAGAACCTTATGCGTAGTAGTTACGCGTAGGATTTCTCTTACGCATAACTGCCTACGCGTAAGGTAATCCTTATGCGTAGAGTAACAATCAACCTTGATTCTGAATTTTATGCGTAGCAAGCCTGAAATAAAACATCATAACATCAATCTTAACACATATATTCATTCTAAAATCAAATCATGGCATGAAAGCTTGTTAAACATTTACGCGTAGAAAGTCATACGCGTAGGTCAAAACCCTAAGGGTTATGAATTACGCATAAGATTTCTAACCATGGAAATTGCACCAAACTTTTTCTGGTAGGTCTTAGATGTTATAAGAGTCTAATAACCAAGTTTTCACACTCAATTCGTGATGAATCAAAAATACCCAAACTTTAGAACTTTAAACCCTAATTCCTAATTCTGAGTAAATCAGTGTTTCTGGGTTGTTATAGAACCTGGATATCATCAATTCAACATCATATAAACATAACACAACAATCTTTTTGACCAGAAACATACACATTTGAAAACACCCAAAATCACGCATAAACCCTAATTTTGAAAATCATTCAATTCGAGTTTCTGGGTTTGTTTTGAGGATAGAAAACATATCAATGATGTTATTAAAACATTTTGACATTATATTTTTAGCCACAAACACATAACACATGATCATGTGTTCTTACGCGTATGCGAAGAACACAAAATCACCCATATAAGTAGATTTGACCGTTGGATTCATTTGAAAATCAAAACCAATGTTTAAAAACATGTTAGAAACATTAATCCACTTACAGTTTGATGATCAAAAACACAGATTGGATGAACGATTTTTAGGCGTAGGATCTTTTAGGTGTAAGTAATAAATGTGATGGAATAGTTAGGTGGAGAGTGGTTTTATTAAAATGACTTTAACATTTTGACAGTTTTGGTCCCTCCACCTTTTCCTTTTTTCATACAAACCCGTTTAACTTCCATTTTGGTTACCAAACGAAAGATTTTAAGAAAAGAAACTTGACGACACTCCCCCTCGACTTAAGAAATATTGAAAGGTTATTAATTTTAGTCCGAGGAGTGTCTGTGAACCAGAAAATTTACCACCATTGATAAGATAACCAACCGGGATATGATAACATGCAAGTACACAGATGTTTTGAAACAATTAAGTGATACTTTTCTCCCCCTCAACACTTGTTCGGAAAACTACTGAATTTTGAAAGATTAAAGTGTTGATGGAAGAAATGTACTTGCCATGTTGAAAGAAAATTAGATTAGAAGAATATTTTTGTTGTTTTATCAGGTTTTATATTTTTGTATTTTGTTTTTGAAAAATTATTTACAAAAGAGATTTTGGTGTTTGACAGGTTTTTAAGACTGTTTTAAGAGGTCATCCAATTCCTCTTGAGTCAAACACCTCATACCAATCCGGTGGACCAACTCATTAAACCTAGCGGGAGGCAAGGCTTTGGTGAGTAGATCTGCTAATTGGTATTCTGCACCCACGAAGTATAATTCAACAGTACCCTGTTCCACGTGGTCCTTGATGAAATGATAGCGAAGATCGATGTGCTTTGATTTCGAGTGCTGAACTGAGTTGCACGAGATCGCAATGGCACTCCGATTGTCGCAGTACATCGGGATTCTGTCAAATACGTAACCATAGTCTTTGAGTTGTGTTCTCATCCATATGACTTGAGCACAACACGCGGACATGGCTACCTATTCTGCTTCGGTTGATGACAGCGATGTACAATCCTGCTTCTTTGATTGCCAAGACACCAGTTTATGACCAAGAAATTGTAGAGCTCCTGAAGTACTTTTCCTTGAGTCTAAGCATCCTGCGTGGTCAGCGTCTGAAAAAGCGATTAGTTCAAAACCAGAATCCTTCGGATACCAGATCCCCAAGTTAATGGTTCCCTTGATGTATCGGAGGATTCTTTTAGCCTCAGAGAGGTGGGTTTCAGTTGGTCGCGACTGATAACGGGAGCATAGATAAACGGCAAAGACAATATCAGGTCTGCTAGCTGTTAGATACATGAGGGACCCAATAATACTTCGGTATTTGGTAGGGTCCACTAGTTTCCCATGTAAATCAGCGTCTAGCTTCTTGGTATGAGTCATTGGTGTGGTATAAGTATCACAGGTTTTCATTCCAAATTTGTTTAACAATTCAAGGGCATATTTGGACTGACTCAAGAAAATACCACGGGGTGATTGATGAACTTGTAATCCTAGAAAGAACGTAAGTTCACCCATCATGGACATTTCAAAAATTTTCTTCATTAGTTTTGCAAAAGCGATTGAAAACTTTTTATGTGTAGACCCAAAAATGATGTCATCCACGTAAATTTGAACAATTAAGATATGTGCCCCGTGATATTGTATAAAAAGAGTTGGGTCAACAGAACCTTTGGTGAAATTATTAGCAATGAGGAAAGATGATAGCTTATCATACCATGCCCGAGGGGCTTGTTTGAGACCATAAAGAGCTTTGTTCAGTTTGTAGACATGGTTCGGGAACTCTGGATCAACGAATCCTTCGGTTTGGCTGACATAAACCATTTCTTTCAGTTGTCCGTTGAGAAACGCAGTTTTGACATCCATCTAAAAGACCGTCATATTCATATGAGCCGCGAACGCGAGAAATATCCGAACAGCCTCAAGAAGAGCAACCGGAGCAAAATATTCTTCAAAGTCTATTCCCTCTTCCTGACGATAACCCTTAGCAACTAGACGTGACTTGTTTCGGATTACGTTCCCTTCAGCATCCAATTTGTTTTTCCAAATCCATTTGAGACCAATGACGTAGACCCCTGTTGGTCTTTCAACCAGTTCCCATACTTCAAGACGTTTGAATTGGTTGAGTTCTTCTTGCATGGATTCAATCCAATTGTCTTTTGTCATTGCGTCTTTAATGTTTTTAGGCTCAGATTGGCAGACAGTGAGTGCATAAATGCAATGTTCACCATCTGTGTGAAGACGTTGTCTCGTAACAACTGGTTGATTCGGGTTGCCAATAATATTAGCCAGAGGATGGTCTTTTGTCCATCGATGTGTAGAGGGTTGATGTTGGTATACATTGTGCAGATTCTGAGGATTCAAATGGTTTGTTGATGATTCCGCGACATCAGGTGCAGCAGTGTCATTAGCAAACGGGTTAAAGAACGTATTTGGATCAAAATCTGCAGGTGGGGGTACTTCATTTAGAATATCATCAGCTGGTTCATCATTGTTGGAAGCGGTGTGTTCAACTGTTGTGGTGGAGTCAACTGGTGTAGGTGCATCTTCAACAGTAGTTGTTGTAGCAGGTGTATCAGGTATAGGAATATTATCAGGTTGAGCAGCGGAAACAGCGGATACACCTGGAGCACGTTCATCAATATCGTCACTGAACAGCGGAGCAAATAACCTTTCCATTTGTTGACGAGTGAGCTGGGGGCTTTGTTCAGCTGATGATGGGGGTTGAGGGAAGTTTAAACGGTTGTGACCGGGTTCTAAGCTGTTGTACTCAGAAGCCATTTCCGTGAGTTCATCAAAATGAGCATGAATCGTTTCCATCACCTGTTTTGTACGACGATTCCAGATCCGGTAACCTTTAGAATTCTCACAATATCCAATAAAGACTCCAATGTCGGCTTTGGCTTTGAGCTTTCCAAAATCATCACGATCATTATTCGGATAGCAAAGGGATCCAAATACATGAAAGTGTTTGAGATTCGGTTTATGGTTGTGGACAAGCTCGAAAGGTGTTTTGTTGTGGCGTTTTGTGATCATAGAGCGGTTTTGAGTATAGCATGCAGTAGATACGGCTTCTGCCCACAAGTAATCTGGAAGTTTAGCATTGATTAACATTGTTCTTGCAGCTTCCACTAACGTTCGGTTTCGTCTTTCAACAACTCCGTTTTGTTCTGGTGTACGTGCAATAGATGTTTGATGCTGAATTCCCACTTTCTCATAGAAGTCACGAAGGGTTTGGTTAACAAATTCAGTTCCTTTGTATGTTCTGATTAGTCTGACGGTGTTGCGGAGCTGAACCTGTATTTTCGTGAGAAAGGTGATGATCATTTGTGGAGCTTGGTCTTTGCTTCGAAGAAAGTAGACCCAAGTCCATCGTGAGTAGTCATCAACAATTACTAAGATGTAGCGTTTGCCATTGATCGTTTGCACGCGCATCGGGCCACACAAATCCATGTGAAGAAGATGAAGCACATGCTGAGAGCTGTGTTCCACCTTTGAAGGAAAATGAGCACGAGTGCTTTTCCCTTGTTCACAGGCTGAGCAAAGGTGATCTTTTGAATACCGGAATCGTGGGAGACCTTCAACTAGTTTGTGTCGAGCAAGGTTGGTGATGGTTTGAAAGTTTAGATGTGAGAGACGACGGTGCCATAGCCAGGATTTTGTTGATGTTGCCTTTGAAAGTAAGCAGATGGGAGATGAAGCAACCATGTCTTGCATAGAGATAGTGTAGAGACTAGAATTACGCGAGCCAGACATAAGGTCATTTCCTTGTAGATCACGAATGAAACAAGTTTTCTCCCGGAAAGCAACCTCGAAATCTCCATCACAAAACTGACCTACTGAAAACAGATTGTGACCGAGGCCTTCCACATAGTAAACCCTGCTGATTTCGATGTTCCCATTGACATAATCTCCGTAGCACATGATAGCTGCGAAGTGATCATTCCCGAATCTGACAGTGCCAATGAACTTTTCAATAAAGTTTGATAACAGTTTAAGGTTGCCTGTCATGTGTCGGGAACATCCGCTATCAACAATCCAGAGAATGATCTGTATCACCTGCATTACACACAGACGACACAGATGGAATAGAAGTAGATGTGGAACCCGAAGTGTTAGAGGGTTCCGAAGAAGTGATAGTAGACATATACACATTAATAACTTTAGGCATCCATTTAAATCCTAATGTGTTATATATCCATTTCTGCCATCTATAACTACTGTTTGCTTTAGTATTTGTGAATGCACTAGGTGGTACTACATTCTTAGGAGGTGAAACTGGAGCTACAGTGACAGCAATGCGTGCCTTAGAATCTAAAGAAGGCGGTCTACCAAGCACAGACTTAGAATGATTAGTGGGCCTAGAGGTATTCCGATTCTTAGGATTCCGTAAACGAGAGATTATAGCTTTAGCAACACATTTGTCATGACAATCAGAATTCATACTTTTACGACAAATAACACAAGGTGCATCAGACTGAATATCAAAAGTACTTAACGGTTTAGCATTCGTTACATCACTATTTCTATTACATTTGCCAGACGCAATATCTATAGTGGAAGCAACGTGAGTCTTATTCATAGTCCTAGGGTGTTCTTCTACTTTAGCATTCCTTATTGATGTTTTCTTAGGTCGCAACTTCCTATTCTTCGATTAAGTGCTCCTAGGCTGTGAAGTGCGGACGTTTGGAAAAGACGCAACTATTCTTGTTTCAGTAGAAGGAAGCACGTTAGCAACTTGTGATTTGGCAGTAGGGATTCTAGGTGCACGATTACTAAGTGTTACTGGTGCTAATCTCTTAATGATGGTTGGCGGAAGTTGTTCATACTTTCTTAACATTTCTCTTAACTTAGAGATAGTGTGAATCAAATCTTGATTTTCAGAACGAATATTACCAGCAAAATTCATGACTTCTCTAGTGTGAGCAAGATAGTGATCAAGTTCGTTGGATGCTTCATGACGAGTCTTATTGAGTAAATCAAATATGACACCATATTCCTGTTTAACTTTTACAAGTTCTTGTTCATATTTTGAGATTTGACTTTTCAAAGACACGTTTTGATCATCCAGTTGCTCAATTTTAGGATCAAAAGATTTTGTTTGCAACTGAGCGATTTTCTTTTGAAAACCAAGTTGTTGATTGTGAATATCTTTTTCACACCAATTAAGACGACGTTTTGCATTGTAAAGTTCGTTAAGTAATCGTTCATTTTCAGCTTTTAAAGACTCGATTTGAAGCATCTTATCAGTATTCTCAACAGTTACCACAGAGTCAACATTATCAGCAGAGATATAATCAGATGCATGTGGCAAAGAATGGAGTAACACAACATTATGGATATCAGCACAGATAACATCTTTCAAGAGTCGATCAACATCTTTTCTCAACATTTTCTTTTTACGTTTAGTATTAGAAATAGATGTTTCAGTTTTCTCGAAAACGACCTTCATCACTCCAAGTTCCTTATGAAAATCCTTTTCCCAAGCTAATGCACAATTTTTCAAATTTTTAACGTTAGGTAAAAGATTTTTCTGAAAAATGTCTCTTTGTTCTCGCGCCAGAGGCGATTGAA
This sequence comes from Chrysanthemum seticuspe, assembly GCA_019973895.1. Lineage (NCBI taxonomy): Eukaryota > Viridiplantae > Streptophyta > Magnoliopsida > Asterales > Asteraceae > Chrysanthemum > Chrysanthemum seticuspe. Next base: position 104,507,042 of record BPTQ01000002.1, read on the forward strand.
AATGATCAATTTTGATTTCAGAATGATATTCTATCTCATGTTTTAAAATTTTGAGGTCAGCCATGAAAATGTCAAAATATCTAAGAATTTTTCGATTTTCAGGTTTTGAGTTTACTTCACTGATGGAAGGTAAAGGACCATAAGTTTGTGCATAATCTGGTTGGGGATTAACATTAGAAGACTCAGGTGTTTTGATGATAACCCTTGGTGTGTTAGAAGAATCCGTTGGTGTGACGAAAGTGACCGGTTTTGAATAATTAAAAGGTTTGTTGTAAACAACAGTTTTTAATTTTGATCGACTCTCGTCTTCTGCATCTAATTCCTCTTGACGATGATATTCAACAACACTCATAACAGTATCATTAATTTTATATTCTGCACTGGAAACTTCAGGATTTGGTTTGAATGTTTTTAATGAAAGCTTTGGTTTGTAATCAGCTAGATTTGGTCCATATACTTTTGGATTGGGTTTTAAAGTAAACTTTTCAATAGCTGTTACTGATTCACCATGTTTGTAAACAACAGTTTTAAACTCTTTAATTTTGTTTTGCAAGCCGATAATTTCTTCAAGAAGGTCATCTACCCGATTCGTTGAATGCTTTTTGTAAGCGGAGAACTGTTTTTGGCAAGTTAACAACTCAGCCTTAGGTTTTTGATTTTCCAAGGTGAGAGCGTTAATTTACTTTTTATGTTCATGTTTCAGTTGTTCTATTTCAGACAACAAAGCATTCTTCGAAGCGGCTAGATCACGCATCTGTCTCTCTAAATATTTTTCGTTTTGATGAGATTTAGCAAAAGCGGCTTCAAAACCTTTTTCACGGTTTTCTTGAGTTTTGAAAAAGTTGAGTTGCATTTGTAAGCATTCAAAATCCTTGGTTAATAGTGCATTTTTGCTTTTTAATTCCTTATTTAATGCATAACATTCCTCCATTTTGATTTGATGGTCTTGAATTAAACGAGCAAAATCTAGAGGAGGCAACAGTTCGGCTTGTTCAACGTGAGTCACAACATGATCATTATTTAGATCCTCAAGTACAACCACGGAGTCAATTTGATTATCAAAGGAAACCATAAGGTCATCTTGATCGTCAAATGTAACTACAGGGTTTATTTGAAAATCGTCAGAATGAGATGTAGATGACTCATTTTGAACAGTCTGAGCCGTGCTGGATTCAGATGTTGGCGGAGATATTAGTTCAGATATGATGATGGTTTGTTCGGGTACCTGAGACAAGCCATCAGTGTCATACACTGGGCCTGTGTCACTCATGTGTAACTCATGCATATTAGCCATCAACATAATAGCTGCATTGGCCTGCAAGTCCTCCATATCATCATCTGAGTCTGCATCTGCCATAAAGCTCTGTTCTTTGTTTGTGAGAGATCCATCAGCTTCATCCTTAAGAGCCAAAAGAAGAGCCTCTTTGAAATAAGCACTGCCCTAGTCCTTGGCTTTGGGCATGCATTAGCCAGGTGTCCCTTCTCATTGCAGTTGTAGCATCGAAGACCATTCAACCCATTCTGAGCATTTCCCTGTTCCACCACTTGAGCTCTGTTGTTATTCCTACCCATAGCATTAAACCCTTGACCACCTCCCATTTGAAGACCATAACCACGATTCTGAACTTCAACTCGTCCATTGTTCACAACAGCTTGATTTCGTGTATTGGATGAGGAACGAATACGATTGTTGGATTTGTTGGTATAACGGCTAAAGGCATTAGCAATCATAACAAATCCATGTTGCAATGCTTTGAACGGATCGGATTCCTCATTAGTTTGACTATGAAGTGCTTGATCATTGTTGTTGTTGTAAGGAACCAATTGATTTTGTTGAGGTTGCTGTGATTGATCATTTGGTGTAACTGAGGCACTGCTTGTTGAGGAGGATAACTTTGTTGAGCATATAGGGCAAGTTGTTGATTTTCCGGATGTGTAGGTGGAGCAATTTGAGCACGGAGAATCCTTTCCCGATCAACTTCCTTTTCATGAGGCTTCAAGTAATCATACAACAATCCATATGTAGAATGATGCATATTCTTCGCTTGACGGAGAAAAATGACATACTTCTCCCATTCAGGACCAAGACTACTCAGGAACTTAGTATTCACTGCTAGGTTGTTAGCATAAGCAAGGAGTAGGTTATGTGCTTTAGTTCGACAACACTTGTTACCTGCTCAACTTCAAGTCTTAGCACCAATACCAGAAGTTTACCCTCCACCAGTTCCCAAATTACGATACCCATCCTTATTGTTGTCTCGAGTTCACCACCTTGTCCCTTTACGAGTCTTACCCAACTTACCAGAAGCTACGATGTTGACGTTACTCTTCCCTGTGGACCGATTACGTACGGGTTTCGGTTCCTGATCCCGTCACGAATAAAGTTTCTCCGAGAAGAAAACCGAGAATTCCTACTTCGACTACCTAGAGAGTGTTTGTTTCTTGTCTCGAAATACCGTCTACGTCTGAGTCTACTACTATACCTCCTGAACGTCCGGTTACGTCGATAATACAACTACCGATTATAC
>BPTQ01000002.1:105224498-105261998 GCA_019973895.1 Chrysanthemum seticuspe
TTATTCGATGTTTGAATTTTCATTCATAAGCTTGCAGAAGCTTCATGACTTGACCATAGCTTGTGCTTTTTACTGTTTTGTGTAGCCCTTATGGCTTACTTGTTATTTGTATTCTCACTTTTAAGTTTGTAGCTTATTTAGACACCTTAATCTCCACAAACTTTTTGTCCCACCAAACTCAGTTCACTGAAGCAAACAGTGAACTGGAGTTGTTTTTAAAAGCTCTTAGAAAGCTCCTCATTAAGCTGGATATTGTGAGCTTTGGATTTTCAAAAAGCCAAGCTACCATAGTCTCTAGTATAGTGCTTGTTGAGCATTTATTAGCTTATGAGATAAGTCCTAGAGAGTTTGTATGTTTGCTCATTCATAACAATGGACTGCTTATGCAGTCCATTTACACCATTACCTACAAGCCTCTAAAAAGCTCATTAATGATCTAGAGCTTATGTGGTTTAGTTTTTTGTAAAGCTTATCCACTATACTCTATGATCCAATGTTTATATTCCATGTTGTAGCTTATTAAGCCAGGATGCAACTAGCTTCTAGACTTGTCCACTTTCTGAGTATGTTAAGAACTCAGTGTATTCATAGCAACTTCATAAGCTCTTTATAAGCCCATTTGTGATCCCCACAGGGAGAGCTTTAGCATTTTAGAGAGCCATCCAACTCAGCTTACTAACTCAATTCTTAATTTGCCATTTGTAGCTTATAATCTCAGCTTAAATGGCCAATACAAATAGTAGTAAAGGCTGTTTGGAACTGCAGTGTACTGAAAGAAGCTTATTTGCTTATTTTGAGCTTATAAGTCAATTTCAGTGCACTTGCTTGTTTATACTTGTAAATATAACTTGTTTGCATATTTTGTTTCTTTCACTTTTTAGTATGGAGCTTATATCAGGCTTATTTAAGCCTCAATTCCATCCAAGTTTAGCCAAATAAGCTAAACTGACTAAACCATAAGCTCATGCTTATAAGCACTTCTCAGTGCTTATTTTTGTTCATATATACCTATTATACTTGTACTTAATATCCTCTAGCTTTTTCATTCACTGTATAGCTCATTTTAAGCTTAATAAGAGTTTGAGCTCCAACAGTTAAGCCAAAAGCTTACTGTTGGACTCATAAGCTCTGAATCTGCTTATTCTTAGTTTGTAGAGTTCAATTTTCAGTAAACATGTCTAATATTAGTACTTATTTAGTTCCAGAAAAAGAAAATACCAAAAAGAACCACTATAAGCTCAAGTGATAGCTTTTACTTAAGAGCTTATTGCCCATTAGCTTATTTTTGTACATAAGCTACCATTTTTTATACTTTTCATAGCTTCTTTTATTTATTTTAGAATTTTGTAAAAAGTTTGAGATTTTTCTTTTACTGTTTAGTATTTTTAATAATTAAATATTAGTTTTTAATACTTTTTAATAGTTAATAATTATTAATAAATAGAATAATTGTATAATAAATATCTTTTCTGTTTTAAAATTAGTTTTATCTTATTTTAGATTTTTTAAAGTTTAAATTTTATTTTTCCAAGTTTATTTTCTATTTTCTAGTATTTTAGTGTATTTTAAATAGTTATTAATTAGTAATAATTAGATATAAAGTGTGAAAATTATATTTTTAATTTTAAAATTAGTTTTATAGTATTTTAGATTTTTCAGAATCATAAGTTTATTTTTCTAGCCTTATTTTGTATTTTCTTCTATTTTAGAGTATTTATTAAATAGTTAAATAGTTTTTAATTAATAATAAATAAATAAATAGTTTTCTTTTTCTAATAATTTTCTTTTATTATTAGGATTGTAAAAATATTATTTTCATATTTTTAGATCTTTTAATTCTTAGATTTTACGTTTTTACGTTTACGTAATTATTTAAACGTACGATTTAGGTTTTAAACGTTCATCACTTTAAATATAGTGATAGCGTTTATTTAATAGATTTTATTTTTAATCTCTTTTAAATTGCATTTAAGTCGCTAAGACATGCAAATCCCTACTATAGTTATAATCGTTTTTAGGTTTCTGATTGTACGTTTTTATTGACATAGCTGTGACAGAGCTATTACTATTCATAGTGTTAGTCAATCAGATTCCTGTTTTTGTATATTCTATGTCATTTCAGCATTCACAAGTCATTGTATGTGGAATATCACGCCTCACCAGGACATAAACGATCCAAGGATATTTTAATCCTTGGTAAACTTGCATTTTCTCCCGGGCTGTCGCCCTTTTATCATCTGTCGAGGTTGATCGTTCAAAAGCGGTTGATAAGCGTGACGGAGAAATAAAAGAGGGGTGGTTCGGGAGGAATCAATTTTGGCGCCGCTGCCGGGGAGGCTAGCTGCGTATTATGACTTGTATTTTGTACTTTGTTGAAATACCTATCCTTGTATGTAAATTACTACTTCATTTCATATAAACAATATAAAATACAAAAAGATTTTATGGTTGAAATCTATCTGTGCTTTGATTTGCATTTGACTGTCAATTTTCCTAATCTTGATATTCCTAGGTCTAAATTTTGGCTAAACACCATGTTTACACTAAAAAAGGATTTACTGTGCTTAGTATAATTCCTGGAATGTGATAGATTAGGTTTAAATCAGTTTCATGTATTGATAATCTCATTTAGGTTTCCCTTTTAGCCAATTTTTTTCGTTTCTGTTTATATTATATCAAAAACCCAAAAATATTTTTCCTTTCTTTTTTATAAATCAAAAATCAAAAAGATTCTTCTAGCCTTTTCTGAGTTTCTTTCTAAGATTCTTAGACTCATCTTAGTGATGATTATTCATAATTCTGTGAGTGGCAATCACACTCCAATTTCTCACCAAATCCCTGAGTGGCAATCCCACTCCACTTCCCCATGAACCATTTAATTCGGGGTCGAGTCAAGCTAGCGACTCGGTTTCAAGGTTTTAGATTAGAAAAATCATTCAAAAGTTTTGATTCCTTAGCACTGAATTCTTGCTTAAGCATTTTAACATTTTCTTGAAGTTCTTGTTTTTGCTTAGCAGTTTTAGAAAGCTTTTCTTGTAAGATTTTAAACTCTTGTTTAATACTTCTTCTCTAAACCTACTTTTTCTAATAGTTGTACGCATTTGGTCATCCATTTCCTGCTCACGGGTGGTCAACTCAAATTTTGCACGTTGTTCATAAATAGCAACACGTTCTTTATAGGCATTCAGTTCAGAGATGACAGAATCATCAGGGGCACATGCAGTGAATTCATCAAAAACATAATCATTGTTGACTGCAGAAGATGCATCACTTGGTACAATCTCACTTTCACTTTGTTTCACATATTGATCATATGGGACAACATTGATATTACCCATATTTTCAATATCTGACTCAATAATTACAGTTGATTGTACTTCGTTATGTATCTTTTGCTCATCAACTTCATCGTATAATTTTAATACCTCAGAAATGATTTTGTCTTTGGATGGACCAGCTTGTGGTGATGAAGAGACTTTAGGAGAGACCATTGGAGAAATGCTAGCCATGAAAATGGTTTGTGCAGTAGGTTCTTCATCAACATCAGAGTCGTATGCATCACAATCAGCTACTTACATCTGCATCATATGTCTTAGCATTTCCTTCAGCCAAAAACAACAACTCCTCTTCATCCAAAGCTGCACCATTATCTTGAGCTTGCACAAGCAACATCTTATCCCTGAAGTACTCTGCATTCTGAGGGCGTTTTGGCGATGTGCAGTTCCTTGCAATGTGTCCCTCACCTCCACAGTTGTAACACTTGATCGGCTTTACTTGTCCTTGATTTCCATTCCTTCCTCTATTCTGATTTTCCACATACCCTCCTCCTACTCCACCTCTTCTTTGTTCATATTGTCTTCCTTGAGCTGGTTGTACTATAACCTTTCCATCTCTGACCAAAGCATGGTTGTGTAGATTGGATGCAGTCCTTATTTCATTGTTAGTGTGAAGTTTGTTGGTATGTGGAGAGAAGGTTAAGTTTTGTTTAACCATATAAGCCAGCTTATTGATAAAGTGTTCCATGACAGCATTGGCATCAGGCTGTTTGAAGTATGGATCTTGAATGACTTGAGATGCTTTGGTAGAGGTTGCATTATTGGTGAAAAATGCAGTTGAATCATTTGATGAACTTATTTCTCCCTGATTGGTTTTGAACTGCTCCAGAATCCTTTTTTAAAATATAGCATGTCTCTCATTCTGGAGAAGGAAGGCATACAGTTGCTCATAGTTTGTATTCTTCAATCCTTTAGTGAGCTTCACAGAAGTGACAAACTTGTGCCATTCGGGATTCATGTTGTTCACAAATTTTGAGTTCAGCTGAATGTTAGGCATAGTCATTTTGATGTTCCTCATGTCATTCACAAGATTATGGAATCTCACATAGTACTCATAGACACTCTCATCTGGTTTCATCTTGAAATGCTCAAATTTATCATATAGTTGTGATTCTCTATCTTCAACAGTAAATTCAGAACCTGAGAGAAGCATCTTGACATTATCCCATACAGCCTTTTCTTCAGTGTTGTGATTGATAAGCTTGTAGATGTCTTTTGGAAGACCTTGCAGTATAATGTTAGAAGCCCTGATATCTGCATCGAATCTCTTCTTCTCCTTATCATCGAGCTCATCATACATCTTTGGTATGTCCATTCCGTAAATCAATGTTCCATCTTCAGCTGTATCAATTATGTCTCTAGTAGTCTCAACCCGATATGGTCCTTCATCAATGGATTTGAGAATGTTAACCCCATTTTCCTTTCCAAGACAGTACAATATGATTCGTTGAGCCCAAGAGTCGTAGTCAGTTCTGTCAAGCATGGGTGGACGAGTATCTGAACCAGCTGCTTGAACATCCTCAGCAACAGTGGAGATGATTGTAGGAACGTTGGTAGACATGTTGACAGATTAAACGGGATTTTATAACTCTATGATTAAACCGGGAAATAGATTCTTTCACGGGATTTTACCAAATCAAGAGAAAACCGTATTACAGACAGAGTCAACCAAGTCGCTAAGAAACCTGAACCAAGTCGCTATAATACCAAGTTGCTAAGACACAGTCAAGTCGCTAAATAACAACTCGCTAAGCACCAAGTCGCTAGCAAAATTTTGACAGCAAGTCGCTAAGCACCAAGTCGCTAAGCTGTCAAGTCGCTAAAGAGCAACTCGCTAAGCACCAAATCGCTAACACCAAGTCGCTAACAAACTTAAGTACAAGTCGCTAACTTTCACCAAGTCGCTACCCGTAGTGGAGAATCCACTAAGTGTACTGTTTGTTGGCTTGTCTCAATAGACAAGTCGCTAGCTCAACTCGCTAAGACCTTCAACTACAACTCGCTACCAAATTACAAAGCAAGTCGCTACCAAGATAACTTATCCGTGGCTCAAGTAGCTAGAAAAACACAAAAACACCACTTTTCAATCCAAAAACAACCCAACCACGATGATTCAAGGTTACTAAATCAAAACCCAAGCACATACAATGATTCTAAACACAAAACTACACCCAAGATTCAAACTTTAACACTAGAAATGATCCAAATGATGCAAAAACCACTAAACTTTTTCAAACTCTAAAACCACCTAAAAGTCACTAGAAATCCATAGATATGTAAGAGATGATCAAACCTTGGCTCTTGATACCATTTGTAACATATTGGATTTCACAAACACACTAAACCATAAGATCAAATAGGCGTATTATGAGTTCTAGAGAGAGAAAGTTAGAGGTTTAGGGAACTTTAGTGAGAGAAAGAAAAGTCTTATTATGAGCTCCAACTCTCTACCTTGGGAGGTAGAGAGTATTTATAGTCATTACATAAATCGCCACCTATCGGGCTGTGGATCAGGAATACAGTGGGTAAAGACCCGTCCGTCCTCCACGGTGTTACTTAAACTAAATACTACTTAACTTATAATAATCTACGACTACGAGCTTTCTAATAATTACATATACTTGAGGTGACCGACTCTTTAATACATGGATTTACTAAATCCTAACAATCACCAAATACTACCTTGGGTCCTGGTTCCTTTACATACTTGTGCAGATACTCCTTTACACCAGTCATGCTTCTTGAGCATCCACTGTCTAGATTCCAGATAGGCTCCTTGGCGTGTCTCTGCACAAGTAGTAAACTGAATTAGTTTCTCTTAGTGACCCACTTGCTAGTGGGCTTGGGTCTCAAGGTTTCTTTGAATTTTGCAATCAACTCATGGTCAGTGGTTGAGTGCATTGTGCTACCACATGTTTTGCATTTAGAGACTGAGGAAGACTCAGTGATTTTGGGTTATTTTGTGCTTCTCCTTGCATGAATGATACTGTCATGTTGGGATGTCTCATGAGCTGGATTTCCACATATATCACAGCATGTGTTCATGAGACAGTCATCCTGATGATGATCATTAAACCCACAGTGAGGGCAAAGAGGAAAAGGTTTTGCTCTATTCTTGAGAGCTGTTTTGGAGGATGAAGCATACTGGTGACCAACTTTGGTGTAGTTTGCTTTACTGACAGAGCTTACATACTGTAAGTGGTCTGCAGTTCTATGATCATCCTTATTGCAGATCATGCAATAAAGGATTCTGTAGCAGTTGTCAGTGGTATGACTGGCGTAATGACACAGCTCACACTTCTGCTTGGGTTTGTTGGTGGATTTTGATTTTGGTGAGCTAGATGAGGCTGACTTAGATTCCTTGATTGAATTAGGGGCTTTTTTGATGGAATCCATTTTTTCTGTCAGCTTCCTCACAAGCTCAGTAAGTTGCTGAATTTGGTCAGCTTCAGTGGGGACAGAGGATGTTGAAGTCTCACTAGGAGTAGACTCTTGTTGGATTTGTTTTGCTTGTCTTTGCAGGATGGTTCTACCAAGTCCAGACCTTTCTTTTGGTGAGTGAGGATTGAATTTTAGAGGAGTAAGCTCAGAGCTTGGATCAGCACCCTAAAGAGGTTTCAGGGGTAGAAGTGGTGTTTCAGATTCTGCTTCAGACTCAGAGATGTGTTCAGTACCACTGGTCACATCAGGGAGTCCTAGCATGCTCTTAAGAGCTTGGCTCTCAGGCTCAAGAATCCTTCCAGAATCGAAATTTGGAAGCTTACTCTCAGGATTAACCCGTTCAATCCAATCACTGGAACTTGGAGTTGTCAGCATATTGGTAATCATACCACCAGACACAAATGGTTTTGAACTTTGGTCTTTGTTGCGAGAGTCAGGGAGATGATCTTCACCTATGACTCTCTTTTTGCTACTGGGGGCACCCACCGCATCAAAGACCTTGGGATTTTTAGCAGTCCAACTATCAAGAATATCTTGTTCCTTTTTAAGTTCATCTTGAAGAGCCTGATTTCTTTTAACTAGTTCAGTGTTTTGAATTTGCAAAGTGACAGCCTCAAGCTTGGCTTGTTTTAAGATAAGCAGTTCATCTCTACACTTGTTTAATTCAAAACTTAGCTTGTTGTATTTTGAAAAAAGATTTAATCTTTGCTCTTCTACGAACTTAAGGTCAACGATAAGATAATTCATATAAGACTGCCAATCAGAGTCATCATCCATAGAAAGTAAGATGTTTACCTTTTTCATAGTGATGTTGACCCATTCCCCGTTTCTGGCATGATTCTTTCCAACAGCTAGCTTGTCCTCCTCTGAGAGGGCCATTAGTGCACTGACATGCACCATTTCATCATCTGATGACACTGGCTCTTCATCCCAGTCGAAGGTCTCAGCAACAAGGCCTTTGTTTTTACCCTACACAGATTGAACACTTTTGTTGTTTCTGAGGGACTGGCCTCGAGCAATGTAAGCTTAGCTTTGAATTTCTTATACTTGGCTTCAAAATCAACAGTTTTGTTTTGATCAGATTTGTTTTGAAAGTTTTGATGAGACTGATAGATTTTTGGTTGAAATTTGCTAAAGCTTGAGGACTGATTTGACCCTGATGGTTTATAAGAGGGTTCAGAAATTGTTTTTGAAAAACAGTCTTTTGCAAAATGACCTCTTTTGTGACACTTAAAGCATTCAGTGTCCTCATTTGCTTTGGCATTTGAAAAACCTTTGTTTCTTTTTATAAACCTTCGAGAGTTAGCAAGGAGTGCCCTTTCCTGAAATTCAGTGTTCAGGTCATTTAGGTACTCCTCACTTGATCTCTCATCAGGCTCATCATCAGAATTTTCTTGAAAATCTTGAACAACATTGTTAGAATAGAAAGCAGTTGATATTGGTGATGAGGTGGTGGTCAGGGACTTCTTGACTTCCTGAGACTTCTTTAAGTCAGGGTATCGTCTGTTGATGAGATTTTCCTCATAGACAAATTTCCCATAAATTTCAGGAAGCTCAAGATTTTGGATATGATTAGCATTCCTAAGTCCTTGAGAGAAATTCAACCACTTCTCAGGGAGACTGTTGACAAAACCAACATTGATTTCATGTTTGGACAACTTAACACCATCATTTGACAGTTCATTTAAAAGAGTTTTGTACCTGGTGTAAGTTTGAGAGAGAGTTTCTGAGTCCTTAGCCCTGAAGGTGTTATACTCAAGTTTCAGGTCCATTATCCTGTTTTCCTTGGTATCGGATGGTCCTTCATGACTATGAACTAGGTCATCCAAGGTTTGCTTAGTTATACTACAGCTTATAACAGACTCCATAATGTCGTCAGGAAGACAAGATATTATGATACTTTTGAGTCTTTGGTCCTGGTTGACCACTCTCCTTTCATCCTGGGTCCACTGAGCTTCAGGTTTGGGCAACCCTTCAGCAGTCTTTGGGACAAATGGACCTTCATTTATACACTTGATATAATAAGGTTCCATCCCAATCAAATAGCAAAGCATTCGCTTTTTCCATTTGTTGAATTTGCCAACTTCAAGTCTAGGGGCAACAACTGAATAAGCTCCACCCTTTTTATCGACTAGTTGGGGTACATCAATTTCAGCCATTTAGGATCCTAATTTAAAAACTTTTAGAGCGGCCTAAAAAACGAGTTTTATAATTAGCCTTGCTCTGATACCACTTGTTGTTCCCCGTTCACTATTGTTCAAAGCAGTTTGAGTATATAAAAACAGTTAAGAGTGAACTATGACTGAAATTAACATAAGTAAAACACACAAAGTAATTTTCAACATCATATTCTTATTAGAAATAAATCAACAAAGAATACGTTACCCAAGTACTTGCGGAATAGTACTTGGGATTGAAATGACAAAGTTGGGTGACTCCTCTCTAAGCTCAGGCTAAGTCTGAGCACAACTCTTAGAGCTCACTGAGCTATCTCAGGAACTAAGTTGTATTTGGAGGAGTGAAAAGATGGCTTGCGTGTATGTGTGTTTTTACAATTCACAAGCTTAACCTTTTCACTCCATATCTTATGCAATTTATACATGTATGATATTTGACTCTTTCCTAAGTGACAAACTGACATCATACAGAAGACAAAATACTGATGTATTTTGTCTCTGTTTACAAAGACTATTCTAGGTAAGAGACAAGACTACTTTCCTAAGTTCAGTGATGACACTGAGCCTGATCTTTTGCCATTCAGGGAAAGTTGACTTTGGTTGATAAGGACTTTGTCTTATCTGATTCAAACTTATCCCGCCTTGTCCCGCTCTTTCTTCAGTCTTTTCATCCTTCAGTCTTCTACTTCAGTTTGTCTTCAGTGTAAGTAGTTGGAGAGGAGTCTTAGGCATTCAGTGAGTTATTGTCATCACTCACTGAATCCATCATCTTCTTCTTGACTCAGTCTTCACCCTTTAAGTTCCGCCTTACTGAGTGGAGAGACTACTTCTTTGCCTCGTATTGAGTATCCTGAAGATGACTCACTGAGAGACTATGTACTCAGTGACCTGTTAGTGTTTAACGGACTAAACACTTGGGCTATTTTCTATTCAAATCCTAGATTAAGGGGTTTGGGTATTTACTGAACCCAACACAATATAAATCAATGAACACAAACAACCTGGCTCTTTATACCAATTGTAAGATCGAAAACATGTAAGATTCATGTGGTTCGGAAGGTCGAGGTTGATCAAAGAAGATGAAACTCTTCATCTTTCTAGTGAGAGAAAGTAGAGAGAGGGTGGAGAACAAAGGATACTTTATTGATAAAACAAATGAAACACAAACCTAATGATTTACCACACCCCTCATGGAGAGTCATGAGGGGTATTTATAGGCTCAACATACTATAACATTGCCCCGTTTACATAAGTAGTCCCTACAGGTGCAACTTAATACGAATCTAGTCCAATTTACGTATGTGACGTTATCTTTATAAAAGAGCGAGGCTAACAATATCCCTCCAAGATATCGTCACATGTGAATGGTTACAATGAGACATATAAATAAATAAACAAAGTAAATTACAATAATAATAGACTATGTTGACGTTATTGAAGCGCATAGTCTCTGTAGACTAGATACTAAGGCAGACTTGAAGTTCTCTCTTCCGATGATCTCGGCATTTGATCTTTGTAGCTCTGAACTTATAATGTAACGGTCTAGTTAGGTTATTACTCCCTCCTAACTAGTGAGCCTTTTTTTCTTTTATCTGCTCCCTCCTGAATTGACAACTCTCTTCCAACACGCAGCGGAGAAAGTAGACTCTTGATTGTAGCACAATGGTTGTCATTCGGGGAACATTATAACAACATAACTCACTTAGTATTGCATCTAAGTTGGTAAAAAGCCCTGATGTACACACACTACTTCTCCTTCTCGGTATTAAGCACAATTCCCTTCGTCAATCCAATCACGAAAGATGAAACACCAACTTCTCCCTCCTGATGGTTGCGAGCTATCGGAATCATCATAATGTTGCGTACATGTCGTAGATTACCTTTTTTATTGATGCAAATTAAAGCCTTAGTATGAGCATAATTCCGTGAGAATATGTCGCAAAAAATACTCTCAAACCAACCTGAAATCGAACCTCCTTTTGATTCACCGGCTAATAGTAATGACCACATATGGAGACAACCCGATACGACCAACTTGAAAGGAAGTAAACCTAACTAGACAGTTAGGAGGCTAAAAGAGTGAGGCTAACAAGTATCGAATCATCAATAACTCGGCATAGAATATGTACATGGGTGCAAAACGACATCATTTTGATCCTAGGGTAAGAGTCGACAAATGCTAGTGCGTCCGATACTTGGCAAGGCACGTTATTACAATTGAAGACAAACGCTTAAAGATTGGTCAGATCTAGACAACAAATTGCTATCCCTATTGTGACGTATGTTGTCGTTAATATTTTCGTATGTTACTGTTATGTACTTAACATTTTACGATACATTCAGATATCTATTTTGATGTTACATTTCTCAACAATGTATTTTTTCTTACTATGTTATTATTAAACTAATTTCACAATGAGAAACACATGTTGCACAATTTAAATAACAATAGCATTTTAACAAAAACGCATACCAAAATTTTATGTACAACAGCGGCTGTAAAATAATAATAATAATAATTTAAACATCGCTCCCATCATTGCACGTTACCACAAAATTAGCTATAATTAGATTATACTAACCTTAATATAGCGTGGGAACATAGTTTTAATGCTTGCAAAACCGACGTAATTTTGAACTTTTTGGTCGTTTCATGTTTTGTGAGGGAATAACGATGGTCGTTTTGATACTAACTTTCCAGTAACTTAACATAGGATAAAAACAAGGGTTAATTAAACAGATTGGCTAAGAGCTTTCAAAAATTTCTAATGTTAAGTAACGAACTTTTAAAAATATTATTATCACCGATAAAACTTTGATGTTACCTTCTATTATAGACCATATGACCGTTTCACCATCTGTGGGCCCAAATGTGACCACAGATAACCACTTATATCCTCATTTCCCTCTTTTTTCCCTCTTTCTTCATAAATCCTAATTTTAACAGTCATATACCAACTTAATTAATTCATTCATAAATCAAAACGAATACCAAAACAAAATCAAATCAAAATATGTCTTCGTATCTTTTCAAACCTCTATTATTTCCAAAACGAATCCCAAACCTCCATTTGTCGCCTTAGGCCCAGAATGCTTACCATATACAAAAGTACCTGTTTTTTTCACATGGATTGATAAGGGGTGAAGTAACCCATATTTGCTATTGAAGCAGATATGATTCTTGCAGGGGCTCTCATTTGATGTACACTAAGACTTTCTCCCTGGAAAACCAACAATGAATAAATAAAAGGGTGCTTGTATTAACATTTTGAGATTGATCATGTAATACTAAATTATGATAATCAAATAATTAGCAGATATAAAAAGGGCTACATGAGATGGTATTTGAATTTGCTGTTTTGAGTTGTAATTGTTATTTTAGTGTTTCACATATCTGATTATTGAAGTAACTAGTATGTAAAATGGACCCAAAATAATTTTAAACATGATTGATTCATACTTTATTAGCGGTGAGGGTTAGAAATAAAAAATAAATCATCAGGTACATTTATGTGAACACCATTTCCTATAACAAGTTTAGAAGTAAACTCTCTATCTGTTGAACTAGCTGCAACAGTGATGAGCCAAGGAGCAAGATTTGTAGCAGACCCTTTTGTTCCTTCATTACCAACCAAAGAAACAACAGTTATCCCACGGCTAACTGCATTGTACGATCCAATGGAGATGTCATCATATAGTAGTCTCCCTGAGGAGCATCAGGCCCGAGGGATAACGACACAATGTGGACCCATCTCTGACTGCATCATCAAACACAGGTAATATATCAACATCATAGCCACTGTGGTAATATCTTGCTCCTACTGTATAACGAAACACATAGTTTGACTTATAATTTTCGTAACTTTCTACTGTATAAAAAGTGGTATTCATTAATACCACTTAAGGCGATATCTGCAATGAAGATGGCATTAATTACAACATTAAAAATCTAATTTCGATATAAAATCATCAAAATGGGGGATTTCTAAAAACTCAACGAAAATCTAATTCAAGCTAACCATTGTGTTCGCAATGATTAGACGAATCGGCTGATGATTTTAGAATGTAAATTCATTTAGAAATTGATTAGAAAATGAAGGAATTAGATGATTTTTGTTAATGGGGATTTTGGAGGGAAATACTCTTGGGGAGGCTTGGGGTCAACGGGTTTTAATTAAAAAAAAAAAAATAAAAAAAAAAAATAAATAAACTTTATTGAATGTGCGTATAATGGTAACCGGTTACCAGTTGCAAATATAGCTCATATAGGTAACAATGAAACACAACATCAAAGTTTTATGGGTGTTAATAATATTTTTGAAAATTAGCTACCTAACGTTAATTTTTTTTAAAAATTCATGTCCAATCAGTATAATTAACCCTAAAAAGTAAAAACAACATAGTTTTTCTTTTGACATAAAAATTTAAAGCCATACCGCGGCAACGCACGGATGACTCAACTCGTTATTTTAAAATTATAATATATCAACATCCTAGCAGCAAAACAACTGGCAACTAATGGGTCAAATTACAAGTTGCAAAAAAACACTGGGTCAAAATTCACCTCCTTATTTTCTCCACAACACAGAATCTTCCTACTTCTAACTATATGAATCTTCCCCTAATTAATTCAACACTTGTCACAATTAAAATTCTCACACATCCTTTAATCCCTTAAGGGACTAAAGATATACAGTATATTTTTTTTATAAAAAATGGAAACCTTAATGATACCCACATGGCAAGTATCATTTTTATGTGGGATTGTAACATGGATTATTATGTCTTCAATGCTTAATTTGACCCGAATGATTCGATCATTAATTCAACCATGGGTTGAGAGTTATATCGTCTCTGGGACACCTGTAATTCTTCATATTCAGGTATGCATACCAAGTGTTTGATAAAATGTCTCAATGGGATTTGACTTTTGAAAGTGGGTTTTTTTTTTTGGAAAAAAATATGGGTTTGTTTGGTTATGGTGTGAAGTGGAAAACCCATGTTTTGGATTTTTGATTTGATGGATCTGTGTTTGTTGGATTTTGCAGAAGTACCAGCATAGGGTATTGGATGGATTGTTTACTGGGTTGTCTTGTGTTGTTTCTGTCCCTTTCTATACTGGCTTTCTTCCGTTGCTGTTTTGGGTAACTTTTCGTTTTCTTGTTTATGCAAGTTATGGGTTGGTTTAGTGATACTAATTACTGTAAATGATAGAAAATGTGACTTCAGCAAATAAATTAGTTAGATCCTTTCAATAACTGACCGTTGTGCGAGGTGGTTTAAACTTTAAACATCTCGACGCAAAAAAGCGGAGAAACGATGTTTGGATTGAAAACAGTTTTTGTTCGAGATAATAATATTTTTGAGGAATGTAAATAAGTTGGTGTGGTTTTATGGTGTAGAGTGGACATGGGAAATTGGCAAGGCAAATGACGCTTTTAATGGCATTCTGTGATTATATCGGAAACTGTATAAAGGTATAATCTCAAGACTCAAGTTTATTATTGTTTGCGAATGTTATCTTTTTTGGCGTATCTTATTGTTTGTGAGTATATCGATATTGCTTATGTTTTAGGATGTGGTGTCAGCTCCTAGACCTAAGTCCCCGCCCGTGAGGATCTTGACGGTTACTGAAGATGAGAAAGAGAATGCAATGGAATATGGACTGCCTTCTTCTCATACTCTTAACACTGTCTGCTTATCTGGGTATGTTCATGCTTTTTAATTGTTCTGCGTGTGTTGGTCTATATATCACTGCCAATATATTTAGGATTGTTTATGGGAAAACCTTTGATAACTAGTGATTACTAGTTGTGCATAATTAAAAAAATTGAGTTTGCTTTGTATATGAATCATAACTCGAAAGCAAATGAGAACGGTGTTTAAGTATTGCAGGTTGATAACTATTATTTCTAATTGATTGCATGTGCTTATAGCAAATTTTTATACTAGTTAATAGCATTCTTCTGACATGGTTAAGTTCCCAGTTTGTTTAGACTATAAAGGAGTTCATATATCACATTAGATAAGTCTTTTGGAATAAATTGCGTGCCCCCAAAAGAAAGTTGTAATCAATGTGTTAAATAAAATTATTACTGAATGTGTTAAATAAAATTATTACTGAAAGTGCATTGATTATTGCCTCTTCAAATACTGTCATTGCTGATGATATGCATTTTCACTGAGGCAATGAGCTCATTAGATAAATACGGCATAGGATTCTCAGGTATTCCATATGTAATGCTCACTGATGATAAAACAGAAAAGGAATTTTAAACTGCTGTTACTATATAAATCACATTCATTGATTCTTGTTCTGGATATTCAGGTACCTCTTGCATTATGTCTTGTCATACAAGGAAACCTCAGATGCGTCCTTTCAGCTAGCAGCATTTGCATTTGTTTGTTTATTTGTTGGCCTTATTGGATTGGGTAAGTTTTAGAACCACGTCTTTTGGTCCACTTTTGCTAATGTTCGGTCAACAGCTAACCAATTGATAACCCCATCTCTCTTTAGGAAGAATATATCTTGGCATGCACAGTGTGGTTGACATTATTGGTGGACTTGTGTTTGGATTGGCAATACTTCGATTTTGGCTTTGTATTCATGAACATGTCGACAGTTTTGTAGTTTCAGGCCAAAATGGTATGGATTCTTGTACTTAGCTTAATTGATGTTTCAACTATGTGCATTCAAATATCATTACTATCCAAATACCTGTGGACGGGCCTACAACTAGAGGTGGCAATCTCAATATAATTATGTGTAAATGGTAGATTTTGGGTAAAATGGCTATTTTTGAGTTACCAATGTAATATACCCTTCTTGACGAACGGACATCATTTGATACTCAAAAGTCAAATGTCGGCAGTTTTTTGGGATGGAGGTTGTATTATAGATGTTTATATAGAATTCTTCATTCTTGAATAGTTGAAGTTGCTTTAGTAATTCAACTATAGTAGTGTGTACTGTGTAGTTCTTATGTTGGACATTTTGCTTATCTTGCAGTTACATCCTTTTGGGTTGCACTTAGCTTCTTGCTGCTATTTGCTTACCCGACACCCGAGCTTCCAACTCCAAGTTTTGAGTATCACACGGCTTTCACCGGCGTCGCATTGGGAATTGTAAGAACGTAACCTTTTTTTTTTCTATTAAAACTGAAGTTCTAAATTTCCATACTGGAAATTTTTGACTAATAAGTACTTATTCGGTGATTGTGGTCATAAAAAGATTAATGAAACATCAGATCCGTCCTTTAACATGTGAAAAATACTTGAATCATGTGCAGTGTCAAATATTGTTATTTTTATGAAAAGGTTTTTGACGTGTTTCATGAGGAAAATGCAAAAAGATTTGTGTATTGTTATTTGTGCCTTAAATTCTATGTTGTGTAAGAAAACCAAATACTCCGTATAATGCAACATGTATATCTTGATTACTTCCTAGTATACTATACAAACAACTGATCTATACATCAAATCCAGGTGAGTGGGGTCCAACAGACGTATGATCAATTCCACCATGAACACGTAGCTCGCGTATTCACTCCTCAGCTCCCTGTTGCTGCCTTTGCTGGTAGGATCATGGTCGGCATCCCCACTATACTGCTTGTTAAATTCTGCAGCAAGGCTCTGGCAAAATGGTTTCTACCCATTACAGCAAATGCATTAGGCATTTCTATAAAATCTTCGGGCTACGTCCCTGCTTTGGTTGCTTCTCCAACGGCCAAAAAGTCAAATGGGTATCTCCGGAAAATGTTGTTTTTCAGTACTCAAGATTCGTTTGATGTAGATACAGGTATAAGGTTGCTTCAGTATGCTGGTCTTGCTTGGTCTGTGGTAGATCTTGTTCCTTCAATCTTTTCTCAACTCAACTTGTGATCTACCGAATGCAGACTTTGTTTCCAGATAATCTTTTTGATCTGACGATACAGCCTTGGTTCGATTTTTCGTTCAAAGGGGTACTTTTGTCAATCTGATATGGTTAGAATGGCTCTGTGATGGGGTTTGATATAATGAGCATTGTATTATTTATTTTTATTTTGTAGTATTAGTGTTTTTTATTTTTTTTCTTTGATGAGCTAGTAGTGGTAGATATATTGAGACTATAATGTATATAGGTGTATTATTAATTTCTTGTTATTGTTTATACGAGTTTTTTAATATCATTTTAGGAATTTTTTAATCGAAATTGATACAGTAAAAATATAAATTTCACTGTGTGGTTTGTTCTGGGGTTTATAATGCTTTCATTGTTAAATGTTGCTAGAAGAAATCAGGACAAGATAATAGCTGTATCTTGATAGTTGATACACTAACTAATGAATGATGAGAATTGTTAAACGAAGAATGAAGAGTTGTAAATATACTATAGAGAACATTCATCCTTAGAGTTGTTCTAATGCTTGATAAACGAGTAAACGGATGAAATTTTATCTGTTTATGTCTTTCGGGGAGGGCGAGTTTTATGACTCAGATGTGCACGATTTAGCTAGGATATCCTCTAAACTGTTTCGCCTTTCGCTAGTCATCTATGATAACATGTAGTGAGGTTTTAACAAAGATATTTTTCGAGAACATCAAGATGCTCGACTGTTATTGTTGGTGGTTTGTTCTCATGCTAGATCATACTGTCCTACTAAAAAAAAAAAAAAAAAATCAAGTTTGGAGTTACGGGTCAAAATTAAAAACATAGTTTGGTTGGCTGTAAGACGTTGATAGTGGAGAGGTATTCAAAGTGGTTAAACACGACATGTGTTTAAGGTATCTATTCTATCATGGCTTACTTTTTAAAGCAGAATAATTGACTATGAACAAGGTTAATGGTTTATACTTTTATTAAGAAACATTAAATAAAGAGATGGTGGTATTTTTTTGTTAGAAAGTATACTTGTTTAAAATAGTACTTGGTGATTGTTTATACTTTATGAAAAAGTGTTGTTGAAAAGAGAATCGTATGCTCAGATTGTGAATCCATAACCCTTCAAATATATGTTCTATAAACCATAAAAGTAAACGTGCAATTTAGTAAACTATCATTGTAGTTACTCTAACTAGTTTCGTCTTCTAAGAGGGAGATGATTTTAGTTAGTATAGAAATGGTTATTAGACAAAACTTCTTATGTGTTATCTATGGGCGTAGCTAAGCTAGTCGAGTGAGTTTAACTGAATCTTAAAGTAAATTTAATATGGTTATACACTAATTTGCGTTTTAAGGGGGTGTTTGTCTTTGCGTTTTGGAGTGGATTATTAGATTATCACGTTTTGAAAACGTGATAATTTATTCAAAGGTGTTTGGATGACTTATCTCAAAACGTGATTATTTGCTTTTTTTTCCTCTTAAAATGACGTTTTGAAAAAGTAAAGGAAGGGGTGCAGTTGAAAAACATGGTTTTCCAAACTCACTTTTTTAAAAACGTGAATTTTGATAAGCAAAGACAAACACCCCTAAGAGCACTCCCAATCGTAACACCATAACACCAATAACACCGTCCACGTCAGCGCCACATCAGCTTTAACATTTAACATTAACATCCCCAAAAAACACCCACAACAATAACATCCCAATAACATCAATAACATTCCCAACAATTTACAAAAACAACCCCTCATTTAGGGGTATAAATGAAAAAAAAAAAAAAAAAAAAAAAAAAAAAAAAAAAAAAAAACACCAAATAACGGGCGTTAGCCTAGTAACGGGCAGGGACTAACGCCGTTATAACGCCGAAGGTCCAAGGGTAAAAACGGCATAACGCCGTTATTTTGGCAATAACGCCGTTAGTGCGTTAGCTTTGTGAATGCTCTAAGTCAGCTAATATGCAAATGTTACTAATCTTAATTTTGAACCAACTTGATAAAATGTTTGGCTCAGCCTTAGTTATCAACCTAAAGTGAGTTTTATGTTTATGAGAGATCATCTCTATTTGACTATTTTTATCATCTTGCACTAGTGGTGGTGAGCTTCTTTTATATTATTTTTACTTGTTTTTGGTTTATCTTTTTAGATAAAATAAAATCATTAGAATATCTTTGGAAAAATCTAAGGCTAAAGTAGTTAGAGAACCAAAAGTTATAGTCCAATTATATATAACATCGATCAATGATTAAAAATTGACCATTAAGTTACCTAATGGTTTAGCTAAACCACAACCCATTTTTTAGGTTATGTTATTTAATAACTTCATTATTTTCATATTTATACATATATAATAACTATAGTTATAAAAAGAAACTATTTAATAAATAAGATAAGCTTAATTATACAATTCATAGGTTCTGATTAACAAAATCCAAATTAAAGAAACAAATTACATAAGAATAATTGAAAATATTTTAACCTAAGGCTTTTGGTCTGGTGATATGTGAGTTATCCACTAATCTAAAAGTTGTTGGTTCAAGTATCGTTAGAGTCATTTACGAGATACGTATGAGATACGTGATATAAATGTAAAAAAGATTGTAAAAAATGAATAAATAAATGAAAGCTGAAAACATTTTATGTTGTGTGTAGTGCTTGATTTTACAAGCTGTTTTTTATTCTACTTTCCTTTTAAATACAACAAAAAGTAAGTTTATAAACTTTTTTCCTCATATATCTGTCATGTGTATGAAAATCTAATCACAAAAACACAAGTACAGCATTATTTATTGTTCCTTCCTATATTTTCTCAATATCATTGTCCCATTTATTTCTCACACACACACACACAGAAATATAGGCAAACCCCTTTATATCAGGTCTTCTGATTTCACCAACATTTTCATTTCATTTTTCTCAGGTTCATTTTTCCTCTCACCTTTTTTCAATTATCATTCATTCTCATGTTTATATGTATCTTTATTGTATATTGATGATTGAATTATATATGCTTATGAATATGAATGTATTATAAATTGATGGTGTTATATTATCAGCTGCTTTTTTGTTAGTTTGTTATATAAATGTTCTTTAGGAATTATGCTGCATTATAAATATTGTTAAATAAATATCAAATGCATGTTGTTGTGGATCAGGGACGAACCAGGGCCAAATATGACCGGGTGCACAATTTTTTTTGTACCGTAACAGAGAAACACATTTCGTTGGACTGGGTGCATTTAAGATGCGTTTAGGAAAAATTGATGTTTTTTTCAAAAATTAGCACTGCATCGAAAAAAATCGATGGGGTCCTGGGACCCCACGGAACCCCCTGCGTCCCTGTCGCAGATTGCGTTTTGAAATTGAGTATTATTGCAAAATGCAGAAAACAATATTTGAAAAAAAAAAATGATTATCTGCGTTTTCTTTCAATAATCTATTTCAAAACGCAATCCCGTAGCTAATACGAGCTAGCTGATCTAATGTATGAATGCTGTTTAAATTTTGTTGGTTGCACAATGTAATCCTCGTGTTTATAAATGCAAATGCATGACAATTAGCTAGTTGGACCTGATTTAATTTTCTTCTATTTTATTGTATACAGGAATAATTGATTTCGGATATTAGCAACTTTTTTAGTATTATTGGTTACGGTTAAGCGAATTCGCGTCTTTCGGGATTTTAAGTGTGGGCGAGGTTGAGGATTTATACTTGTAAATTATGAGAACCTCTTGGGCAGATGCTGTTGATAATGCAGCTTCAGGGTCTGACGGTTATGGGGTTGGCGGGGGTTCTAGTAGACCTGCGTATGTTCCACCTCATCTTCGTAACAGGCCACCCACACCCGAACAGATTGCTGGACCAGCTGCAGTAAATAATGGGCCGGTACATGTTAATGATAGGTTAGGATATAGTGGGCAGCCGAGTGGGTCACGGTGGGCTGGCCCTAGGTCTGACTATGGCAGGCAAGGGTATGGTGGTGGAGGTGGTGGCGGTCGTGGTGGTGGTCGAGGAGGTGGTTGGGGAAATAGAGGTGGTAGTTGGGGTGGTAGGGAGTTAGAGGCTAACCCGTTTGGTAGCGATGAGATAGAGGCTCCTGAAGATATTGCATCAGATCAAGAAAGTAACGGAATTAATTTTGATGCTTATGAGGATATTCCCGTTGAGACTAGTGGAGTTAATGTACCACCGCCGGTTAATACTTTTGCTGAGATAGATTTAGGGGAAGCTTTGAATCTTAACATTAGGAGGTGTAAATATGTTAAACCGACACCTGTTCAGCGCTACACAATTCCTATTTCACTTGCGGGACGAGACTTGATGGCTTGTGCTCAGACGGGATCTGGGAAAACGGCTGCTTTTTGTTTTCCTATAATTAGTGGGATTATGAGGGGGCAAGCTGTACAAAGGCCGCATGGATTTAGGACGGTTTTTCCACTTGCTCTCATTTTATCTCCTACAAGGGAACTTTCTTGTCAGGTTTGATTTATGACCAAATTTAGCAATTTTGTAATACCGATTTTAGTATTTTATGCTGTTAGAGTGTTGGATTTTGTGTAGTTAATGTGTTTTGTGTGTTTAACTACACGCAGATACACTTGGAAGCTCGGAAGTTTGCTTATCAGACTGGTGTCAAGGTGGTTGTGGTTTATGGAGGAGCCCCGATCAATCAACAGGTAAATTATCTCAAAGCTGCCTACATGAATAATTGGGCGTGATCGGAAACTGTATGTTTAAAAGTTGAATAATTGTGCAACTTTTTAGTGTTTGAACATGGTAGTTACGCGGCTCAAAACCTGCACATGTCACATGTTTCGCTATTATATTTCGTGAAATCTTTCTTGACGAAAGCCGCCAATCATATATGTTGTAGACATTTCCGTAAAATTAATTCTGCTCCATATCCAATAACTTTCCGTTGAATGAATTTTATTACACTGTTTTTATTTGCTTTTGTAGTTACGAGAGTTGGAGAGAGGAGTTGATATCCTTGTTGCCACTCCTGGGAGATTGGTTGATCTGTTGGAGAGAGCAAAAGTATCATTGCAGATGATAAGGTACTTAGCTCTTGATGAAGCAGATCGGATGTTGGATATGGGATTTGAGCCCCAAATTAGGAAGATTGTGGAACAAACCGACATGCCTTCACCTGGTGGAAGACAAACAATGTTGTTCAGTGCCACGTTTCCTAGAGAAATCCAGGTTTGTTGCTATATAACTTCTCTTTAACTGGTTTAAAATTCATAATGGGATATTTGCATTTTTCAAATTCATAATTTCTGTTTTCTGAAATTTGCTTGTATTCTGCAGAGACTTGCGTCTGATTTTCTATCAAATTACATATTTCTGACTGTCGGACGTGTTGGTTCAAGTACTGATTTGATTGTTCAAAGGGTGGAATTTGTTCAAGAAACTGATAAACGAAGCCATCTTATGGACCTTCTTCATGCACAAAAGGATAACGGATCCGGCAAGGTAACACTGGATACCCTTTAATGCATTATTGCATATTATACAGATAAAATATGAGTGTTTCTATTGTTAGTTTTAGTGTAGCATACGTTAGCAACGGTTTAATGTTTGCGTTGGTACCTATTCACAGCAACCTCTTACACTAGTATTTGTTGAGACAAAGAAGGGAGCCGATTCACTTGAATATTGGCTATGCAGCAATGCTTTTCCTGCTACTACAATTCATGGTGACAGAACACAGCCGGTAATATAACTAGAATTATGCACACACAAAAATTGCTACAAAGTCTTATTTAAATGAAATGTGTTTTGTTAATAAAACGGTGCAGGAAAGGGAGTTAGCATTGAGGTCATTCAAGAGCGGAAAGACTCCAATTCTTGTTGCTACTGATGTGGCAGCTCGTGGTCTTGATATCCCACACGTTTCTCATGTGGTCAACTTTGACCTTCCTAATGACATTGATGATTACGTACACAGGATAGGACGTACAGGAAGAGCTGGCAAGACAGGACTGGCCACAGCTTTTTTTAACGAGAACAATACGTCACTAGCTAAACCGCTAGCTGACCTGATGCAAGAAGCTAATCAAGAGGTACCTCAATGGCTCACTCGTTATGCCAGCCGGGCGGCTTATGGTGGTGGTGGTAAAAATAGGCGCTCAGGAGGACGGTTTGGTGGTCGTGACTTCAGAAAGGACAATTCCTTTAATAGGGGTAGCGGTGGCAGCATGGATTACTATGGTGGAGGCGGTGGCGCTGGTGTATATGGGGGCTATGGTGGTGCAGGATATGGCGCGGCTGGTGCACCCAGCGCCTGGGATTAGTCGTTTTTATATCTTTTTTATAAATATGTAACTTTTTTTTTTTTCGGGATTATTAATTATGATATGAAATTTTTGTCTGTTGACATCTAAGTATGTCATACTCTCTCTACAATCAAAATAAGGACTTTTAAGAAACAATGGCATAAACAAATGAAATGCATTTCTCTAACTTGTACGCTAAACAGTAAAAATAGCACAATGTGAAGAATTAAATGGACAAGTATAATGAGAATTTTATTGCATTAACAGGAATTTGTTAGTAAATGAAAGATAGTGATTATCAAGTTTATATGAACATGATAAGTCGTGTTATTTAAAATATTATGTGTAAGCAAAATAGTAAGCGTTTTAATTTGTTACTTGAAGCAAACCCATAATCTGATAATCATTCATAGTCTTTTTGATTAGAAACATAATCATGATTATTTGAATATAAGAAAATCTCAATCCGTAAATGAATAATAAAAGTTTCATATTTTTTGATGTCGTTTTAGTATTTCAGGTTTATGCTTTAACCCGGATAAAAACTCGCTTCATTCTGATTTCTATACAAAAGTTTGAATAATCACTTACTAAAATTATAATAGAGGAGCTTATAATCAAGTAATCAGACTAGACAATGACATTATTCACGACAAAAGCATATATAAATTCATATGGCATATGATTGAAACAAAATACATTCAACAAGTAATCAAAAGATTCATGGCTAATGGATTTATACACACCGTTGGTGAAATACCCCACAACACCGCATGATTGCCAAACATGACAAATATTGCATCAGAAATCTTTTCTATTCATGGGCACACACTCAGTTTGAGGTACATTACCTTACGGTGTGTTCTCAAATCCATTTTTAAGAAGAAAGTAAAGGGAAAGTATGAAAACAAAAAAATAAAGTGAGGTTGCAAAGTGAAAAGGAAAGTACATATATGAATTTGTCTCACGTATCTTTCTGCCCATATGGCCTGCAAGCTGCGGAAAGAAAGATAGAGTATGCACAAAGGTGGTTGTTTGTGTTTACAAGGTGCAATAATAAATTTATATATTACCAATGTAAAAATGATAGTAACTTCTTTCACTTTCCTCACTTATAATCATAAAAGGCGTCGGTGCAGTGGCAAATGGCACCTCATAGGCAAAATTTTGCACCTATGGCCAAATTGCACCACCATCACCGCCATACCGGCGTTATCCGGTCCCTCGCCAAGGCCACAACGGCCGTTTTCGGTATATCTATTTATTATTCTTTTTGAGTGAGTAAGATATTTATGATGGTGTGTTATAAAAATTTATTAAGGAATGTTTATATTATAAAAGTGTTATAAGATACATGTTGGGGTGATGGTACTTATAAAATTTATAAATGGACATTGCACCCACCTCTCTAAAACTCAAAAAGAGAGTGCTCGAGCAATATAATTCCATCCCCACACCCAACCATGTCCCATCTCCTTTTCCTAATTGTTGGTATCTCTCTTTTTATATCGTAAAAATGCAGATATTGTTTCTTACTTCTTCGTCTAATAATCACACTCTCGAACAATAAAATAGAATCTTGACTCTTAAAGTCTCTTTTAATTGATTAAAATACAAAATGAACATTAATTTTGACAGTTTATTGTAAGACAAAAAGAATGCAATAAATTATTACTCCGTATATATTATTATGATGAGCATGAGTGAATTGGCTAACTAAATATCTTACGTGCTCACGGAATTTTGAAACACAATACAAGTATAAACTTAGAGTATCTACAATGACCAATGCGACTTTTTTTTTCACGACTATTGTCACTTCAACGCCACATGGCACATGCTATACACTGCCACCACTTATATCCCAAATCAGTTTTATTATTATAAAACAAATCAAACACTTCACCACGGTTGTGCTCCACACCACAACCTGACCATGAGCGGTATGCAATGGTCATGTCAACATTGTGCACCACAACTAAGAGCATGGTGAAGAAGAGCGAGTACGATGTCATTGCGTATGCTCCAATAGTTGAAAAAGTATTTGGAAAATCATGTAATTGTGTAATAGTCTTACTTAGTTTCGGCTTTAGCAAAACCATTTACGCCAAAATGTATGCTGCACTATTTACCGCTTAGAAGTAAATGATTCTTTTATGTGATGTTCGTTAAATTAAACATCAAATGTGGTAAAAGAAATAATTCACTCTCAAAAGGATATATATCGATGTCATGGCTAACCATGAATGTATGATACCAAATTTCATTTGTAATTCTGTTACAAGTAATTGTCGGATATATTTAGCTTTTCTCATTTTGTATTATTCCAAAATAAGTGTTTTGTTTTTTGGGAAAATGTTGAAACCCAAGTTGTTCTTTTACCTACATCGTTTTTTTGTAAATATCACTTTTACGCTGTGTTCTTGAGTAACTTCATAAAAGAAAAGAAGAGAAGTGAAGTGAAGAGAAAGAGAATCACTTCTCTTCTTTCCTTTTCTTCCCAAATCTGGGCGGAACCATTATCACCCAAAAAAACACTACAAGTTCTTTCTGGATCCTTTCCTTTCTTCCCTTTCCAAATCTTGAGAACACGAATTTTTTTGAGTTTCTTTCCAAATCTTTTCTTTTCTTCCCTTTTTAGATCTCAAGAACACAGCGTTATATATTCTCTTGCCTCATTATAGTAGTACTCAACTACTCATGTAATTATCTCTGTCAAAACCAGCCAATAGTAACTGTAGCCTGATTCAAATGAGAGCCTGTTTCTAGTATCTTCAAGTTCGCCATGCATCACTAATCATTAGTGGTGACAATTCGTGTTGTGTTCAGGTTTTTCACCCTCCATTAATGATAAACAAAAAGTATTGATCGTACAAGATATGTCATACACAATTCAAAAACAGATAACAATTGAGTCAATGCTTACATTCAAATTTTAATCAACAAATAAAATGTATACAACACTAGAATATAAATAGTTGTTAGGAAACACTTCGAATAGTTGTTCAACTAGAAAAATCTTTAATTATTGTAAGTCAAACATTATATTTATTTGGAGAAGACACAAGCATATTATTCATCTAGTAAAATATTACATCTTTTCTGTTCTCAAAAGAACAATAGCTTACAGATTACATTGTATATTGGCACTTATTTCTTGTCTCTAGATCATTATCATTTGATATATAGTATCTTCCGCTATTGTAGCCATTCAAATGTAACAAACTTTACCCGTAAATATAAACACAATAATACACGTACACATTGAAAATAATGTTTCAGATTTGATACATTTTCAAATTAATATCCCTATTGTATTTATTCAAAATAATATAGTAGCAGTAAATCTTTAAGAAAAGTCCACAAAGCAAAGGCGATGTCAATCCATTCAGTTGCAAGTCCTGCCCATACAAGACTTGTAACCTATGTGTTCACAACCCATTGCATAAAAAGTCGTATGTCTGGTAGTCAAGCACACGCGGTCATAATAGTACACAATATAAGCACTACGTATATAATAATGTATGCCAGGCAAAACCCCGAGAATAAGTAATATGCGTCCCGTAACATAGTGAACAAGAGGTTGGTCGACCTCTAATAGCTCTATCCATACTACTTACTAATAGGAGACTAACAATGCGAATGTACGAACGGTACATCATACAACTATTATACACAATTAAGAGCGCTCCAAACATGGGATACTTTGAACGCTCCACCAATAAGGCGAGACTTTAGGTCAAGAACGCTCCACCGACATGGCGAGACTTTGCACGCTCCACCCATAAGGCAAGACTTTAGGTCATAGTATGTATGATTCATTAAGTTCAAAACAAATCATAAGTTCGTAATTAAATTCAAGAGTTTAATTTAAGTTCAAAAGTTTAAGTCAAAAGAGTTCATAAGATAGTAATCAATTTAGTTCAAATATGGTTCATGCATACACCCCAAAACGATTAAAATAGTTAGAGAAAGGGGTTCGTGAATACTCACTGTAAAGCAAAGTGATAGTGAAAGTACGATGATGGAAGGCCAAGAGAATCCTAGGAGCAACCTAGAATATTTATTGCGTCTTAGGCTTTGACATAATGTCTAAGAAAACATAAACGAGCCTATATATGTCCTTATATTGATCATGATGTAGTACTTGGTATTTTTGTGTATGTCGTTTTATAGAAACGGTTTATGAAACATTCATAGTATATATATCTCGTACTACCATTCGGGCTATCATAATTCAGAGGTTATGTAGTAAACGTTCAAAGAGCTAGGACACTTTAATTCATAAATCCAACAACTCGTCGATACATTTACCCAAATGAAACCCCTCACATGAAGCTCCATAATTTTGTAGTGCTCAATATAAAAAAAAAAAAAAAAAAAAAAACATTCGTTTTGCTTGTGACATATAGATTAGTGGTTACATGGTTCCTAATTACTTGTATTGTAAAAACCAAATGTTGACGTCGAAAACTGTCCTTACCATTTGAGGCAGAAAAATGCCATTGTTTGGTGTTTTCAGGCCGAGTTCTCTTGAGGTAGATGTAATTCATCGTTCCGAACAACTTTCGTGCTTTAACTTTTTGATGAATCAGACCAGAAGTGCCTCTAAAATTTTCCAGATCTCGGCAGTGGGCTTTTTGGTAGTTTTCAGGTTTCTAAGTTTCGCTAACTTCTTTTTATCATAACTTTTGACTTGTTTGTCCGTTTCGGGTGATTCAAATTGCTACATTTTTGTTTTGATCTTGTCTCTAACAAAATGCAAACATAAAAGTTAATAGACAAATGGTTTAATGGCTCAATCATGTATAATATGACTAGTTTTTACTAATTTGATAATATAAGACAATATGTAAGTTCAAACTTGAATTTTAAGGACTTGTACATCATATGATCAATATAACTAGACATATATACCATATATTAAGACTAAAAAAACATGTAAATGGTGTTGATCGAGAGTTTTTTAGGCTTTCTTACAACTTTTGCCTTTCAATAAGAAGGGAAAATAAACAAGGTCTAGGACTAGAACTAGGATTTGAGTACTCTCCCACACCTTAGCAACCTTCTACACTTCTTGTATTCTTGGAGGGCTTTTGATGAGATCTTAGATGACTAGAGTGGATTTAAACTCAAGAATATCACCTAATCTTGCAAG
The DNA here is from genome assembly GCA_019973895.1 of Chrysanthemum seticuspe. NCBI lineage: Eukaryota > Viridiplantae > Streptophyta > Magnoliopsida > Asterales > Asteraceae > Chrysanthemum > Chrysanthemum seticuspe. The sequence goes on from BPTQ01000002.1 coordinate 105,252,746, forward strand.
ACATTTGATGTAGCTTATTTGTAGCTTGAATCTCTTGGATAATACTTGAAGCTGGAAATCAAATGATGAAAGTGTTTATGTGTGTGAGGTTATGAAAGACCAAGAGAGGGGGAGAGAGTATTTGTAGGGCCTTGTGGAGGTTAGTTTACACTAAGGTATGGTTTAGAATGAACCACATGATGCATACTTGGTTGATTTTTAGTCTTAAGATTTTCTATGGCTCCTAATGTAACACATGATGCTCTAAATGTTCCATGGCTCTCACCAAGCCACCAAGGCCACCATATACACGTTCATGGATAAGGGGAATTGGCTAGGTTAATGAATCTTGGCCTTAGATAAGTTACGTAGTGAGTTTTGGTCCCGTTAATCGCTAAATGTAAGTAGTAAAGTCACGAAACTTAAAATCGGGCATCCTAAAAATACGAAACTTATAAATATGTTAAAACTTATCAATATACTCTATAATAGCATATTAAATGAGTGATAAGTTCTATCGAGATGCTTAAAGTCGTAAAAACCTAAAACCGTAGGTTTAAAACGCGTAAAATGCGTAAAACACAAAACCGGAAAATGTAAAAATCCAAAACTTATGTAAATGTTGTATGATGTAAAAAACCTATATTTCTCTTGTTTTTAATATTGTATTGACATATCGGGTTATCATGAAAATAACTTAACTTATTAGAATGTGAAATAAAAATTTCGGGAGTGAATAGTAAAAATGAATAGTAACCAAAAAATGAGAATTGTTACAGTCTCTACCCGTTAACGGAACTTCGTCCTGAAGTTCAGTTTGTTCATTCTATATACGTACGTTCTCATGGTCAGATTTGATGAGGTAAACTTTCCTATTTTCGAGCATAGCCCTCAAAAGACCTTTAGGTTGTCGATTCCAATTTAATCTCAAAACTCATCAAACAAGAACTGTCATGAGATTAAACTGAATTGGATTGGGTAACAACTTGATTCTTAGCTTGATTTTCGCAACTCATCAAACAAGAACTGTCACTAGATCAATCTAGGAAACAAGTTGTCAGTAAGGAAGAATTCAACATCTTTGAAGGAGATCTTTTGAAAGATTTCCTATATTTTGGAATTGTTACACCAATCAAATAAAAAAATGAAACTAAAGTCGATGACGTTAAGTCTCAGATTAATGAATGCCGTGAACTTTGGTGGATGATGTACGGTACAATGACAGTCGTGACATTGAGATCATAAAATGGCAGGAATAAAGACGTGCTGAGTCTAACGAGTCATAAGGTAGCAAAAAGAAAACATATACTTAAATGCATATATATATGATATGGTAACATAAACAAAAATATACAAACATTCTATGCATACACATATAACTAATGCAATTTCATGTGATCAGACTCTTTAGACACGACCAAAAATGTTCTAAGACTACTACTCCCATCTATAGTTGTCAAAATCGCGCTTAAGGCGTGCCTAGGCGCTAAGTCGCACGAGGCTCTAGTCTTTGGGATTTTTTTAGATCGAGGCTCACGACATGCATGAATCCCACAAAAATCGCGCGCCTTGGGGATTTTTGCGCCTTTGCGGCTTAGGGATTTTTGCGCCTCGGAGATGTAACGGGTTTTTGGGCCCTTTTTTTAGATATTAAGATAAGAAAAATTGGCCTTATAAGTTATATACATGGGCCTTTTAATTCATATGGTGAGTATTTGTATGATTTGTAAATTTGAATTGATTTTATGTTTATTTTATTGATTGAAATTTTCTTTAAGAAGTTACTTTGTTTCATTAAGTATTTTCTTTATGACATACTATCATGAAAATGTGGCATTATGCCTTGAATATTAATACGTTGCTTGTTGATATTTTGGGTTAAATTGTGAGCTTTGTTAGATGTAAGTCTACAAGTGTATGACACAAGCATATTTAGTCTCATACGAATTTTAATCTCTATATAGGTCATCGAGCCAAAGAGTTGATCCGTTTTAGAAGTGACAACTTATCCATTTTAATCTTTATAATGGCAATATGTGCCATGTATTAAGTATTTTAATGTTATTTTGTGTTACTTAAACTACATAAATGGTTACATATATTATAAAAACTTAATGTATTTAGTGCGCCTCATATTCATGAATCCCGCTCCTTGGAATGCGCCTCGACTCGAGGCTCTTTGCCCCTCTTTGCGCCTTAGTGCGCCTTGAGCCTCCCATCATTGTATTATTCTACCTGAATTAGACATAGGTGATCAGGCTATGTATAATTGATGAGTAATTATGCAATGCTCGGACTAGTCAACTCGTAAGACGTTCGGTATTTAAGAAAACTTTATTCTGGTTATAGTTGCGATTTTTATTTAAGAAAAACCAGCATTCTCTATAACCTTAGGCTCTGATACCAATCTGTGATACTCCGATAAAGCGGAAATGTGGGGTGCAACATAATCAATAATCATCACAAAAGAGATATGGAACAATACCATAATTTATATTAAAGAAAAAAAATATCATTACAACATTGTTATAGCCAACATCGGCAATTAAGATACAAAGTTTAGTTCCGAAAAGATAGCTTTGTAATACATAATGATCAGTGGTGACATGTGAAAACTTCATTATGCAAAAGACCTTGAAAAAAAGTTTACTGACGATCGCCTGAAATGCATGAGAGAAAATGGGTCAACTATGAATATAGTTGGTGAGTATACACGTTTTATGATATGAAAACCTTTTTAAGAAAGTGCATACGGCAAATATTCTATCAACTTATCCTGTTTCAAATCCCGCCCACCCAATACTTGTAACATATAAGTTCATATATATTTCCATAATAAAAGTAATTTCAAAGTCTTTAAGAAAAGTCCATAAAGAAAAGGCGATGTCAATCCATTCAGTTGCAAGTCCCGCCCATACAAGACTTGTAACTATGTGTTCACAACCCATTGCATAAAAAGTCGTATATCTGGTAGTCAAGCACACGCGGTCATAATAGTACACAATATAAGCACTACGTATATAATAATGTATGCCAGGCAAAATCCCGAGAATAAATAATATGCGTCCCGTAACATAGTGAACGAGAGGTTGGCCTACGTCTAATAGTGCTATCCATACTACTTACCAATAGGAGACTAACAATGCAGATGTACGAACAATACATCATACAACTATTATACACAATTAAGAACGCTCCAAATATGGGAAACTTTGCACGCTCCACCAATATGGCGAGACTTTTAGGTCAAGAACGCTCCACTGACATGGCGAGACTTTTAAGTCAAGAGCGCTCCACCGACATGGCGAGACTTTGCACGCTCCACCCATAAGGCAAGACTTTAGGTCATAGTATGTACGGCTCATTAAGTTCAAAACAAATCATAAGTTCGTAATTAAATTCAAGAGTTTAATTTAAATTCAAAAGTTTAAGTCAAAAGAGTTCATAAGATAGTAATAAATTTAGTTCAAATATGGTTCATGCATCCATCCCAAAATGATTAAAATAGTTAGAGAAAGGGGTTCGTGAATACTCACTGTAAAGCAAAGTGATAGTGAAAGTACGATGATGGAAGGCTGAGAGAATCCTAGGAGCAACCTAGAATATTTATTGCGTCTTAGGCTTTGACATAATCTATACTACATTATAAATTATTTGGGACTTCCTATAAAAGAATGTCTTAAAATTTTAAGACAAAAAACATTACTATAAAAGGAAAATTAAAAAATTAATGTAAAATTTAAAATTTCAGTCTCATTTAAACCATATATAGTAACCCCCTCCAATAATGATATATTTTAATAGAATAGTTTATAAAGAAAAAACTCACTAAACTTATAACCACAAATTTAATGCAAAAATTTGAATAATAAAAGTGTCAACTGTTTACACTTTTAATAATTTAGACGTTCTACTTTTGAAAAATATATGTCTACTACGTTATAAAGCATCTGTGACATGCTAAATAAGGAAGGTTTAAAATGAAAAAACATTTACCCGCCACAAAAATAGTCACCGGGTATTCGCCACCGTATTGCGCGGGTACCCTTCTAGTGTCTAAGAAAACATAAACGAGCCTATATATGTCATTATATTGATCATGATGTAGTACTTGGTAGTTTTGTGTATATCATTTTATAGAAACGGTTTATGAAACATTCATATTTTATATATCTCGTACTACCGTTCGGGCCATCATAATTCAGAGGTTATGTAGTTTACGTTCAAGGAGCTAGGACACTTTAATTCATAAATCCAGCAACTCGTTGATACGTTTACCCAAATGAAACCCCTCACATGAAGCTCTATAGTTTTCTAGTGCTCAATATGAAAAAAAACATTTGTTTTGCTTTAGACATATAGATTAAGTGGTTACATGGTTCCTAATTACTTGTATTGTGAAAACCAAATGTTGACGTCGAAAACTCTCCTTACCATTTGAGGCAGAAAAATGCCCTTGTTTGGTGTTTTCAGGCCGAGTTCTCTCGCGGTAGACATAATTCATCGTTCCGGACAACTTTCGTGTTTTAAATTTTTGATGAATTAGACCAGAAGTGCCTCTAAAATTTTCAGATCTCGGTAGTGGGCTTTTTGGTAGTTTTTAGCTTTCTAAGTTTCGCTAACTTCTTTTTATCATAACTTTTGACTTGTTTGTCCATTGCGAGTGATTCAAATTGCTATATTTTTTGTTTGATCTTGTATTTAACAATATGTAAACATAAAAGTTTATAGATAAATGGTTTAATGGCTCAATCATGTATAATATGACTAGTTTTTACTAATTTGATAATATAAGACAATATGTAAGTTCAAACTTGAATTTTAAAGACTTGTACATCATATGATCAATATAACTAGACATATATAACATAGATTAACACTAATAAAACAAGTAAAAGGTGTTGATCAAGAGTTTTTTAGGATTTCTTACAACTTGTGGCTTTCAATAAGAAAGGAAAATAAACAAGGTCTGGGACTAGAACTAGGATTTGAGTACTCTCCCACACCTTAGCAACCTTCTACACTTCTTGTATTCTTGGAGGGCTTGTGATGAGATCTTAGATGACTTGAGTGGATTTAAACTCAAGAATATCACCTAATTTTGCAAGAAATTTGATGTAGTTTACTTGTAGCTTGAATCTCTTGGATAATACTTGAAGTTGGAAATCAAATGATGAAAGTGTTTGTGTGTGTGAGGTTATGAACGACCAAGATAGGGGGAGGGAGTATTTATAGGGCCTTGGGGAGGTTAGTTTACACTAAGGTATGGTCTAGAATGAACCACATGAAGCATACTTGGTTGATTTTTAGCCTTACGACTTTCTATGGCTCCTAATGTAACACATGATGCTCTAATCGTTCCATGGCTCTCACCAAGACACCAAGGCCACCATATATACGTTCATGGACAAGGAGAAGGGACTAGGTGGATTAATCTTGGCCTTATATAAGTTACGGAGTGAGTTTTGGTCCCGTTAATCGCTAACTGTAAGTCGTAAAGTCACGAAACTTAAAACCGGTTATTCTAAAAATACGAAACTTATAAATATGCTAAAACTTATCAATATACTCTATAATATCATATTAAATGAATGATAAATTCTATCGAGATGCTTAAAGTCTTAAGAACCTAAAACCGTAGACCTAAAACGTGTAAAATGCGTAAAATGAAAAACCGAAAAACGTAAAAATCAAAGACTTATGAAAATGTCCTATGATGTGAAAAACATATATTTCTCTTGTTTGTAATATTTTATGGACATATCAGGATGTCTAAATGTCGTTTAAACTTAAACGTAAATCTTAGACACGGTTTTGTGAAATTTGCAAAAATGACCCTACGGGTGTCAAACTCTTGGGTTATCATGAAAATAGGTTAACTCACGAGAATGTGAAATAAATTTTTTAGGAGCGAATAGTTAAAGTGAATGGTAAAAAGGAATAGTAACCAAAAAATACGAATTATTACATGTTAAGTAGGATTCATATAGTTGTGGTTTGATTTCACAAAGGATTATGATAACATCAAATAGTCCTGAATATTAAGTGTCAATTTACCTCGATAATGCCCGTATTTTATATCATTTATATGGATTTACGTTTTTTTTCCTTTATATTTCATTTTTCAGGTAAAATACGAGCATTGGAGCTAAAGAGACGCGGATTTGGAGAATTTATTGAAGATATATCATAGTATGCTCATTTTGAAGAAGTTACGGCGTAACTCCTCTCTCACATTACGCCGTAACTGAAGCGTGGCTTAGAAAACCAACTCAACAGAAGATTATGGTGTAACTCCCCCAAAGATTACGACGTAACCAACTAGGTCAAATGAGGTTCCGCGCCGCTGCAAGCTACGCCGTAACTATTGTATCAATTACGGTGTAACCAAGATTTATTGAAGATACAACGTAACTCCTTCCATAGTTACGCCGTAACCAACATTTTTAGTGCAAAATACGAAGAATTGTATGTTACGGCGTAACTCTTATCATTAGTTACGCCATAACCAATTCTGGCCTATAAATACCCCACGATTTCCAGCATTTCTAAGCATCCCATTTCACACACAACATCAAGTGAACGTGAGAAGAAGTCGAAGGCAGATCTAGAGGAGCATACGGAGCTATCTCCAAGGGAGAAATCACTCCTCTACGATAAGCATTAGCATTTTATCTTTTCTTTATTTTCAATTCATGTATTTCGTAATGTTAAACATTGAATCGATTATTTTAGTTAATATGAGCGGCAAAGCACCTCTGGTGCTGGCCTTGTTATGATTCCTTAATTTTTTTGTTTGCATTTATATTGCTTCCGTATAATTATTTCTAAGTGTATGCATGCATAGTTTGTTGGTAGCTACCCTTGTTTCGGTAGTTTTGAATGGCTGTAGTGGCTAGTTACTTAGGAGATATGACCAAATGACCCTAAGTAGGTAGACTGAGTGGGAAGGGTAAGATATGACCAACTGGCGACCCTTTCTACTTGTGCGATTTGACCAACTGATCACCTACCGTTTGGATGAACTTAAGAAGTCGGGGATGAGTGTTTAAGTTGCTAGCGCCCGGGCACTCATTGTTATGAATCTAGCATGTAGCGATACCTAATGACTTGGCTTAGGGGACTAAGAACAACTAGACTTATGACGGGTCACCTTATTTATCCAGTGGGACCCTTTGCTGATAGGTTAGGAAGAACTGACCAAATGCTGTCCTAGCGACTTTGACCCCACTTAAAGTAATTGGAAGTAATTAGACGTAAACACTACTAATTAGGATGAGTAACTAGGTTAGCACCCCTCTCCTCTATTGATCACAACCCTCGCCTTTATTTGCGTTAGTAGTTAATTATATTGTAATCATATTAAAATTTGTGACACCTAGACTTAGTTTAAATCCGCACACATAGCTCTTAGGACGACCTCGGTTTTACCGAATACTACACTACACACGACCGGGTACACTGCCCGTTAGTGCATTATGGTAGACCATAGGTATAACGAGACTTATAAATATTAAAACTTGGTCAGTAAAACCTGCTTCAAGTTTTTGGCGCCACTGCCGGGGAGTTATATTAGGATTTTCATTAAGTCTTCCATTTTATTTTTAAACAAAATTTTCTCAATTTCTCACGATCTCTTTTCAAGTTTCAGGTACCATGGAAGTTGTTAACATTGATGACCTCACTATTGAGGAATATTTGGCGTTGACAAGAGAAGAACAAGGGCCGGAGCTCGTAAGACCGGCGATTTAGGCTAATGTCCGTTTCGAAATTAAAGATCAATTTATGAGGGAGCTTCGTGCTAACCCTTTTTCAGGAAACAGGGAAGAAGATGCGTATGAGCAAGTCAAGAATGTCTTATACGTTGCAAGCCTTTTCAAAATTCCGGGTGTGTCTCATGACGCTGTTATGCTAAGGGTGTTCCCCATGACTCTTATTGGGGCTGCAAGAAGATGGATCGAAAGATTGCCCACCGGGGCAGTTGATACATGGGCTCTACTAAAGAAGCACTTCATCCAGAGGTATTGTCCTCCGTCGAAGATATCTAACCAACTCTTGGAGATCCATAATTTCATGCAAGAAGATGATGAAACGTTGTATCAAGCCTGGGATAGATACAACGATCTCCTCTACAAGAGTCCTACACATGATCTAAACAGCCAACAAAAGGTCAACATCTTCTACAAAGGGATCAACGTGACTACAAGATAGATGATGGACTACCAAGGACCAATTCCAAGCATGACTCCTACTCTCGCAATTGAAGCCATCCAAAAAATGGCTGATCATTCCCAGAAATGGCATGATGGAGGAAGCAAAAGGAACCAAGGCGGAAATCTTGATGGAATTGCCGGCATCACTAGCAAAATTGAAAATCTGAGTCGAGATATGCTGAAAATCAGGGAAACTGTTCATGCCATCCAAGTAGGTCGCGAAAGCTGTGGGGGAGGACATCTCAACAAGAATTTTCCTCACATTAACGAAGAAAACATAATCGAAGAAGCTAAATATGGAGAAAATCGACCGTTTTACGTGGATAATCGTAATGGTAATGGCTATCGTGGAGGACCATCCCAATATTATGATCGTGGTGAAAGAAGAGCTAACTTGGAGGAAATGATTAACAAGTACCTCGTAGATTCAACTAAGAGACAGAAAGAGCAAGAAGAATGGCTGAAAAACTTTCAAGATAATACAAACAAGAGCCTTTCTAGCCATGACATATCACTAAAAAACTTGGAAACTATGATTGGGAAGCTTGGCGACGAAGTACAAAAAAGAAATGAGGCACAAAAGAACAAATCTACCGATGAGTCTAGTAAAGACAATGATGCTGATGCCAGAAGAGAGTTACGCTGTAACCAAACATCGAAGTTACGATGTAACCAGGATACGAGCAATGACAAGTCTCCCAAAATAGACGACTCTAAAAGGAAGAATCACTGCTGTAAGGCTATTGCAATTGATAATGGAGAGTGTTATGATCTATGGGCCTCATGCGACCCTCGGAACGAGGCCTGCGATAAGGAGAGGATTAATGATGATAGATACATGTGGACTGCACTTAAAGATGAAGAAAGATTAGCCAAATTCTCAATTAACGAATAGGAAGAACCACCCATCAAGAACTGTTGCAAGCCCTTACTAATCACGGAAGATGAGTCCACACAAGCATGGTCGACTTGCAACCCCTTTCGTGAGTATTGCAACGGAGGGGGAAATGTGATGAACAAAGTTTGGATATGCCCACATGAATCGGGAAGACATGACGCTG
>BPTQ01000002.1:105266998-105296998 GCA_019973895.1 Chrysanthemum seticuspe
TCTCTCACATTACGCCGTAACTGAAGCGTGGCTCAGAAAACCAAGTCAACAGAAGATTACGGCGTAACTCCCCCAAAGATTACGACGTAACCAGCTAGGTCAAATGAGGTTCCGCGCCACTGCAAGCTACGCCGTAACTATTGTATCAATTACGGTGTAACCAAGATTTATTGAAAATACGGCGTAACTCCTTCCATAGTTACGCCGTAACCAACATTTTTAGTGCAAAATACAAAGAATTGTATGTTACGGTGTAACTCTTATCATTTGTTACACCGTAACCTGATCGGGCCTATAAATACCCCACGATTTCCAGCATTTCAAAGCATCCCATTTCACACACAACATCAAGTGAATGTGAGAAGAAGTCGAAGGCATATCTAGAGGAGCATACGGAGCTATCTCCAAGGGAGAAATCACTCCCCTACGATAAGCATTAGGTTTTTATCTTTTCTTTACTTTCAATTCATGTATTTCGTAATGTTAAACATTGAATCGATTGTTTTAGTTAATATGAGCGGCGAAGCACCTCTGGTGCTGGCCTTGTTATGATTCTTTAATTGTTTTGTTTGCGTTTATATTGCTTTCGTATAATTATTTCTAAGTGTATGCATGCATAGTTTGTTGGTAGCTACCCTTGTTTCTGTAGTTTTGAATGGCGGTAGTGGCTAGTTACTTAGGAGATATGACCACCTGACCCTAAGTAGGTAGACTGAGTGGGAAGGGTAAGATATGACCAACTGATGACCCTTTCTGTTTCATTTACATTTCTTGTTTTTAATGATGGTTATTAATGGTTATATAAAGCTTCAATATGTTGTTTTAAGCTTGTATCCACTTTAATATAAGCTTATATAAGCTCTAATAGCTTTTTATAAGCTTATTTAGTTGTTTTGTTCAAATTCTCAAAAAAGTAATAAAAAAGGTCAAAATAAGTCAAATAAGCTGTTGAGGAAGATAAGCCAATAAGGGAAGGGCTTATAGGGTCATTACTAGCTTGTTTTAAACAAGCTAGAGCTTGTTGAGTAGCTCCTCGAGCTAAATAATCCCTTGTTATGCTAGGGCTTATGTAAGTTTACTTTTCAGCTTATTTTAAAACTGCTTATTGTATTTTATTGCTTATTCACTTGATTATCTGCCTTATTTGTGTTTAGATCTGCTTATTATTTACCTTGGTTTGCTTATCTTAGTTTTAGTTTGTCACTTGTTTTATTTTTCACTTAAAACTCATAAATACACCAAAAATATGTCAAATTAACTTAGTGCTTAATTTCTACTTATTATTTGTTTGAATCTGCTCTGATAAGTTTAAATAAGCATAAAAAGTCATTTAGAGTAAAAAAAAACTCTTAAGTTCAAATCTTAAAACAGTTTCAAAAGGCATTTTCAGATCTTAAAGGGGTGTTTGGCACAACAGCCATTAAGCTGTTGTGCTTGTTTTAGTCTAAAGAGCCAAAGTCAGTTGGCTTAATTTCAGCTTAATAAATAGTTTAGAAGTAGTTTAAGCTTATTCAAGTAGTATTATATCCTTTGGTATAATTTCCAAAATCTCTTAGTCTAAAACTGTTTTCATAGCTTAAATTGAGAAAATCGGAAAAAGGTCTTTTTAAGTTGTTAATTTGAGTCTAAGTCAGTCTAAAAGGTTGTTTTCATTTCACTAGGTAAGTGTCAAAAAGAGTCAAAGTTATAGTGTTTAGCTTACAAGTGTTTATTTAATCTGAGAAAACTACAAAAATCTGTCCAATCACCTCTTTATCATATTAATCCCTAGCTTGTTTTAGTGTAAAGATTTCTAAAATTTAGTTTTATAAGCTCTTTAGTGGTTAAACTTTATCTGTTTTAGATTTGTTGGTGTCTATTTACTTGTTAGCTAGTCTTAATTTTAGCTTAAAGTAGTTTGTTCAAAGTTGTTTTCAAAAATTCAAAAAGGGTGTTTCAACCCAGGTTTTCATAAGCTCTTTTATAAGCCCTAATAAGCTCAAAATAGTCTGAAATTAGGTATGCTAGTTCTTTGGATGCCTATCTTTGCTTATTTGCTTATTTGGAGCCTTATCTTATTGTTTGGTAGCTTATGCATTGGCTCAAAGATAGCCTCATAGGCTGTACGGATTGCTTCATTTGCATAAGTGCTTAGAGCTTATTTGTCAGTCTTAGCTTATTCTTTTTAGTCTCATTTAGGTTAGGTGGCTTATTAGAGTTAGCTTTTAGTAGTTAGAAGCTTATTAGGTTAGGATTAGTAGCTTATATGCGCTTAAAGGTTCAAGTCAGTAGGTATGTTTGGTTTTTAGCTTAATTGCAATCTGTCAGTTCCGAACTGCTTTTTCCAGCTTAATTGTTAGTTTAAAAAAAATGATTTTACAAAAGTTTTAATATTTTTAGCTTATTTATAAGTTTATTCAAAAAAATTTACAAAAAAAAAATCAAAAAAGGAAATCCAGGGTGAGCCAGGCTCGAACCCTCGACCTAAACCTTTCCCACACCTCACACACCACACACTTTACCAATAACGCCCTAGGGTCTTACGTTTACTAGTTCACACAGTTTAATTCTTAACCCTTTTTGGCCTTTTAAGCTTTCAGCTATTAAACAGCTTATTCCAGCTTATTGGGATAAGCTGATTTCACCACTTCAATTTTCCTGAATTCCTCATTCAATTTATAACTTTTCCTGATTTTTTGGTAATTTTTCATTTTCATTTACTATTTTTAATAATTAATTTTATTTAAAACCGTTTTTAATTCATAATAAATTAAATAAAAGTTAAAAAGATGTCCAGCTTTTTTCTAAAATTTTCTTTTATCATTTAGGATTTAGAAAAATTATTAGTGCACTTTTAGTACTTAATTTTCTTAATTTAGGTTTTTAGGGTGCGTTTCATTCCCGGGTTTTGTGTTTTTAGTTTTAATTGCACTTAGGATTACTTGTTTCTTGTTTTACTAGATCTAATTGATTTATAATTGCTCTATTCATCATTTTGTTCTATTGCTTGTCATTTAAATACAAAAAATCTATCAAAAATTCAAATCACCCGATCTTAAACGACGAATCCGATTTTCTATTGCACGCCTCGTTGGGAGAACGACCTGGGAGTATCCCTACTTCTGGTAACATACGTATTCTTGGTGGTTTGACTTTCCGTGATTCAATTTGGGACTTTCACATTTTCCTAAGTGTGAATTTACCATTTTACCCTTTCCCAGTTGTTTTCTTATCACAAATATATATATATATATATATATATATATATATATATATATATATATATGGGAATATATTAGCTACAATTTTTTGTAGCTAATTGGCTACAATATTGTGCTTCAAACTGTGGGTCCCTGACTCTTTTTGTGGGTCCTGAGTTATTACTGCGGGCCCTTGATTAATTTCTTGTGTATTTTTTGTGGAGGATTGTAGCTAGTTGGCTACAAAAATTATAGCCAAGATATCCCATATATATATATATATATATATATATATATATATATATATATATATATATATATATATATATATATATATATATATATATATATATATATATATATACACATATACTCATATTAAATTTTTGGCGCCGCTGCCGGGGAGGTGTGTTATCGAATTTCGTGTTACGTTTGAAGATTTGTGTTTTGAAGAACGTTCCTCGTGAAGTTACTCGCTTATTTTGTGAATATTTTCTTATAAAAAATAAAATAAAATTAAAAAATTCACAAACACTTTTCCTAGAGTGTTTAAAATACCAAATTTTTTTAAAAAAAAAACTAACAAAAGAAATCATGAAACCAATTGTTACGTCAACTCATCTTTAGATTACAAACTATAAGAGGGGTATAAGGAGGGGCGTTCTGACGAACTACGCCTCGAAGGAAGAAGGTTAATAAAAGTTCCGTGCTTTCCCACTTCCCGCTCCTTTATGAGTAATTCTAGAGAGCTACTGAGCACCGGTTGGCTAATCGATTATAAAAATATTGTTTTTCAAAGTTTTCTAAATATAAAACCCAAAAAAATTTTCTTTTTCAAAATTTATTTTTCTTTTTCTTTTTAGTGCATGCGCACTCGCTCTCAATCGAGATGTAATCGCAATCGAAGAATAGACGTACCTGAAATACGTGATATTATTGAAGAACCCGTTAAAATCATGGTGGATACTCGAACAATGTCCGAGTTACTCCAAGCACCCACCGAGGGTTATGGAGATACCATAGTTGTACCACAAATTGATTCCGAAAATTATGAACTTAAAACTCATTTGATTCAACTAATTTCATCAAACCAACTTCACGGTTTTGTAAGAGATGACCCCCAAGCGCATATCCAATGGTTCAACAAGTTGACCTCAACTATTAAATTTCGGGGCGTCCCTCATGACACAATTAAATTGATGTTATTTCCGTTTTCACTTGAGGGGGCAGTGGATATGGCTTGAGAAAGAACCCCCTCGTTCCATCACAACATGGGACGAATTAGTTTCAAAGTTTGTTAATCAATTCTTTCCTTCGTCAAGGACTACAAATCTCAGAAAATTTGACGAAAATTTTGGTGAGGCTTGGGAGAGATTTAAAGATCTCCTACGAAAATGCCCACACCACGGTTTCTCGGAGTTACATCAGATTGATACGTTCTACAATGCCTTAACTCAATCCAACCAAGATTCGCTCAATTCGACTGCCGGTGGCAATATCTTGAGTCGTACACCAAGAGATATATTAACGATCATCGAAAACAAATCGAAGATTCCGACGTCAAGAAATAAACCAGTTGTTTCTAAATTCAATGCCAATAATCCTTCTACAACACAAATAACTGAGATGACTGAGCTTACCGATGTTATTCGATGCATGATGCGAGAATTCAAGAATCAAACTCAAAAACCTGAGCACGTCAAAGTAATTACTGAGAATTGTGTTATTTGTGGTGGTCCCCATCTGTACTATAATTGTCAAGCCACCGATGGCAATGTCGGCAATGCTACCGTAGTAGCCGCCAATTATTATCAAAATCAAGGATTCCGAGCCAACCAAATGGGACCACCCATTTTTGCACCTGTTCAAAATAATAACCAAAACCGTTTTCATCAGAATCAAAACCAAGCTTTTAATGCTAATCAAGGGTACAATAAAAACCGTGGTGCCAATTTCAATTATCAAGCACCACCACTGCAAAAATTTCAAGTTCAACCTCCAGAACATGTTTTTCAACAACCCCCTCCTCAAGTTGGACCTAATAAAGATTTCACGAGCTAAATGAAGAGCAATGATGTTAACATACGAGCAATGCATAATCAAATCAACAACATGACGGTTGAGCTAAAAAAGGAAATTGATGCGACTTTGAGCAAACAAACGAATGAGCTGAAACAAATGATGGGTAATTTTATTCAAATGAGTCAACCCTCATCTTCTTCTCAAACCCAATGTCAACCGTCTACTTCTTCTTCCCTCCCAAGTAATACAATTGCAAACCCGCGGTGTGAGATGAAAGCAATCACTACTCGTAATGGTGTTTCTTATGATGGACCTACGACTCCTACTACATCTTCTTCATCCTCAAGTAGTAGAACGTGAGACCGGGTTGAAAAAGGACCCAGTGCTTCCAACTAATAAGGGAAGTACTGAGAATGTCCAACCCGCGATTGTCCAAACTTTTGAGCCAAAAGATGCTCCGGTTAGTGCTCCGAAGCCTAACCCGAAAAAAACAATTCCTTATCCTTTGCAAATGAATGACCAAAAGCTCCGTGAGAGGGCTAATCATCAGATGGAAAAGTTCTTTCAGATCTTTCAAGATTTGCATTTTGAGATTAGTTTCGCGAATGCTCTTCTTTTGATGCTGAAATTTGTTTCAACAATTAAGAGCTTATTGAGTAACAAGGAAAAACTTTCTGAATTGGCAATAACGTCTTTGAATGAGCATTTCTTGGCAGTCATCCTCAAGAAATTACCCGAGAAATTAGGAGACCCTAGCAAATTTCTCCTTCCATGCGATTTTCAAGGAATAGTTCAATGCTCTGCCTTGGCCGATCTTGGCGCTAGCATTAACTTAATGCCGTATTCTATATGGAAAAAGCTTTCATTGCCCGAACTTATCCCTACATGAATGAATCTCGAGCTTGCCAACCGTTCTACTACTCGTCCAATCGGTATAGCCAAGAATTTCTTCGTCAAAGTGAGGAAGTTCCATTTTCCCACCGACTTTTTTGTCGTAGATTTCGATGCCGATCCTCGAGTACCCCTCATTCTCGGGAGGTGTTTCTTGAGGACGGGCCACGCGTTGATTGATGTTTATGAAGGAGAAATAACTTTACGAGTGAATAAAGAAGCTGTGACGTTTAATATGGATCAGACTTCGAGATACTCCTCCAATTATGATAAAATGTCGGTAAACCGAATTGATATTATTGATGTTTGTGAGGAGTATGCTAAAAAAGAACATGAACTTTCAAACAGCCCTTCGAGTCGTAGTCCTACTCCGTATTCTATCATTGATTCTTCCCCTTCTCTAGATGATTCTATCTTAGAAGAGATTGATGAATTTCTTGCTTCTAATGAACCAATTCTTCTGGGAATTGATGATGTGGTTTACGATCCGGAGGGAGACATCCTTTTTCTTGAACGATTGTTGAATGAAGAACCGTCACCTTCACTCCCTCTGGAAGAAATTTAAATTGAAGAAATTGAGCCTTTGAATGAAAACCCTACAGAGCATGACCTCAAGGATTCGTCTATTGATTTACTTCTCGAGGAGTTCTCCGATGAACTCGCTCGCATCGATCCTCTTCCACCGGGAATTGAGGATGATGACTTTGATTATGAAGCCGAATTAAGAGAAATTGAATATTTGTTGAATCGAGATCCATCAATTAAGCCAACAATTGATACCAATTATTTCAAGGAGTTCTCCGATGAACTCGCTCTCACGGACTCGATTCCTTCGGAGAATGACAATTTGGATTTTAATGACGATCTTTTGGGAGAACTTGAATACGATGATCCATTCTATCCAAAGAAAGAGAAGAAATTAAAAGTTTCTATTGATGAGCTTGTTGACCAAGATGTTCTACAATATTTTTTATCCGATAGTGACTCCCCTTCTCTTGAGGATTTTCCCGTGGTTGATACTTTCATTTCATTCCCTTCCGAGGACAAAGTTTTCAAACCCGACATATTACCATTCACGAGAGTTCACTCTCAGAGAACTCAAATTTATAAAATGGATGTCTTGTTTCACCAATTGAATGATAATGATATCTTCTTCCTTGAGGATTCTTTTGAAACTACAACCTTATCTACATTTCCTTTCAGAAATGAAGACAAAATTTTTGATCTCGGAATTCTCATGGTTGAGGAATTTCACTTTTTGAGAAAATCTCAACAAAATCTTAATGGAAATTTCAAAATTACTAAAAGCCATATTTTTAATGAAATTTCGTTGAAAAACAAAAAAGCTTTTTGTGGTGACCCCAAGGACAAAGAAATTCGGGGCGAGTCAAGCTAGAGACTCGCACAAAAACAAACGCTTCGTGGGTGGCAACCCATGATTATCCTTCTATCTTCTTTCTATTTTCTAATAAGTGATGTGAGGAGGTTCACCTATTCCATTTCTCGTGTTTCGTGTTTTTGATGTTTATGTACAAGATTTGCCCGAATTATGAAAACTCTCGTGCTCGTGGTTTTGTCTTTTCTCCACTCGAGTTTCATGCTTCGATGCTTATATGGGAAATCCGATATCCAAATCTTTATTGATTAACGTTTATCTATTAGCATACTTAATAAACGGCTTTAGATTTGCGTAGAGAACCCCTACCTTTAAACATTGAGGATAATGTTTCATTTTAGTCTGGGGTGGGTAATCTTTCGATTAGATTTTGCCTAGCACTTTGCCGTGTACTCTATCAACCCTTTTTTCCTCAAAAATACCAAAAGAAAAAAATGATGAAAAAGTGAGAAAATTTAAAAATTTTGAAGCTTTTGTTAGTCTTTTTTTATTGGAAAGTTTTGCTAGTCTTTTAGACAAGAAGCTATAAAATGCGAATTCTAGCTCACAAGGCCAAGAATTTGCAAGCTTCCCTAACTGACTTTAAATATGCGAAGCTTGATTTCATTCGACGAAGCATTTGCAAAAATAATATATATGTTTTGACACCTTTTTGACTTTCTGGCTGGTGAGAGTAGGAATAAAATTTTGACTTGATTGGGCGTGTTGAGCCCTAGCTTGTCCCTTTAACCTTTATAATTAAAAGATTTCACTAGTCTTTCATACAAGGAGCTATAAAACGCGAATTATCGCTTAACAAAGCCAAGAGTTTGCAGGTTCCCATGATTGATTTCAAATATGCAAAGCTAAATTATTTGGCTAAGCATTCGCGGATCTTATTATTTAAGATTTCAAATTATCGGAGAACGAGAAATGATAGATTTATATAGAAGTTAGATGTTAAGCGTGGAGTAGTTGAATCTCTTTAGATCTCGCAGAGGTTACTTGTGGCTTTTTGCTCCCATCAGCTAAATAAACCTAAAAAAATCAAAATAATTAAAAGTGTTTAGTTTGGGCAATAATTAGTTTTTTGCTCCTTCTTTAGAGAATCCTTGCTTATGAGAGTTGGGTACACATCAGGGTACTGCCAATGTTGCGGGGTAATAAACTACTAATTTCGGATAGTTAGCTGCTATTGTTTCAGTTGTCGAAGGACCGCAGGACTCGGGTTTTGGCGCCATATATGTAATAATGAAAAACCGAAGCCGTAATGAACTTTTGTGCCTTGACGGTTTATTCCCATTGACATGGTTGTTCAAAAGGTGGAAGTAATCAAATTTAATAATCCAAAGCCATAAAAGTTTTCTGTTTCTTGACAGTTCGCTGTCGTTGTCTCAGACTTCAAAAAGGTGGAGGAAAAATTCCTAAGGTCAAAAGCCAAAGGCTAATATGTGCTTAAAATGTTAATAATGCCAAGCTTCGACTCCTGGGGGTATCTAAATAAAGCCTCTGTCTCTGGACTCGTAGATGAGTTGTTTCGGTTGAAATAAAAAGGATATCCCCCTAAATCGTGTTAAACTAGGACATTGCTCGTAGATGAGGGAAGGATTGAAAACTTGTTAGCGTCTAAACTCGATGCTTTTATCAGACTAAAAATCTATCGAAACAGAAAAAGAGAAAAACAAAAAAATTCTCGATTTTCAGAATAAAATTCTTAGAGGAACTAGGATTTGGGAGCGAGAAGTAGCTAAGCATACACAACTAGCATCTACGGGTAGTGTTAGCATCTAACTTGTATCCAGCTGTGATTTTATTTTTAAGCTTAGTTTGGAGACTCGTGGAAAGTCAAGGACGATGAATTTTATCCGTATGGACGCTTCTTTATGAGTGGTGCTTCTAACTCAGTGATCCTAAAAGTTATGATAATAATGAAAGTTTAACATCCCGTCACTTAAAGAAAAATACAAAAAGAGTTACTCTATGCTTAATAAAGTAGGTAAACGGGGCGTTTTTAGAACTATTGATTTCGTAATCTCTTTTGAAAGCTTTGCTACTTTTCAGAATTTTTAAGAGAGGTTTGAAATTTTTGGTTTCAAAAGCGGGAGTTGATGACATTGCGTGAGGTGGTCTGGGGTATTTTCATACATACCTTTTCTTTATCAAAACCGGACCCAAAAGACCAAAAAACTAACCTCTAAAGCCAAATATATTTGTGTTTTTGTGTTTATGCATGTGCAGGTAACGGATATGACAAAATGGACAAGAAAAGACAAAATAGAAGAAAAACGGGCACAAGAATGGAAAAGAGCGTAAAAGTCAGAGTCGGGGAAAGATTTCTACATTTATGGATCACGCTTGTTCATAATTTCATATCAGACCCTCACCTTTAACCCAATTACATCATAATCCCTTAAATATATTTTGCAAACTTAGTCCCTACATTGCAAAATTAGTCCTTAAACTAGCCAAGTTAAAAACCTTTTAATAAAACTCTATAAACTTTTAACCCTTTCCAATTCGACTTGAACTCCTGCTAGGCCACTTCTTATCTAGCAGTCCAAACCAAATCCTTTTACCAAGTCCACACCCAATAATAAAATCCCACAATCCATAATCCCCTTTGAACCTCTCCCTTTTATTATCCCACCAGTCCAAACATAAAACACTTGACCTCGACCAACCCTTTAACCCAGTCCACCCTTTCACCAATCAAACAAACAATAAAATAATTTACCCGCCACTTACCACTGTTCATCTCCTTCCCCCTTTTACCCTACATCCCACCAAATTACCCAACTTAACATGTTTCTAGAAGAACCTGCCACCTTGTCAGAGCGATGACATCAAAAGAATGCTACGCAGGTAGTTTGGATCCTTTTTATTGGCTGAGACGTGTGTACACTTGATCCAAGGGCTGCAATTAGAGCTTATCATTGATGGGATGATCAAGGGCAGAGATGAGACATTCATGAAGCTTCTCAAACCCTAGTTTAGGGCTATAAATACCCCTCACATCACACTTGTAATCAGGGAAAGTCTAGGGTTAAAATTAGGGTCGTTTTAGCTTATTTTTATTGTCTTTTAGATTTCAGTTGTAATTCACTCTTTAAGCTTTGTAATATGTTGTTTTATTTATAAAATTTAAGTCTGTTTTTAAATACATTGTTCATTTACATTTCATGTTTTTAATGATGGTTATTAATGGTTATATAAAGCTTCAATAAGCTGTTTTAAGCTTGTATCCACTTTAATATAAGCTTATATAAGCTCTAATAGCTTTTTGTAAGCTTATTTAGTTGTTTTGTTCAAATTCTCAGAAAGTAAAAAAAAAAGGTCAAAATAAGTCAAATAAGTTGTTGAGGAAGATAAGCCAATAAGGGAAGGGCTTATACGGTAATTACTAGCTTGTTTTAAACAAGCTAGATCTTGTTGAGTAGCTCCTCGAGCATAATAAGCCCTTGTTATGCTAGGGCTTATGTAAGTTTACTTTTCAGCTTATTTTAAAACTGCTTATTGTATTTTATTGCTTATTCACTTGATTATCTACCTTATTTGTGTTTAGATCTGCTTATTATTTACCTTGGTTTGCTTATCTCAGTTGTAATTTGTCCCTTGTTTTATTTTTCACATAAAACTCATAAAAACACCAAAAATATGTCAAATTAACTTAGTGCTTAATTCTACTTATTATTTGTTTGAATCTGCTTTGATAAGTTTAAATAAGCATAAAAAGACATTTAGAGTATAAAAACTCTTAATTTCATAAAACAGTTTTAAAAGGCATTTTCAGATCTTAAAGGGGTGTTTGGCACATCAGCCATTAAGCTGCATAGCTTATTTTGGTCTAAAGAGCCCAAGTCAATTGGCTTAATTTTAGCTTAATAAATAGTTTATAAGTAGTTTTAAGCTTATTCAAGTAGTATTATAGCCTTTGGTATAATTTCCAAAATTTCTTAGTCTAAAACTGTTTTCATAGCTTAAATTAAGAAAATTACAAAAAGGTCTTTTTAAGTTGTTAATTTGAGTCTAAGTCAGTCTAAATGGTTGTTTTCATTTCTGTAGTTAAGTGTCAAAAAGAGTCAAAGTTATAGTGTTTAGTTTACAAGTGTTTATTTAATCTGAGAGAACTACAAAAATCTGTCCAATCACCTCTTTATCAGATTAATCCATAGCTTGTTTTAGAGTCAAAAATTTCTAAAATTTAGTTTTATAAGCTCTTTAGTGGTTAAAATTTATCTGTTTTAGGTTTGTAGGAGTCTGTTTACTTGTTAGCTAGTCTTAATTTTAGCTTAAAGTAGTTTGCTCAAAGCTGTTTACAAAAATTCAAAAAGGGTAAAAAAGGGTGTTTCAACCCAGGTTTTCATAAGCTTTTTTTGTAAGCCCTAATAAGCTCAAAATAGCCTGAAATTGGGTATTCTAGTTCTTTGGATGCCTATCTTTGCTTATTTGCTTATTTGCTTATTTGGAGTCTTATCTTATTGTTCGGTAGGTTATGCATTGGCTAAAAGATAGCCTCATAGGCTGTTGGATTGATATTCACACATATTTAGATTATAATTATTGTGATTTAAAAATCTACAACTAAAATTGATAACATCAACAATTAATGTAAACAAAATTACAACTATAATTGCAAGCCTAACACTTATATTTTATCATCACTATTTTCATGCAAGAGATAATAACTTAAAATTCAAATTTAAAATAGATAAAAAAATCATCTACGGAATTAAAAATATATTACCAAATCACACTTATATTTTATTATCACTATTTTTATGAAAGAGATAATAACTTAAAATTCAAATATAAAATAGATAAACAAATCATCTACATAATTAAAATTATATTACCAAATCTTCAAAATTAATATCAAACTAACCAATATCCACATATACACTTTAAATTTTAAAAACCTATCAAAACAATATTCCAAATAAGTATAAGATAATTACGATATATGCATCCACAAATTTATAATCGATATATGCAACATATCTAATCCAAAAATAATATGCTTTGTATACTGTATAAATATTGGTTTTTTGAAAAAACGTATTCATAATAAACTCTAATAAAGCAATGCAAAAATCGCAAACCATGGTCAAGCCAAAACGCACAAAGGTATGTAAGTTTAAATTAATTAAAATATTTCAATATCCCTATATTACTACTCCTCTAATAGCATACACACCATTAACAATTTAAAGGCTAATATGCAGGTAACAAAAAGAAAAACAACATCAAAGCCAAACGCTACTCAGACCAAGATTCTCGATGAAGTCAACCAACACATTGTTATATCAAAAGATGAAGAGGTATTATTAACATCTTTTTTTAAAGAAACATAATCCAACTAACAAGGAGCGTTAATAATTGTATAATAACTGCAGGGTGTTCATGTGAACCGTAAAAGACGTCGGTTAAACAAAAACGGCTACTTTGTTAACCATCCAAAAACTAATCATGATACAAAAACTGATGAACAAAGAGTAGCTACAAACACAGAAAAGAAAAACACAAATACTCACCATAACATACATGTTATTGAGGTGAGTATTTTCAAATATAAACTATATGTATTTTTTTTTAAATATACATATAATACTGTATTGCGCAATTTAGGTATCCGATGATGAGCAACCACTATTGTTTAAGCGTACAAAATTAAGCTCATATGCATTCCCATCGTCTCTTAAAAATAACTATATGCTATATGATGAAGAAGAAGATACAAAAGGTGATGAACAAAGACTAGCTACAAACACAGAAAAGAAAAACTCAAATACTCAGCATGACATACATGTTATTGAGGTGAGTATTTTCAAATATAAACTATATGTATTTTTTAAATAAACAATATATATAATGTGCTTATTACTTTATATTGCGCAATTTAGATATCCGATGATGACCAAACACTATTCTTTAAGCGTACAAAACAAGCTCATCATCCGCATCGTTTCTTAAAAAGAACTATATGCTATATGATGAAGAAGAAGATGACGAAGTTACTAGCAACCAAAACAACAGTGATGATGGCATATTGGTTAAGATCAATGATCTAGAAGAACCTTTTTACAATTTAAAAGTTTATAGCCAAAAATATATTATTCTAGATGAAGAAATACATGAACATTCATCAACAGGTATTCCAATTCAAAATGCTTCCAAAGATTTCTGCTTAATTTTTATGACCAGTATATACTTTAAAATTAAAATAATTAAAAATAACAATAATATGCAGGTGATTACAAATATACTGTTATTGACGAAGATAATGATAAAGATACATTACACAAACATAACATGAGTGACGAGGAGATGTGGAATGATATGATTGACATTGATGGAAAATTGAATGGCAAAGATGTGGTTAATAGCTTCAGTGAAGACGAAGCATGGGAAGTCGATTCAGATGCATACAGTGACCGTTCTGTATCTTCTAATGACAACATATCCCATTTTATAAATGACAGAACAACTGATTATGAGACCACCGACAACGAAGATACCGACGAAGATTTCTAAACAATTTTCTTTAACTTTCTTTTGTTTATTAAATTTCATGTTGCTGAATTAAATATATTTTTATTAATAAATGCCGTGTTTGTTGAAAAACGCTCATGTTGACAGTTATATTTTATGTTTTTGTTCTTTATTTAATGTATAATTTAATACCACATTGTGCAAACATAATTTCAAAATCAATATTAATAGAAAATCTCATCTATTTAAAACCATTTGTTTGTAATAATTTTTAGCAACTTTTATTGATTATTCTTTAAGTTTATAAACTGAAAACTAAAACTTGAAACTAAACATGCTGAAAATTTAGGATAAATATGTTTTAAAAAGTAAAGGCCTTGATAATGAATATTCATTTGCTAATTACAATATATACCCGGAAATTAAAATAAAACAATCCAAAGTGATAAACTTTTTTAAAAAATAGATTATTCATTCCCTAAATTAACAAATCCTAATAATAATTACCTTTTACTTATTTAAAATTATACAAATTTAGTCTTTTCAAAAATACACTAACAATATATATCTCAAAATTAAAATAAAACAATCGAAAGTAATAATCTTTTTATAAAAATAGATTATTCATTCACTAAATTAGCAAAACCTACTAATAATTATCTATTCCTTATTTAAAATTTGCCTAATTTACTATTTTGAGAAATAGAATAATGAAAATACAACGCTATTTAAAAACATTACTGATTTAATAAACTTCAAAATAAAAATGTTGAAAATTTAAGATAAATATGTTTTAAAAACTATATATATCAAAATTAAAATAAAACAATCCAAAGTGATAAATTAAAAAAAAAATAGATTATTCGTTCACTAAATTATCAAATCCTAATAATATTTATCTATTCCTTATTTTAAATTTTCCAAATTTACTATTTTGAGAAATACAAAAACGAAAATACCATGCAATTTAAAAACATTACTGAATTGAAAACAAACTATTAAACCATTATATAGATCTTCAAAAACAACTACCAACAAAATTCTGCATTTTCAATAATGCAAAACAACAACATGGATATTAGTATTCGCCACTTGGGGCGACCATCCATGAATCTAAACAACATATATATCAGTAAACAATGTTTAGGACGCAAACCATCCAGCAAACCGATTGATATAAGTATCAAAAAGGCGGGACGTATGGCTGAATCACTTTTAACTTCAACCAAACAAAACAATAACATTGATATTAGTCTCCGAAGCTCAGGACGACCAACCGAACAAAACAATAACGTTGATATTAGTCTCCAAAGGTCAGGACGACCGCCACAAAACAAGGAGAATAATGAACACCAAAAAATACACACTAACCAACCTATACGCCGTCCTAGGGGTCGTCTATGCAAGTATCCAACCGAACCATGCAAGATAGCAACGATATACTTTTTTGTTTACATTAATTCAAAAGTTACATTGCAGCAACCGAACAATGTAAGTATTAACAACAAAAATTACATTGCAGCAACTATTGAAAGACCCACATATATTGAAGAAACACGAGGTGCTGCAAATTCCACCAAACGTAAATCAGAAAGACTAAAGCTTAAAACCAAATTTGGCAAACGGCAGAGCTTGGAACATTTACGAATAGATACGTTTGTAGGGATTTCTAATGGTACACTCACAAAATCTTATATTAAAACAAGTGTACTAAACATGCTTTCAACACTTCAAATATTTATAGTTTAAAATTTTATGTTCAAACAGATTATCTAGACCATGGCAATCCAATGTTCGCATACCAATCTTGTGATGCATTACTATGGAATTCTGAGAGCATGATAGGAAATACACAAACGAACTCAGAGTCATTTTCAATTTGTTACGGAAGGGGAAAAGTCAAATTGGGCGATGAGGTATTGAACCCACCACCATTATTAAAGAAATTTATTAACAGTGAGCATCGGAAAAGTAGCACATTCGTCGATAATATCAGACGTTATAATTCCATGTTTGCTTTTACTTCCATGGGCGCAAATCAAGAAACATCAGTTAATCAAGGATACGACGCATTTTGCTATAGGGTACACGGTAAAAATTATCACTTAATGGGTTCTTTATTGCCAGACAAAGGCAAACAACCAATGTTTGCGCAGCTATATATCTATGACTCCGAAAATGAAATACAAAATCGAATAAATGGTTTCAGGTATGTTACTCTACGAAAGTACACAAAGATACACAACATTTACTATTGCTTTTAATAGATTATAAATATAAAAACCGGTCTCATTCATTACAGTATATCTTTTGCAGTGACACAACAACAACAGACAACCAATTAATAGACCATAAACTCACGGTTGAATTACGTGGCATGCTTTATGAAATCAATCCATTAGTAGAACAGTTTCGAATGGCTGGAGAACGTTATGTGGCTTCAAACGAACATAATAATTTTAGATTACGCCTTCTTGGTACAAGAGAACGCCATGGAAGAAACTAAAACCTACCAACAGCTTCTGAAGTTGCAGGTCTGATAGTCAGAGACTTTGACACAACAACAAACAAAAGAGACATCATTCTCCACATGCAAGAAGGAGGCGTTAAAAGAATTAGTGAATTGCATCCTTCATACATGGCACTACAATATCCATTGTTGTTTCCCTATGCTGAAGACGGTTATCGGATTGACATATACCATGCCGGTATCACAGATCACACACCAACAAATAAAAAAACAAGAGTAACAATGAGGGAGTATTTTGCATATAGATTGCAAGATAGAGCCGGAATTTTCCCCATGATTCTCAACTCAAGGAGATTGACCTAACAATTTATTGTAGACGCATACACTATGGTTGAATCTGAAAGGTTGTCGTTCATACGTAAACACCAAAAATATTTAAGGAGTGAAACGTACTCTAAATTAGCCAAGCTGGCAGAGGTCGAAAATACCGGAATGAAACTACGGGGAAAAAAGTGATATTGCCATCATCTTTTACCGGCAGCCCAAGGTATATGATACAAAACTATTTGGACACCATGACAATTTTCAAGGTTTATGGATATCCAGGTTTGTTTATAACGTTCATATGCAACCCAAACTGGCCAGAAATTGCACGTTTTGTGTCTGAGAAGGGGTTAAAATCAGAAGACAGACCCGATGCAATAACACGAGTATTTAAACAAAAACTTGACTCCCTCATGCACGATTTTAAAGACCGTAATTATTTCGGCAAATGTAACACCCCCAAATCTTGGTACATCGGAAGACTTAATCAAGTTTTCAGGGCGTTACTATTGGATTGGTATCACACACAAGTAAAGCAAAAGATAGTCATTTAACGTTCAAAACCAATCCCAAATTTAGTTATTCAAAACATTTAATCCAAAAGTGTAAATATTAGGCCCAACACATGAGTTAATAAAATAGGTCTCCAAAGTTTATCAGAGTCAGAAATGATCCTTGAACCCCGCCCTCTTTAATATATATATATATTTCGTCAAATCCCATATCAATTTCATATCGTTATTCGTTTCGAGCCCACAAGCACGAGTCATGACTTCTCGGATTTTAATCAATGAATAGTCAAAACTATACTAAAGTCCATGTTGCAGTATTGTCGGGGTCAACTATTGACTAAAAAGTCAAAGTAACACCGACGTTGCTCAAAGTTGACAATTATATATATCAAGTCCAATTAAAAGTCATAATAGCGTAATTCAATCCCAAATCAACTCAAAACAATCTCGCCAACCAATCAACCAACCAAATATGCCCGAAACCAATGTTATGACCCTAATGGTCATGACTCGGTCACGGTTAAGACCACGTGAACCAAACAAGCTCTAGAAGTTTTTCGGCTCCACGCGTCTCATCCAAACATCAACAATATCAACCAACAAGCTACCAAAACGACCCGACCCAGACCCAAGGTCCATGTGGGTCACGTACGCAACCCATGGGGCTCGTACGTGCCCTATGTGGCTCGTACACTATGCCAAACCCAACCAAACACTACCAAATCAATTCCACAACATCCAAATACAATCAATCAACCTCCAATCTTAAACCAAACATCAAACCCATCATCTATTCTAACCAAAAACATGAAACTAGACCTAAAATGCAAAAACCCATCAATATGATACACCACATGCTTACCAAACACTAGCTACATGTTTATTTAAGTGATAATTAGACTTAATCCCATGTTTAAACCAAAAGCCCTAAATTTATCAATATGGTCGAACCATATTTAATGCCATACGTGGCTAACCCAAGCTCAAACAAGCATAACCCATATTCCATTTACCTTATTCAAACACGAATTGCAAAACCCACTTGAAACCCTAGAAATCCGAATCTTAATCTTAAGATTTGAAGGTGTTAATGAAGGTTTTAGTAAGAGTATCATATATGGATAGAAAGAGGATGAAAAGATCTACAAGATGGTGGTGGAGGTAAGTGGTCACGCGCGGCGGTGTGTCGATGGTGGCTGGAATAGTGGCCGGATTTTATTAGGTGGTGGCTAGGGTTAGGTTTAGGGTTTTTAGAGAGAGAAAGGAGAGAGAGAAGTGGGTGTGTGTGTGTTTTAGGGTTTTCGTAACTATCCCGTTTACCCATTCCCAAGCTCATATATTGTCCCACGACGTTCATTCGACTTTCTAACATTGTTATTTATGTTTTTCCACGAGTTTTGTATTTATTTGTCAATTTTCGAGTTACGGTCTAAAAGTTACAATATTTCTCATTTTAGGCTTTTCTAGTGCCGAATCGAATAGTGCCTACCAAATAGAGTTAAAACTCATACGATAACTCATTCAACAGTGAAATAAACCATAAAAACCAATAGACGATATAAAATCAAGTCATGGTTTATAAAAATAGTGATAAAGGCAAAAGCTCGGTTTAGTTTAACGTAATGCGGTTACCTAAAATAGACTCCCTAAATTGCCAGTTGTCATAGCCTCCCAGCCTCAGAAGAAACCCGTCCCGGGTTTCACTCTGAGTTGCTTGATGTCATGAAAAGTTTAGGATACTTCCTACGGAAAACTTCCTCACGTTCCCAAGTGAACTCCGGTCCATGCAAGGAGTTCCAACGAACTTTGATAATCGGAATACGGCTATTCTTTAGCCGTTTAATCTCACGATCCATGATCTCAATCGGTTCCTCAACAAAATTCAATTTCTCATCGATACGAATATCTCTTAAGGGCACAACTATGTTTTCCTCCGAAAGACATTTCTTAAGATAACTAATGTGAAAGACATTGTGTACACTGCTCAATTCCGATGGTAGCTCCAGGCGGTATGCTACCGGTCCGATTCTTTCCAGGATTGGAAAGGGACCAATATATCGGGGATTGAGTTTTCCACGCTTTCCAAAACGAATCACTCCTTTCCAAGGAGAAACTTTCAACATAACACGATCTCCAACCTAAAATTCTAAAGGTTTACGTCTCTTATCGGCATAACTCTTTTGTCTATCACGAGCGGTTTGCAACCGGTTACGAATGTGAACTATCTTCTCAGTGGTTTCTAGGACAACTTCGGGCCCAACAAACAGGAGAACGAAATTTTCGGCCATACAGTGCCTCAAATGGAGCCGCCTTAATGCTAGAATGATAACTATTGTTGTAAGAGAATTCGGCCAAAGGGAGATGTCTCTCCCAGCCTTTGCCGAAATCAATAACACAGGCTCTAAGCATGTCCTCTAAAGTCTGAATGGTTCTCTCGCTTTGACCATCGGTTTGAGGGTGGTAAGCGGTGCTCATATCCAAGTTAGTTCCTAACGCTGATTGTAAGGATCTCCAAAAGTGAGATGTAAAACGGTATCTCTATCGGAAATGATAGATATCGGTACTCCATGACGCGATACTACCTCCTTAAGATACAATCGAGCAAGCTTAGCGAGACTATCGGTTTCACTAATGGCTAAGAAGTGAGCAAACTTAGTTAAACGATCAACGATTACCCAGATAGCGTCATTGCCTCTAGCTGTTCTCGGTAACTTAGTGATAAAGTCCATGGTTATTCGCTCCTATTTCCATTCTGGGAGTTTGGGTTGAACTAAGAGTCCTGAGGGTTTCTGATGTTCGGCCTTTACCTTAGAACAAGTCAGGCACCAACTGACATACTGAGCTATATCGGCTTTCATGTTAGGCCACCAATAAAGTTTCTTAAGGTCCTGATACATCTTATCGGCTCCGGGATGAATAGAGTATTTTGATTTATGCGACTCATGCATAATCAACTCACGGATTCTACCATGAAATGGTATCCAGCTTCTGTCTTTGAAGCATAAAGTTTCGTCGGAACGCTTCAAGAAGCCGTTTTCACTTTTTACCATTCCATGAAGATTCTCATAATGACGGTTCTCTTCCTTCAATGCCTCAACTTGGGCGGCTAAGATTTGAGACGGTAGGGGCGAAAAAATGGTCATTCCTAAGGATCTAACGAGTAGGGGTGGAATGTCCTCCTTACGATTAAGTGCATCAGCCACAACATTAGCCTTACCAGGATGATAACGAATCTCACAGTCATAAGCACTAAGCAATTCTAACCAACGAAGTTGTCTCATGTTCAGTTCCTTCTGATCTAGATATGCTTCAAGCTCTTATGGTCGGTAAATACTACACACTTGGTTCCATACAGATAATGTCTCCAGATCCTAAGAGCAAACACTACAGCACCTAACTCAAGGTCATGGGTGGTGTAGTTTTTCTCATGCTTCTTAAGTTGTCGGGATGCATAAGCAATCACCTTCTCCCGTTGCATCAAAACAGCACCTAAGCCTTTATGCGAAGCGTCGCAGTACATGAAAAAGTCTTCGCTTCCTTCAGGCAAAGCTAGGATGGGCGCACTACACAACTTCTCCTTCAGAAGTTGGAATGCTTCTTCTTCCTTTTCTCCCCATTCATACTTAACATCCTTCTGTGTTAGTTTGGTCAGCGACTTAGCTATCTTGGAAAATCCCTCAATGAATCTCCTATAATAGCCTGCTAAACCTAGAAACTGTCAGATTTCTGATGGGTTCTTAGGAGTTGCCCATTCCTTAATGGCCTTAATCTTAGCTGGGTCAACATGAACACCTCGACTATTTATCACATGACCTAAGAATTGCACGGACGGAATCTAAAATTCACACTTAGAGAATTTGGCATACAGCTTCTCCTCTCTCAACAATCCTAAAGTGAGCCTCAAATGCTCTTCGTGCTCCTTACTACTCTTGGAGTATATCAAGATGTCGTCTATGAATACTATCACAAACTTATCCAGTTATGGCTTACACACTCGGTTCATGAGATCCATGAAAACCGCTGGCGCGTTGGTTAAACCAAACGACATCACTTGGAATTCATAGTGTCCATAACGAGTCCTAAATACCGTCTTATGGATATCCTCCTCTCGAACTCTAAGCTGGTGATAACCAAATCGTAGGTCGATCTTAGAAAAGACACTAGCTCCTTGGAGTTGGTCGAATAGGTCATCTATTCTAGGTAACGGATATCGGTTCTTCACTGTCAACTTATTCAATTCCCTATAATCAATACACATCCGAAACAATCCATCCTTCTTCTTCACAAACAACACTGGTGCTCCCCATGGTGATGAACTTGGTCGAATGAATCCCTTCTCTAACAATTCTGCCAACTGTTTAGACAGTTCTTCCAATTCTCTTGGAGCAAGTCGATAAGGTGCCCAGGCTACGGGTGCAGCACCGGGTATCCACTTGTCGGATAGGTGGAATCCCTGGCAGATCGTCGGGAAACACATCTTGAAATTCTCTAACGACGGGTACATCATTAAGGTGTCTTTCACTTTTCTCCTCGCTTTTCTTTTCAGAAATTCGAGCCAAGAAAAGACAACCTCCTCTATCGATGTACTTCTGGGCCTTAATACAAGAGATGATGCTCAACCGGGAGGGACTTCCACAGTCGCTCCGATCTCCTTGTATGCTCAGAACTTTTCCGCCATACGGTAAACGCATGATCTTCTCATCACAGATGATGTGTGCACCGTTCTCCGATAACCAATCCATTCCGATAATGACGTCAAAACTTTCTAAGGTAACTGGCAATAGGTCTATGCTAAACGGGCGGTCTAGGAAACTTAAGGTACAACCTCGAACTACGGTGTCTATCTTCTCCCTATTTCCGTTAGCTAATTCCACATCGTAACTAAACCCTAGAGTTGTTTGGGAGATTCCAAGTAATGGCATAAAATTGGTGGATACGAAACTCATATCCACACCAGTATCAAACAGTATGGAAGAATAGCGATTATTGAGAAGGAACGTACCCGTAGCTACGTTAGGGTCCTCACTAGCTTCCTTCCCAATAACGTAAACACGCGCTGTTCCCATGTCTCTCTGCTGATTCCTAGCACCATGGTTTCCCTGGTTCTCCACAAACTCACGCTTCACAGGTTTTAAGCCATTACTTCCTATACCTCGGTTAGCAAATCCTCCTACATTACCGGGATTTCCTCTCTTCCACGGCTCTCGGCACTCATTCTTAAAGTGTCCCTTCTTTCCACATCCAAAACAGGTGACAGTGGCCTTCCAGTCCGCTCCTTGTGCAGTTTGAGCTGCAGCAAGTGGTCTGGACCTACAGTCTTTGGCCAAATGTCCTACCTTAGACTACTTCCTACACACATTCGGGCATAGTCCATGGTGGTGTCGGTTACAACGACCACACATAGGCCTACTACCTTCATAACCTTTCCTTTCTCCATTTCCTATAGCGAAAACCCTGGCTGTCTCATGCCGTTTGTTGCCATTCCCTTTAACAGCTTCATTCCTCTTTCTCTTATCACTCCTATCATTCTTACCCTTGTCTCCTACTTCTAATACATAAGAGTCCATCAAACGCTGAGCCACAGTAATTGCCTCATGCAAATTAACTGGCTTCGCAGCGATGACATCATTTCGAGTAGCTAAAGGCAATCCATCAGTATACCTCTCAATCTTAAATTCTTCAGTGCGAACCATATCAGGGCAAAGCAACGATAACTCTTGGAAACGACGATTATAAGTCGTCATGTCAGTACCCTTAACCTTATGGTTCCAGAACTCACTCTCTAACTTCTTAACTTCATTCCTAGGACAGTAAGTCTTGATCAGAAGAGTCGTAAACTGGGTCCAAGTCATGCTATAAGCTACATCAATTCCTACTGATCTGTGGTAGTTGTTCCACCAGGTCAACGCTTCGTCCTTCAAGGTGAATGTTGCATACTTAACCTTACAATCCTCATCACAGTTACTAACGGCAAACACAGATTCAGTTTTCTCTAACCACCTAGTTAGATAAACTACTCCCTCAGTTCCTCCGAACTCAATGGGACCACAGAATCGGAACTCTTTGTAGGTACAACCTCGAGTTCGATTCAGCATTGGGGTTCCACCAGAGGTGTTAGGGAGATTAGTCTCAGCTAGCAGTTCAGCAACACGCTGCGCCACTAACTGGTCAACGTGGGCTGGGTTGACAGGTGGAGGGTTTTGTGGAACATGACCTTTCTCAGCACGGTCGTTCACATTCGGGTTTTCTACAGCTGGGTTATTAGTGTTCAGGTTCTCAACAGGTGGAGTGGTCGGGGCCGGACGATGACCTCGACGGACAGGGGCAACAACAGCAGCAGGAGCTGCTCGGTTGTTCCTAAGTGGGTTTCGTCTTGTTTCCATCATTCTGAAGGCAAGAAGAACAGTTTCATAAGTTCACAATTCACGCTCTAAAGATAGAGTTGGGTTCCAAGGATCACCAAATAACGCTCGAATACATAATCAAAGTCAACAAGGATAACGCTATACCAAAGCGAAACAATAAGATACCGAATCATAACTAAAGGATGCACGTTCCAATAACCATAACTAATAGGCTTCAAAAGTGGAAATACACGGAAGGATACGGAGAAATCAAAAACGATCCTAACAACGATACTAATAAGACAACTAGGATAGATCTACATCTTGAACCAAGTGCTACTTAGTTTCAAGATGGTACAAAGCTATGAATCTAATACTATCTAGCCACGTTTACGAATACCACTAA
This sequence comes from Chrysanthemum seticuspe, assembly GCA_019973895.1. Taxonomy (NCBI): domain Eukaryota; kingdom Viridiplantae; phylum Streptophyta; class Magnoliopsida; order Asterales; family Asteraceae; genus Chrysanthemum; species Chrysanthemum seticuspe. Next base: position 105,291,011 of record BPTQ01000002.1, read on the forward strand.
CTGATCTCCTAACATCGTCAACCTCTCTCCACAAAGATGCCAACTCAACACGTCGAGCGTCGTGATCACTCTTAAGATCTACGACCTCCCTCTCCAACTCACCAATCCTACGCCAAATCGCTCTATCTGCATCTCGAGCTGTCGCGAACCCTCTCAGCAGGTCCCCAACCTGCTCCTGGAGCTCCGACATACCATCACGCAAAACCCTAGTCCTCCCAACTACAGTACCCATATCAGCTCTCAGATCCTCTATACTAGCCCTCGATACTCCAACCAATCAATCTGTCAACCTACTAAGCCTAGTACCCTGTGATGTAATCCTCCCCCACATCAGACCCGTCTCACCATACTCCTCGGGCTCTGAAGCAATCTCCGGTGGTATCTCAGATCCTAACGGGCTACCTATATAAGGTGAGTAAGGTGGTGAGTCAATGTCTAAAGGTTGTCCAAGGGAATCAGGCTCAGGCAAAGGAGAACCTGGTCCCGGAGAATGTGCAGGACTCTGCAATGGAGGAGTACCCCCTTTTGGGATATCCTCATCATCCTCCTCCTGAGGATCCTCATCCTCATCTGCATACTGCTCCTCAATCTCATGCTCCTCCTCGACCTCATGCTTCTCCTCGCCCTCATCCATAGAGGGAGAGTCCATGAGTCGGAGTCTCTATGCAGGTAAATCCTGAGGTGGTACAGTAGGAGATCTATGTCTCCTAAGGAATGGTGATGCTGGTGGTGATGACAGAAGAGATTGGGCCGCTAAACGGATAGGTGATGATGGTGGTCTCACAGACATGCGGGCGGTGCTATAAGCAAGCCTAGGAGTCTGGGCTCGTGCTAAGACCTGATGTAAAGTGAGCTGCCTAGGTGAGCTAGGGCGATCTGATGATGATGATGAACTAGTGTGACGGGCAATCTCATAAGGATCACCCTGAGACACGTCATGAGAGTCAATGCTGGAGAACTAGCAACAACAAGGACCTCCTCAGACACATCAAAAGCTAGTGAAGGCATAGTCTGTGACAATGGCATAGGGTAGGTATAAGTGTTCGAAACAGCTAGTTTTAATAAGCGCATCAACTCAATCCAAAACATGTATCACATAACGAAAGCTTTAAAAGTAGAGGTACCGCATTACTCAAAATAATCCCATATCAAATCAATCGAGTTCAAAATTCCAAAATCACAATATACCGTTTACTCAAATTAAATTCCGTAGTATCTCGATAATCACATCTCATTTACCCAAAATCAATAATCACATCTCCAAATCATAACGTTTCAATAATCAGTTCACAATATCCCTTAACAGATCATCTCATAACTCAAATCGCAGTTCATACCATAATCAATTAAGAAGCTTCGGCTTGGCAAGCGGGCGTGCGTCGGTCGAGGATCAATTTTCTTAAAAAGTGGTTATAGTTTAGGGTTTATAAAATACCTAATTCTCTATAACCTTGAGCTCTGATACCAATCTGTAACACCCCCAAATCTCGGTACAGCGGAAGACTTAATCAAGTTCTGGGGCATTACTATTGGATTGGTATCGCACACAAGTAAAGCAAAAGATAGTCATTTAACGTTCAAAACCAATCCCAAATTTATTTATTCAAAACATTTAATCCAAAAGTGTAAATATTAGGCCCAACACATGATTTAATAAAATAGGTCCCCAAAGTTTATCAGAGTCAGAAATGATCCTTGAACCCCGCCTTCTTGCCAAGCTTCCACCGATCACGTATTCCAAACATCTCTCAAATACCTGAGAAATCATGCTAAAAGTTTAGCTTACGCTGGTGAGTTCATAAGTTTAAGTTCAACAAAATTATAGTGGACCTGTAGGAGTTGATTTGCTATGCAAGACCTAAGATAGATAAATACCGTTTGCATACACCGATCCTACCCGGATCACCAATCATATAACCATATCCCGCATCCAGGGATTACTCGGGCCCCGCGACTCTAGTCCAGCACTGTCGTGGCAACCTCTAGAACAGTTGCCAACCCCGGACTAGGTCGAGGTAGAAGTCTATTCTTAGCTAGGCAACGGTTCAACCTAGTCTAAGGCAACAACTACCACACATTTATCTAAACAGTCAAGCATATAAGCAAATCCAAATAGTTTTAACAGTCCAAAAATAGTAGCATGATTCTCACCCCAATATAGCTAAAAACATAGATAAAAGTGGGGCTATGAAACTCACTTCAAGCAATCAACGTACAAATAAACACTAGCAGAAGATAACGGTAATCACGGCACAGCAACTATCGACTCGGCACAACCTATTAATGTAGACCAAATTTAATATATATATCTCTCGAAATCAACATTATCTACCCCAATGTATTCCATTTCGTTATTTCCAAAAATGTCTCGTTTCACCATTTAATTCTAGTGTTTGGTATCCTCATGTGGGTGTATCGACTTAATATGATGCTATGAATGCACTCAAACAACCAATATGTGACTCAATGCAACACAATAAGACATCTAAGCGATAAGCTCCATAGTCCAATAAGTTTCGGAATATATAGTAGACCTTATCGAATTCGTCAACTCGATAAACTCATTTATTTATTTCTGTCGCTTATTATCCCATAAATCAGTCGCATCCTAAAGAGTCATAAGGATAATTCACCAATTAATAAGGTTACCCAACGTACCTAGCGGGCTCTTATTAGATTCGTCAACCTAATAAGTCCGCTACCCACGTGGATCAACACTATTAACGTTAGGTTATCCATAACCCATGCACACAACGTAAGTAAATAATTACTTAAAACTAGTATTAAATGCCCATAATTGGCATTTATCGATAAACGTGTACTCGAAACATTAATTCCTTATTTATTATAAAACATTTCCATTTTTAGTCGTTAGTTTCCATTTAAAAATAGTAAATAACAAGATAAATCTTGTTATCGATATTTTTGGTATGAAAGCCCCTTTTATTATTTAGGTTTCATAATTTATTAACATTTTCATACATATATATATATATATATATATATATATATATATATATATATATATATATATATATATATATATATATATATATATATATATTTCGTCAAATCCCAATATCAATTTCATATCGTTATTCGTTTCGAGCCCACAAGCACGAGTCATGACTTCTCGGCTTTTAATCAATCAATAGTCCAAACTATACTAAAGTCCATGTTACGGCGTTGTCGGGGTCAACTATTGACTAAAAAGTCAAAGTAACACAGACGTTGCTCAAAGTTGACAATTATATATATTAAGTCCAATTAAAAGTCAAAATAGCGCAATTCAATCCCAAATCAACTCAAAACAATCTCGCCAACCAATCAACCAACCAAATATGCCCGAAACCAATGTTATGACCCTAATGGTCATGACACGGTCACGGTTAAGACCACGTGAACCAAACAAGCTCTAGAAGCTTTTCGGCTCCACGCGTCTCATCCAAACATCAACAATATCAACCAACAAGCTACCAAAACGACCCGAACCGGACCCAAGGTCCATGTGGGTCACGTACGCAACCCATGGGGCTCGTACGTGCCCTATGTGGCTCGTACACTATGCCAAACCCAACCAAACACTACTAAATCAATTCCACAACATCCAAATACAATCAATCAACCTCCAATCTTTAACCAAACATCAAACCCATAATCTATTCTAACCAAAAACATCAAATTAAGCCTAAAATGGAAAAACCCATCAATATGATACACCACATGCTTACCAAACACTATCCACATGTTTATTTAAGTGTTAATTAGACTTAATCCCACGTTTAAACCAAAAGCCCTAAATTTATCAATATGGCGAACCATATTTAATGCCATACGTGGCTAACCCAAGCTCAAACAAGCATAACCCATGTTCCATTTATCTTATTCAAACACGAATTGCAAAACCCACTTGAAACCCTAGAAATCCGAATCTTAATCTTAAGATTTGAAGGTGTTAATGAAGGTTTTAGTGAGAGTATTATATATGGATAGAAAGAGGATGAGAAGATCTACAAGATGGTGGTGGAGGTGAGTGGTCACGCGCGGCGGTGTGCCGGTGGTGGCCGGATTTTATTAGGTGGCGGCTAGGGTTAGGTTTAGGGTTTTTAGAGAGAGAAAGAAGAGAGAGAGAGAAGTGGGTGTGTGTGTGTTTTAGTGAGAGAAACAAAGGGTGAAAGTGTGGTGTGGTGAGGGTATATATAGCTAGGGAGTAGGGACTTAAAAATAAAGGAAAAGGGAGGAGGGGGCGCCGGCTAGGAGGGAAAGGGGAGGGGTCGGAGTTGTAATTTTTCGTAACTATCCCGTTTACCCATTCCCGAGCTCATATATTGTCCCTCGAGTGTCCCACGACGTTCATTCGACTTTCTAACATTGTTATTTATATTTTTCCACGAGTTTTGACTATTTATTTGTCAATTTTTGAGTTACGGTCTAAAAGTTACAATATTTCTCGTTTTAGGCTTTTCTAGTGCTGAATCGAATAGTGCCTACCAAATAGAGTTAAAACTCATACGATAACTCATTCAACAGTGAAATAAACCATAAAAACCAATAGACGATATAAAATCAAGTCATGGTTTATAAAAATAGTGATAAAGGCAAAAGCTCGGTTTAGTTTAACGTAATGCGGTTACCTAAAATAGACTCCCTATATTGCCAGTTGTCACAGCAAACTCAAAGCAGGTAAGTTTGAAATTTACATTTTATAAACATTATTATTTATTAGAGTAATCAACAATATTTTATTTGTTACACATGACATAATCTATATCATATAGCGGTACACAATCGAATTCCAAAAGAGAGGCCTCCTACATGCACACATTTTGCTTTTCCTGGAGGAAAAAAATAAAATGACAACACCAGCACCAATAGACCATTTTATTTCTTCAGAGATACCAGACAAAAAAGATGACCCAGAGCTGTACGAAATTGTTGCAGACCACATGACCCCAGCTGCCCGTGCACGGTGAAAAACAAATGCACCAAAAAGTTCCCAAAAGAATTCAACGACAAGACATTCATTGATGAAACTGGGTATGCAATTTACAAACGAAGAAACGATGGATCTACAATTACCAAAAGCGGAGTAGAACTGCATAATGGGTACGTTGTACCCTACAACCCCGGTTTACTACGATGTTATCAATCCCATATAAATGTCGAATATTGTAACCAAGGAACGTCTATAAAATACCTTTTCAAGTACATTAATAAAGGACCAGACACAGCAACAGTGGCACTTGAAAACAAAGATGTTGATGAAATAAAAGATTACTACGACTGCAGATACCTTTCAGCATGTGAAGCGGCTTGGAGGATTTACGGATTCAACATACACTACAGATTTCCTCCTGTAGAAAGGTTGCCATTTCACTTAAAAGGAGAACAATCAGTTATTTTTTATGCCAAAGAAAGCATCGATTACACATTATAAAAAGCAATGGTGAATGAAAACAAGTTTATAGCATGGATGGAAAGAAACAAGACAGACAAAAATGCACAGAAGCTCTTTTATCACCAGTTCCCAGAACATTATGTATGGAAGCAAGAAGAAAGAAAATGGCTACCAAGACAAAAAGGTACATGCATTGGAAGAGTGCATCATGTGCCTCCTTCTTTTGGGGAAATGTTCTTTTTACGAGTCTTACTCAACAAGGTCAAAGGTGCACAGGACTGGGATGATTTTAAAAAAATATGAGGGTGTCACATATGCTACATACAAAGATGCTTGCGAAGCTGGAGGTCTACTCGAAGACGACAAGGAATATATTGATGGATTGATGGAAGCAAGCAGATGGGGGTCAGGAAACTATCTGCGCACATTTTATGTAATGCTTATTATGACAGACAGCATGTCTAGACCAGAGGTGGTTTATGAAAAAACATGGCACGTATTGTAGGAAGATGTAGAAAATGTTGAACGCATCAAAAGAAATGATCCAGGAGTGTAATATATATATAGTTATAAATTTTTAACAACAAAAC
>BPTQ01000002.1:105301998-105344498 GCA_019973895.1 Chrysanthemum seticuspe
TTTAGGATCGATGACATTTGCTAGCACATTTTATAGCCTTTCCACTAAATTGTGAGGATTTGAGCCTATTTCTTATTAGCATACATCTTTTATGCTTGGATATTTTGCTATGAGTGTGCCGGTGATTTTATTTATTCTAGAACTTGTACTTGTAAATCATTACCAGACCGCAGTAAGATCACATTCGTGTGATATAAGTTTATATGCGTGATAAAGAGGCACCTTAGGAATAAAACCAAATGGCCTTCCGTTTACATCTAATGATATATTATCTAACCACATCGGTTAGTTAACCACCTTACATGAACCCATTTGTTAGCGCTATATACCCTTAGTACACCCTCCGAGCCATTCTTTTCTTTTTGTTAAATCCAGAAAAATACAAAAATATTTTACACTTTAAACCTTAGCCTAACCCCTTGTCAATGTCTAAATGGTTGGTTGCTAGTTGCTTAGAATGTTGGATTGTTTTAGATGATTATTAGTTAGCCACACTTTGCCATTCGTGTGTGCCATTTCGGCAAATACGAAGTGTGGGGGTGATGTGATGTATGCGGAAAAGAAAATGTGAAAAAAAAGAAAAAAAAAAAGAAAAATATATGTGATGATAATTATAGCCAATATGCTATATTATTATGAAGATGAAGGAAGATGAAGTATGTTTGAGTTATCGATTAGCCAATCTGCTAAGATATGATATATATTGTATATTTGGTGATCGATTTGTGAAGAGAAGATTGTAACTATAATCATTTTCGGGTTTGCGGATTGTTCGGTAACTAGCAACATAGGTATTAGACTTGACTTTATTTTTTAACACCAATTTCATAAATAATCCCATGCCTTATCCATACCCTTTAATCACCCGAAGCCTGTCGTTATAACCCAAATAAAATCCCTCTTTAGATGTTTACACTTGGTGCTTACGCTACGTCAGTGGAGTTTTGTTTCTTGTACAAGCCTATGGTAATATTTAGATCATGACTGAGCAATATGAGTGTACTATTCCTTAATACTATCCATCGCTAAATAAATTGAGTGTTGAGTGAATTATACTTCATTTCCTTTTCGTGAGGTGCTTAGCCATGTTATCAAGCAAGAGAATCCATAGGGTATTGTCAAACATCTCGATTTTTCACCTCTTAAAGCTTAAAACGATGAATCTTATCTTGTACTTGTACTTGGTAGATTTGCATCATATTTTATTAATCATATTTCATGCACCATGTGGGATTTATTTTTCTTAATTTCTAGATTTGCTTGAGGGCAAGCAAACCCTTAAGTGTGGGGGAGTTTACGCTCATTTTTCGCTTATTTTGAGTTTATGTATAATTGAAAAAAAAAAATAAAAAAAAAAGCCAAAAATATTTTAATTATAAACTTTTCTTTTCGTTTTGTCATTTAGGTATGTAGTTTAATTTTTATTTTCTTAGATTTGCTTGAGGGCAAGCAAAGTTTAAGTGTGGGGGAATTTGATAACGCTCAAATTCTACATGTTTTTAGTAGCGTTATCCGTGCTTTTATGTGTGTTATTTGGCTATAATCATATGCTTTTGTTACTTAATCATATAAAAGTGTATTTGCTAGTTTATTTGTAGCCAAGTACAGGAAAATGGAGAAAAAGACGGAAAAAGAAGTAAAATACGAAGATTTCTCCAAATACGAAGAATTCCCGTCAAATGCAAGACTTGTGGAGTATATTCGAGGAGATAAAGTTATCAAGTTAGTTGTCCAAAGACTCAAGAATAAAGTTCAAGAAGGAAAACGAGAAAGAAATGAAGAAAAGAAGCTAAAATGAAGACATATTGGAAGACTCGTTGTTCCCGACACACCTTCACCATTTTGGCCATAACTTTTGCATACGGACTCCGTTTGACCCCCGGTTCACGGCTACGGAAAGCTAAGAGAAAGATCTACAACTTTGGTGCTTATGATTTTTTTTCAACTTGCTCCAACCGTTCGGTAGTGCCTCGCAACTGGAACGGTTGGAGAGCAATCAAGTAGACCAACCGAAACGGTTGGAGCCCAACCGATTCGGTTGGGAAGCCCTGGACAGCCATTTCTTCATCACTTAGACTCAAAACTTGTTCCAAAAGATTATAGGTTCTTCCTACCTTTATTCTAGTCCCTTCCAAGCTCCTTGGTGACCAAGAAATGCATTTATAACCCCAAGGGCTTGAGAGTAGTATAAATAGGACTCATTTGTGTATGTTTTCATCATCCAACAAAATCCCAAATTGAGAGAACTTCTCTCACACCTCTCCTACCACTACTACTCTCTCTCAAAGCCTAAAATTCGTCCATAAAGTTCTAGGAAACTTTGGAGGTCCAAGAAGTCATCATTTGGAGGTCTAAACATCAAGAAGTCATCACCAATATTTGAGGCATCATCACTACATCATTTGTAATCTTGTTTCAATCATTGTAAGACCTTTAATCATGTTTTATTACATTCAAGCTTCTGAGTTTATGCCTTTGTGTTTGATCATGGATATTGTTATGGAGTAGTTTTGTTATACTTGTTTGGAATGATATAGACATTGATATGGAGTGTTTGGTATTTTGCAATATAGTTATATGATTTTGCTTATGAGTTTGTTTGAATTATATGTGTCTAAATATATTGTTGGTGAATCATAATTAGATCTAAGGACCGAAAGGATTTCTTGTTATGATTTATTCCAAATGTTAGCGCGCTTATATGTTTGGTATTTCATAATTGACAACTATGAATTAACAAGTTAAATGGATTCATAAAGGTTTAATCAAGAGTAAGGTCGAAAAGGCTCTTATGAACAAATTGGTAAAAATCATATTTCTAACAAATGGTTTATAATGATGCGGTTTATATTCATTGGCCGAAAGGATGTTTTAAACCGTGATGTATACAATTTCATGATATTACCCATTGAATTGGAATTGTATGAACTTTGATTTTGTTTGCTATTGCTTAATATCTACCCGATACTTCCACTCACTCCATTGATATTGATACTAGTTCCAAACAAGTAGTTTTAATTATATTGATTGCATTCTTGTTTAATTTTCTTAATCATCATCATCTTAGCATTACTTGTTGCTTATATGGTATTTTGGGACGTGACAACCATTTACCACTTTCGTGTTACTTGTTATTACATAGATTCTTCACATTTGAAAACACCCAAATCCTAGTGAACGACCTCGGCTTACCAACCAAAACTAACTACATACGAAAGGGTCACACTTGCCCGTGTGTTCTTAGCTTAATTCGGTAATCCTTGTTATAAATTTATATATTTATATATATCTATACTCCCTTATAATACATCAATATCCCCAACCTAATACCCAACCTCCCTTTTAAGATTCAGCCAACCTAACCCAACTCCAAACCTAAATTTTCACACACCCAACCAACATACAACCCTAATTTACTCCAAACCAACAAACATACAAACCACATCCTACAAACAAAAACCAAAAACCCATTCATTATCATCTTATATTTATCTCATTCCCAAAAACTCACACACTCACAACCCTCTTAAAAAAAACGCACACACACATTATCATCTCTCTCATCTCATCTCCTCTCCTCCAACACCACCACCAAAATAACTATATCACGACCAAGCACCACCACCAAGTCCTACCCCCGATGAACCCTCACCCCCGTCGAGACACTTACCACCACCACCGAGATCTACCAGTGTCGGAACCGGCCAATGAAACGCCGCCACTGAAAACCCCCACATCACAACATATTTAAAGTTGTTAGGTTTGTTTTTGTTAAATCAATATAATTTCAAGTTTTCAAGTCTGATTTTTTAGATCCATATGTTTTTTAGGTACATATTGTTTTACAGATCTAAGTTCGTATTAGTTTTTTGATAAAAGCTTTTACAGGATTTGCTGTCGCTGTCGGAATTCACTGGTGCCGACGCCGGAATTTGCGCCGCCGCTGCCACCGTGAACTGTGTTGTCGCTGCTGCCCAGAACCACCCACGTGTTGACCACCATAACAAAGCTACTAACAATGTTTGTTGGGTTTTTTTTGGATGTTTTTTTGTTAGATTTAAGTATATTCTAAGTATTGAAGTTTTTTTTTGTCTATGTTTTTTTTCTACATATTTGAGTTCTTGCTACCACCGGTAAGTGTTTATTATTTGTTCAAGGTTTTCTCAAAAAATATGTAACGTTTTCTAATTTTTTTTATAGGTTCGGTACAACGTCGCTGTCGGCATGGTTGATGCCGGAATGGCTGGATCTGAGCTGTCGCCGATTTGTATGATCTCTTGTGTAAATTTTAGTGTTGATACAATTTATTGATAAGTATGATTATAAAGTTGATAGTTTAAGTTTTTATAAAGTTTGTGGGAAATTTTTGTTATAAAGTTTTTTGTGTAGATTATTCTATTTTTTTTATTTTTTTTTAAATTCAGAATTTTTTTTTTTTTTTTTGCGTAAGTTTGCTATGCTTCTCTTGTGGAAATTAGTAATATCTGAAAATTAAGTTATAGTAATATTAGTTGTAAATAAGTTTTCGAGTTTTTTGTAACTTATAATATGTATACTTGAAGTTTAAAATTGAAATTAACATGCATGGATATTTAAAATTGGCTAATGATGATTTTAAGGTGATTTTGGATATAATATTTTTTTGTTTAAATTTTGACTATAACTTGGTATATAACTGTTAATTGATTTTAAGGATTTCTAACCAACTATTTTATAGATTACAAATAATTTATTGTACAAGACAGAAAAAAGTTTATATGGCTAAATTAAAATTTTGGGTTTCATGTGACCAAGTTTGTGTCTCGAGCCTCGAGACCAAAATGCGGATCTCAAAACTTGAAATTGACTCAAAATATGAAATTCAAATTTGGATTTGAAACATTGTACTGCATAAAAGATTAAATGAGTTTAAGGACTTGCAAAGTTATTTTTTTTATTATTTTATTTTGGCAAAATAATTGATAATGATATATATAACTGGAAAGCAATCTTCAACAAATTTCAGGATTGGAAGTGTTACAAAGGATTGAGAGTTGTGAACATTACAAAAGAAATCTATTTGGCCTATTGAGACATAAAAACAAACACAACACTAGCTTGTAGCTTGAAATTCCTTTGATGCATTGATCCATTGAACTTGACTTGAGGCCTTGAAATCTTTTTGCCCAGAAAATACTCATAAGATGGAAGCTTTGTGGATAAATGGATGGAAGTCATGGAACCTATAAAAATAAAATAGTGAAAAGAAGGCGGTTTTGAGCAAAAATCCTGAACCGTGATCCGATGGTTGATAACGAAACACGTTAGTGGTATAAAGTACCAAAAATTACATTTTCCCGCTTTAGAAACAATTCAAATTTTAAACAGGAATTTCGTATTTTGAGGACGGGGCTGATTATTCAGACGAAGCTGAACAAAAGTACCAAAAAGTAGATTGGAGATATGACAAGATAATTGGGGAAACCAAGATGCTTAATACATGACACAAGACTACAAAAGCAATTGACACAAGACTACAAAAGTTTTGAAATTTAGATATTTTAAAACTTTTGAATTTTAAATTTACAAAGACATTAACGTTTTGAAATTTCAGTATTTAAAAAAATTAAATTTTAAAACATTTGACCTTTTATATTTGCAATTTTCAAATCATGAAAAGTTGGGAATATTGAAATGATCAAGAATTTAAAAATTTAAAGAACTTGCAACTTTAAAATTTTTATACTTGAGATGTGAGATGTAAAGGTGCGACATTGGGGTTGGTGATATTATTAGTTTTGAGGACTCTGATTTTTGCGTAGTTATCTACTCTTCTTTATGTTATGACAATTCAACATCTTTTGTTTGGATACTATTGAGGTTCTTTAATTTTGCTTTGGATCCTATGTTTAATTCTACCATAGTCACTTGTGCGTTGTGCATTACTACTTGTATCATAAACCATCCAAAAGTAATTGGTTGATTATAATATTTTTTTAAGATCTTTGGATTATCAAAGGAATCCAATGTTAAAAAAAATCTAGGTGGTTTGAATTTTATTTGAATTTGAAATTAGTCAAAGGTAAAAAATAAGTAAAGATGTCCTTATCAAACTCTGGCTCTATCTGACACAACAGTACAATGTGCCTCTACCGCCGTTTGAACTTTGGAGACTATGGCTAACTTTGAATTTTATAATGAAAATGTGTCAATTTTTAAAGACCATATTTTGCAATATAAAAGGCATCAAAGAAATGTGACTATGAAACCACTGTGTATTCTTACAATGACCAAGGAACCCATTGAGTATTCCATATTATTTTTGTGTGTTATAAATATAAGAATTGTTAAACGAATAAATACTAAAAAGATAAAAAAAAAATTCAAAATTATGTTATAAAAAAATCTCATCCACTATTGTAACTTAAAAACGCCTTTTTATAACTAAAGAACAAAGAAATAATAAGTGTGTTAAAAGTAGGCGTGAGCAGTAGCTATGATTAGCCACAAATCATCGCTTTATAAAGAAACATTGAAAAATTAATCATCATAAAAATGAGATAAAGCTTAATATTCAAAATGCTCCCAATACATTTTTATTTTTTTATTTTGATCTTAAAGGTCGAGTGTTCAGGTGTCAAAAATGAATCAAAAAAGATATAAATAAACCACAAGCTAGGAAACCTCACTCTCTTTATAAATCCTATAACACACACAATTGATTGTGTGAAACCACGCAAAAAGGGCACACACCAAATGCCTCGAGAAATGGTTTTCATTTTCAAATGAAAACGAAACTAGAAAACATAGCGTCTAGAGATTGTTGTTTATCGGACAGAACCGGACCAACGTGTTCAACCGGGAACCGGTGTCGCCCCCAGTTTTCGGCTAACCAATTAAAGCCATCCGAAAATGAACCAGAGAGGACCCGTTAAAACCGATACAAACTGGTGAATCGGGTCTCATCGAGATCTTTTCACGTTCTATTTTGAACGTTATATGAAACATTTACCACAATATCGCATATCGTTAATTGTCTGCCGCTAGAAACCGATGCCGCTAGGCACGAGTACTCGTCTAGTATATATATATATATATATATATATATATATATATATATATATATATATATATATATATATATATATATATATATATAGCAAATGTAGCAAATGAAGCAAATGTAGGAGATTAAAGCAGATTTGAGCTATGTTGGGGACGGTCCCTTATATGCTGGACGGTCCCGTATATTTGGGGGACCGTTGGTCCCATATATATATTTATAGGGTCCGGATCTAGAGAAAAGTATAATTAGATAGAAAAGTGAGAAAAAAAGTTATAGGGTAGATTTTAAAAACACTTGAAAGTTTAGGGTAAACAAAGAAAAAAAAAGAAAAGAAAAAAAAGAATGTTCGGTCTTCTTAATACAGATACCACCACCGACTCAAACACACACACTCACATTCACTACCACCACCATCACCATCCGCACCGTCACCACCAACACCGTCACCACACCACCGTCGCCACCATCACTGTCACACCGGCACCGGTCAAAAAACACATATTCTGAACATAAATCACACACAAAATCGATTAAATACAAACACACTCCGATCAGAAACACACACTCCGATCAGAAACACACACTCCGATCATCAAATAATCAAAAATTTAAGGATATCAAGTGACCTAATTCCGTTCATTAGAAAAAAAAGTAAGTGTTTAATTATAGGTTTATTAATTTGTATATTATTTTAGTGCATCATTGTGTGAATTATAAAATAATTGTTGTTATTGTTGAATGAAATTACATATTAAAGCATATGTATGTATTGAATTACAATTTAGTGCATCTACCTTAATAATATGTTACAACATTAGTTTGTCTGAATAAGTGCATCATGATTCATGTTATTGCATCTCTTACTATGGTAAGAGCATCATCTTATAAGTTAGGGCATCTGTTTGTTTGATTAGTGCATCAAAAAATGTGTTACGAAGTTTGTTAGATAAGATCATAATGTTAAAAGTTAAGGCATATGTTTGTTTGATTATTGCATCTAAAATAAGCGTTAGTGCACCTGTTAATATAATTAAGGCATCAATCAACTTGTTACAACACTTTTTTGTATAATTAGCGCATCAAAAAAATGTGTTACAGCATCTCTTAGTATGATAAGAGCCTAATGTTAAATTAGGGCATTTGTTTGTTTGATTAGTGCATAAAAAAATGCATTAGGACATCTATTAGTATTATAAGAGCATCTTGTTATAAGTTAGGGCATCTGTTTGTATGTTTATTGCATCGTTGCAACTACTCGGGCATCTGCTTCTATATTTGCATGTATATTTAGTGCATTAATGTACATATTAGGCATCAATGAGTGAGATTAGGGCATCGTTAAACATATTAAGGCATCTATATTTGTGTTTAGTGCATCCGTTTGTATGTTTAGTGTATCTCTTAGTAGATAAGAGCATCAAATTATAAGAAACAAAAACGAGAACTAGACATTTCTTGTTTTGAAAAGTAGCATTATTATTGTATAAATGGATCATCTGAGTTCACCACTGCCCCGCTTTATTTACAAATACCTTGATCCGGTTCTGTTTTCTTTTTAGTGGCAACAGAAATTTGTCTAAAGTTTATTTTTTATGCATAAATGAAACTTAATTTTTGTGGATCATAAAATCATATATGACCCAACCAGTCAATTTAGTCAACATTACGAAAAAAGACATTGGTGATCTTACATATTCATTGTTCAGGATCGACAATCAGTTGATGATGAAGCAATGGCTTTGGATGAAGAGTTCATAAAAGCACTTGAGAATGGTCTGCCACCAACTGCAGGTTGGGGTTTGGGTATCGACCGACTTGCCATGTTGCTCAAAGATTCACATAAGGTTTGTGGTTTTCTTAAAGGTATTTATTGTCTTATATTAATTCATTAAAGATGTGGGTACTTATCATATACTGGTAAACAGAAAGTCACTTTATTTCCAGCAATGAAACTAGTTATCCAAGTTTCATCAGCAACACCAAGTACCAGTTCGTTGGATGCTCACCACACAGGATCAACTTATAGTGGACAGGTATGTTAAATCTCTAAATTGATTGTTGTGTTGTTGTCGTTTGCTTCCTTTTCCTCTCTTTTTATGTTTCTCTCAAGTTTATTGGAGTCTTTTGTTAATAAATTTTCTGCCTTAAAAAAAGATTTGACACATGTTTGGTGGTCCCGGGAATCCTCTTGCTCTAGGTGTTGTTTATGAATATTCTACTAATTAATTAGATGTAACGGGTAGTGATAATTGGTCGGTTTCATTCCTTTATCTTGTTTAAGTTATACCACAACTCCAAGTCGTTTGCACATAAGCAAAAGGGTTGAAAATGGATGAAAATGGCAATAGTAGATTAGATGGGAATTAGGGCATCTATGAGTATGATTAGTGCATCGAAAAGGTAGATATAAGTGCATCCATTTGCCTATTTTGTGCATCTGTTTAGACATACTAGGGCAACAAGGGTGACTGATTATAGTATCGGGAGTAAGATCTAGTAAAACTATTGAGTAACATTATCTTTCTTTTATCTTGAGGTTTCTTTTGGTAATATGATAGTATTGTGAGAATTAAATGATACGTTTCAGTCCCGGTTAATTCTCCTTCCTCGTAAGTATTTTAGTGCATCCTTTTGTATTTTAGTGCATATGTTTGTATTTTAGTTTGTTAATAAGCCCATAAAATAAGCTAATCCAAACACCCCTTAAGTGGTAGTTATCGAAAGGAATTAACTTATATGTTTCTTGTTGTAAAAATGGAGTATAATTTTAGTTTGTTAATAAGCCCACTGATTCTTATCTGTAGTATGGAAAATGGAGTAGAAATTTAAATCAGCTTAAGGTGGCTAGTAAGCCTATAAATAAAATCCTCAGATTGTCCCAAATGACATTTTTCTTTTTTCTAGAGAGGTCCATAATGGTTTATGAATAACTGCTGTTTAAGGTGTGTATGGATGCATGCCCTGTCCGCAATCAGTGTTGAATAAAATTTGATAATATAATATAGTTTGACCATCCCAAGAGCTAAAAAAAATGATATAATCTGCAAGTATAACAAATAATCACTTTTTGAATGCAAGGCCCTACCTAGAGCACTTATCTTTTCAAAAATAAAATAGCTAAATTTCTTATAAGGTGTATGGGATTGTGTTAGGATTTAGAAAATCCAATCGTTAAAGTGTCGGTCACCTCAAGTATATGTAATCATTAGAAAGCTCGTAGTCATAGTCATTTAATATTAGTTAGTATTTAGTTAAGTAACACCGTGGAGGACGGATGAGTCTTTACCCACTGTATGCCTGATCCACAGCCCGTAGGAGGCGTGTCTTGTAAGAAAACTATAAATACCCTCTACCTCCCAAGGTAGAGGGTTGGAGCTTCAATACCATTTTTCTTTGTTTCACATAGTTCTCAACTCTCTTCCCTTTCTCTCTCTAGAACTTTCTCTCTCTAAACTTATTATACGCCCCATATGGTTATGGTTTGATGTGTTTGTGAAATCCTATATCTTACAATTGGTATCAAGAGCCATGGTTTGATCACTCATCTTTCATGCTCTTTGTTTTAGTGGATTTCATAAGGTTTTTGGGGTTAAAAGTGTTTAGAAGAGTTTGAATCATTTGGATCATTTCTAGTGTTAAAGTTTGGATTTTGATTGTACTTTTGTGTTTAGAATCATTATAAGTGTTTAGGTTTTGATTTGGAAGGCTTGAATCATCGTGGTTGGGTTGTTTTTGGATTAAAAAGTGGCATTTTTTGAATAATTGTTAGAAGCGAGTTGAGTCACGAAGTGCATTTCTTGCATGCGAGTTGTCTTGCCTTGGAAGCGAGTTGTCAGCTTAAGAGAGTTGTCGTTTAAGCGAGTTGCCTGGGAAGCGAGTTGTCAGCTTAAGCGAGTTGAGTTGGAAGCGAGTTGGTTTTATGCGACTTGGCTATTAAGCGAGTTGTCTCTTTATGCGACTTGTGTTCTATGCGACTTGTCTTTTAAGCGAGTTGTCCACGAAGCGAGTTGACATCAAAGCGAGTTGTCTAGGGTGTGATTTGTGGTATGCGTTTTGAGAAAAGTGCGGTTTGACCATTTCATCAGTGTGTTTTGTTGACTTTTCCCGACAAAACTTAAAACGGCCATAACTTTTGAACCGTAACTCCGTTTTCAGCGTTCTACCCATCAAAACGACCGTGAGAACGAGGAGGATGGCACACCGAATGATTCAGGTCAACCTTCGATGCCTAAATCCTCTCAGAACAGAAGTTATTGAGGTTTTTAAGTTTTTAGACCTAAAATTCTCCGTAAAAACGTGCATCAACCAATCCAAATCTCAACCAAACAACATTTCAGCTTTTCCTACGAACAATCTAAAGTCCTATCACACAATCTTCTATCATTGTATCAATCCATCAGTCATCTTAACACACTCTACTGGTCATTGCTTAACAGTTTCTTCTTGATTTTGTAAATTCCCGCGAAAGATTCTATTTCTCGGTTTAAATCATAGATTTGTAAAATACCGTGCACGTCAACAACATGCCTAACGTTTCTGATTCAGTTGTATCTAAGATACTCATTCTATACGACCTGACCAATGAACAGAAGATACCTAACAATGTACTACAGACTATCGTGTTTGAGTCGGATAATGCTAAAATGGAATCTTCGTGCTCAAATTCACAAGAGAGAGGTGCACCAGCCACAACCTGTGCAAGTTAATGCAAAGGAACGCTCCATGGAAGCTTCGGATGTACCCAAGATAGAGATGCACCAGCCACAACCTGTGCATGGTAATGCAATGGAAAGTTGCATGGAAGTTTCTGCTGTACCTAGCTGTGCATCTTCTACTCAAAATGATGATTATGAGCTGCATGAGTACTCTGCATTTATTCCTGATGATTCCCTTACCACTGAGCTTAGCATATATAAGGATCAAGTTGCCATATATGAACAGCGTGCTAAATTTGAACTGACTACCCGTGAGCAGGAGATGGATAACCAAATACGTACAGTTATAAGAAAAAGTAATTTTAAAGAGGAGGTGTTAAAACAAGAGTTAAACTCCTTACAAGATAAGCTCAATAAAACTGTTAAGCAAAAGCAAAAACTTCAATAAAATGTGAAAGTGCTTAAACAGGAATTTATGGCTAAGGAATCAAAACTTTTAAATGACTTTTCCAACCTAAAAACTTTGAAAAACAAACTTGAAAACAAACTGTACGTACAAGGGAACACCATTCAGACTGCTCACATGATCACGAAGCACAGAGTCTTAAGCGATAAGCATAGTATTCCCCTTGTTGAGGAACCCAATCCTGAGGTTGGTAAGAAAGCAAAAGCTGCTCAAAAAGTAATATATGATGGTAACGAAATTCTTAAGCCTAGACAAATGCCTACATGTGTTGAGTGCACTGAGGAGGATAGAAAATTAGAAGATGCCTCTAAGGAGAAAATAGCAATGAAGTTAAATGATCCTTGATGTATAAAGTATAACATTACATCTAAACCCCATGATTACACTAAGGAGAATTGGATTACCTTAAACAAGTTTAGACCTCAAACACAATTAACCCCTGAACAAGTTTTTTGGAAGAAAGACATGGATAAGCAAAAGGCTGATAATCTTGTTGAAAAGAATCCTCCCCTTAGGAAAGTCCCCCCTGCTACTGTGTATCCTCCAAATACACCAATGCATCTAGTGCCTAGAACTCTTCCCACTAAAAGCAAGACCTTAATTAGCCTATATGTTGTATACCAACTATTCGTTGATTTTGAGAAAACGTGTAAGAAGAGAATCACACCTACAGGGATTACTAAAGGGGAAAGGGGTTTTGATCAGACTAAAGAATGCTATTTAACTGAGGTCATGCCTTTCTTTAAACAGCTAAAAAATCAATTTGAGTGTCTTCAAAAGGGCTTAGATACAGAAATTAACGAAATGGAAAAGGAATTTGATAAAATGATAATCGAGGTCAAAGATTATGAATGTGTGCTTAAAAGTAATGAGATTGAGAGAAAAAATATGCACATCTTAAATGATAACTTGATTTCTGGATGTGTTGCTCAAGATGTATTCTACACCGTTACGAATTATTCCATTACTGCTTCTCAATTTCATGAAATGTCTATTGCATTGAAAGTATCCTAGGATCGTGTCATTGAGCTTGAGACAAAAAATTCAAAATTGCATGATAAAATCAAAAATGACGATCATGATAACTTGGTCAAACAATTTTCTAAATTGGAAGTTGAACATCTTGCTTTGCAATTAAAATATCAACATCTGAAAGAAAATGTTAAAACCTCAAATACCAAGACATCTTCGGATGCTCCTGAGTTTGATGCAGTTTTTGAAATCAACAAACGTGATGAACAGATTCAAGCTCATTGTAACACGATCAAAAGGTTGAAAGCCCAAATCTCACAATTGAAGTGTGAAAAGAATGAAGTGACTGGCTCCCGTGTGCCTCCATCTTTAGATTCTCAGAATTTCCAACTTCAAAACATTATTGATAAATTGCAAAAGGAAAATGAATGTTTTAAAGCTGAAATTTCAAAAGTTAATGATCAAAACAAAGAGTTATGTGATTCATTCAAAGTTAATCATGATAAACACATTGAAAAGGTAACTTCTTTGCTTAACAAAATTGAGAATCTGAAGTGTGTGGTGAAAGGAAAATTGCCAATCCCAAATTGCAAAGATTCTATTCCTAAGACATCTGCATGTGATAAGTATGCTATTGATATGTTTTACATTCCCCCTCCACTAAGGAATAATGAACTTGCACATCTAGCATATCTTTCATATCTTAAGGATAGTTTAGAGAGTCTCCGTGAGCTTGTAGAAGATGATAGAATTGAAAAACCTCATGATAGTGCAATCACCTATGCCTGCATGGATGCAAAACGATCTCAGGAACTCTTAGAATATGTAATTGTCACTAGTCCTAAATCTGGTAATAGGCGAGATAGAATTGTTACACCAAGTTCTATGCCTAAAGTCAAGAATTTTACGTTTGATGCGCCTCTGAAAGCCTCAGAACCCAGCACTTCTAGACAAGAAAATCAAATGGCAGTAAAACAAACTAAGGCTCCCATCATCACTTCTACAGATGTTAAAATTGACACTAAAGTTAGCGGGTCAAAACCTAGAAGCAATACAAAGAAGGATAGAATTTCGCTGACTAAAAGTGATCATGAGAAGGAAGTAAAAGAACACCATAGGGAAAATAAGTTTGACTTGAACAAAAAGAATCGTGTTGGTTCTAGTATTAGCTCTAAGCATACTGAAATTAATTCAAAGTCTTATGCTGTCTGCAAAACCTGTCAAGAATGTCTATCTTCTGGTAATCATGATAAATGTGTTGTGTTATTTCCGAAGTCTAAGAGTCAAAAACCATTTAAGAAAGTTTGGAGAGCTAAACAGATTAAGCAATCCTGGAAACCTACAGGGAATATGTTTACCAATGTAGGATTTCAGTGGAAGCCAACAGGTCGAATATTCACGAATGGCAAACCTTGCCCCTTAACTAGATCCACTATGCCTAGAGTAGTGCCTATTAAGGTTTGGAAGCCAACTGGTAGAATGATCCCATTAAGCACTAAATGTCCTTCGACTAAGTCTGATGCTTCTACTAGTTCAGCTCCTAGTGATAATGCAATTGCACCTAGGGTTTCTGCTGATTCAAAGATTGTTTGTGCTAACCAAAAGGACCCCATTTGCACATGGGGATCCAATGTTTCCAATTCTATGTCTTTGTCTGTTGTCCAATGCAGGTCGTACAAATCGTCCCTTGGTATTTGGATTCGAGCGGCTCTAAACATATGACTGGGCTCTAAACAATGACGTCTGTTCACATCAGTACAAGCCTCGTTCTTCAACACAATGGCGTCTGTAGATAACACTTCAGGCCCCGTTCCTCAAAGAAAAGAAAAGTGTACGCCTCAGTGCGCTTTATCTTCAAAAGAAGAGAAATCTTCATTTTTATGACCATTCTCATCGACATTCTTCATCAACAAGCTTCATATAGTTCCATGCTCATTCAATCCTCAAGTGGATCTACGTTCATTGGTATATATTCTTATTCACTTGCTCAATAAAAAATGGCAAACTTCATTTGCAATTTTTGAGGGGGAGAAGAGTGAATATACTACATGATTGATGGATGCTTGAGTTATGGTCATACGACTCTCCAACGCCTAATGTCTTCACCTACTAAGGATAACTGGGATTTATTGTTTGGGATTTATTGTTTCAAGATATGTTTGATGAGTACTTCCAACTTCCAATGAATGATGATCATCTAGTTCCTGAAGCTCCTGCTCCGGTTCCTGCTGATTCAACTAGTACACCTTCTAAGAAGTACAACTCAAACTACTCAAGAAACCCAATATCCAGCTAGTCCTTAAGGCTTTGATAATGACTATCATAATATTGCAGTTGCACTCATGAACAATGATCTGCTCTTTGGTATTCCTTTGCCAAATCTTCACGGATTATTGTTCATGAATAATGATCCGCTCTTTGGTATTCCTTTGCCAAATCTTCACGGATTATTGTTCCTCACAATGTGCACACTATAAATCAACCACATGAACATTAAGGAAAATGACTACCTCATCTGCTCAAAGATATTATTGGTGGGTCTTCTAGATCAGTCTCTACATGAATATCTTTAGGAAGAAGGCATTGATGTTGAGGAATCATTTGTTCCGGTTCATTCAGTGGATCAATATACATCCGATTGTATGTTTATTCACGTGTTGGGCATTTGACACAAGTTGATTACTTCGGAGTTAATCATTTATCACTTATTTAAGATTGAAGTTGACTTTTATTAAGGCGTGTTCTTATTTGATAACTTGCTCGAGCTTAAGAATTTGAGTTAAAGACTTGGTTTATCTAGTTACCAGCAGTCGGGGTGGATGGTTAAAGACCGACGATGTGGATAATCTCAAGAGGTGTTATTGTCTCATACTTTGTTTGAGTAGTGAGTACTTAGAGATTTACTTCATGCATAGATTCTCGACACCGTTCTTCCATCATTAAGTGCAAGCTTAAGATACAAATGTAGGGAATTCGACTTCAGTTTCAAGTTTGGTATATCGAGTTTTCTTCTTTAGTGGTCACTTCAAGTTGTCTACATATGGGTTGATAAAGATAGTCAGAGAGAGTCTCTATAGCAGTTGATTCTCACAGGATTCAGTTGAGCTAATTGTTTGTTCTTCTCTATTTCAAAAGTATTTGGCATGTATAATGTGTTGCTGATTCTGAGGTATCAAAACCAGCAAGGGGGAAGGAGATATACATCTAAACACACAACGAGTACACGTGATGAACTTAATACTTCTTCTCTATTGAAGTAATCCCGGGAAAGACAAATGTCATAACCGCAGAGAAACTCAGTGTTTAACTCGTAGCCTTTGGTGTGTTATTCCAACTATTTGGGGGAAGGATGTATTATTCCAACTATTTGGGGGAAGGATGTATTATTCCAAGTATTTGGGGTAAGTGGTCTCTTGACACTTTTGGTATGTGTTATCTCAGCCTTCAGTGGGAAGAAATTTGAGAAGAGTATTTGGAATGTGAGATGATATTGCTTATTGACATCTTCTATATAATTTATGATAAAGTGCTTCCGGTTAGTGCTTCATGTACACTATGTAATGATGATTCCGATGAGATCGCAACCATCAGAGGAGAGATATGTGTACATCAGGGTCGCACAACATATTCACATGATCGAGCTTACTGCGATGTCGTTGTTTCTACTCTGGTTGGGTACTTGTGTACATTATGGGCTGATTGGTTATATGTTAGATAACTGGAATGCATTTGGTTAAATGAAGGTGTTGATATATTGTTCTCCCGAATAGACAACTGCTCAAACTCGAAGAGTAATGTGTACATCAGGGACACATAACAGGTTCACGTGATCGAGATTAATCATGTATTCCGGGTTTGATAGCCGCAGAGATGATCCGTGCTAACTTGTTACTTTGTTGTTATCATCTTCTTAGGGTTCTTGACCTTCATACAATTAGACTCTTTGCTTCACTTCATCTTCTGGGGGGAAATGGTCTTAATTCCAAGATTGTCGATCTAGGGGGAAGCTACCAACGATTCACATTAAGAAGGCTCATGTTCAGACGAATTTCTTAAAAGCCTCGAATGCTTTCGTGGCGAAAGTTTAAGAGATGTTGATTCCTTTCTTCTATAACGTGCTGAATGATATCCTTATCTCGGTACTCATTTCATCATCCTCTTAAACTAATTTATCTTCTTGTATATATTTTATCAAAATGCAAAATACAAAATTATAAAACCAACAAAAAGAAAATAGAAAATTATAAAACTTTCAAAACCCATAAAAATTAGAAAATCTTGAAAAACCCCAAAAATATTATTTCCTTTGTCATGTTTTCCATTTCGATAACATCTACGGACTTAGAGTTGTCATTCAAAGAATGGCACGGGTCTTTAGATGAAGTTCGATCTGCATTAATAAATATTTAAAAAAAATGAGATGGAGAAAAATGGTTGTTTATTGTCATTTCAGACAATAACCCGTTTTAAAAAGAAAGAACAGAGCCATGCTTAATCTTATTTTTCAAATCTCATGCTCTGATTCTAAAAACAAATGTATGTCACCAAAAAGACAAATATTTCCTTTCCAAATATTTTTCCTTCTAATGATTCTTCTGAAAAATATTTGTCATCTCATGAAAACAACATTGCTTTGAAAATATCTCGGACTCTATTTTTGAAAATCATCTGGGCTTATCATCTGTCAAAATCTCTATCTTTCAATCAACAACTTATGTCATTGATTGAAGGGGAGAATGATTTCAATCGAATCAAAAAGAGTATTTTTCAAACAATTAGCACTTAAACGAGCAAGGTCTACTTTTGGATAATCAAAATGAACAATGTTTTATACAAGTGGTTCAAGACCTTGGCTATTGTTATGTTTTCAAAAGATACTCATGTATGTTTAAACAATGGAGTTTAAAGTCTGAAAATCTGATTCTTATCAGTTCAAATGTTTTTTTTCAAAAGCAAGTCACAATTCTCCTTAAAAATTTTCAAAATTAATTTAAATCAATAGAGATCACAAATCTCAAAGGATTTGAAAACTGTGATCGGGGGAGAACTTGTGATTTAAATTGGAGTTAAATTGATAATTCGATAAATGGTTTTATATGTGATTAACATGCTCTCCTTCCTACATGTGCCAAACTGTTTCAAATTTTCATGCACATGTTAAAGGGGAGCATCTACATCAAACCAATATGGATTGAATAGTGATTGATTTATCTCTAAGTGCAGGTTTTCCCTAATATGTGCTAAACAATTTCAAAATCAGATGCACATATTGAGGGGGAGCAAATTTTTGAAAACCACCTTCTTTCCCGAAAATAACTTTAACTGTATGAGAAACACTGATTTTGATCAGGAAAGTAATGTCGATATTTTTAGAAAATAATTGATCAAAGAAGTGAATTCTTCCTCTTGCCTCCATGTGTCAAACTGATTTCAAACATACGATGCACATGTTGATGGGGAGCTATTTTCTAAAATATCAAACATGATTCAGGTACAAAATGCTTTGATAATATATCACAAGTACCTGGATTGTTTTTCAAATGGTTTTCAATTGGTTCCAATGGCTGATGAACAATACCAAAAAGACCGACCAAATATACTTTATGTATGGTGATATAAGGATGGTAAGGTTATGTATTCGTTCCCACGATCCCGCCAGAGCCGGAGGGATCTACCCAGGGACAATCCACTAGATAGTGTAGAGTCCTTTAGTATGATGAAAAAAGGAGAAAAGTGGAATACGGGAAGAGTGCGGACTGAGACAAAGCTAGTACTGGAATAAACCCAACAAGGTTCTAGTTATGAAGTCTCGGTAAGCACTGAAGGGGTTGAAGAATGAAAAAGAATTGAATGTGAAAAGGGTGAAAAGAAATAGCCCTCAATTTATTCAACCTTAGGGCAGAAACCGGGTTCAATACATATGCTACTGGTGGTTACTAAGGTAACATTGGTATTTAAGACAAGACGTCATGGACCTAGTGACGCACTACACCTAACTTCCCAAGCTACTCAAGTTCCTCTTAAAAGGACTTGTTTCATTCTCACGGGGAACCTACATAATCTATCGACTTTCTCTTAGAGATGGTTGATATTGAAGAAGGAGACCCTCTCCCTAGTCTCCGGCATAGGAACCAAATGTGCACAACTGAGTCTAGAGCCACGAGATCATCAATAAATCTCATTAGGACACTGTCAATGAAGACTCTCTATTTCACACAATGTGGAAAGAGAGAATATATCTTATGAGTCCTACGCATTATCCTTGTGGTATTGCCAGAACATCTGAGTGATATGATAACATATTCACAATGAAGATGGAAAGCCTTCTAGAGCCAACATCAAACAAGCTCTTGGTAGGTGGCATGTGAGATCTATCCAATAGATCAACCATGTGTCAACTGGATTGAAACAATGGGGCGATTCACACCATGAATCAACCTTGGTCCAGGAAATGGATTGACGGATACCTTTGAAAAACCGGTCGTTGTGCTTAAAATTCTTTTCTCTAGCACATCGACTGTGTATTAATTTTTCAAAAATAAAAGGTGTTTATGATTGATAATTGATTTTCCTTAAAACCTTCGTTGTATTGCAAAAATGCTTTATATTGAGCAATACACGATTGTTTTTCAAATCTCTTTTCATCAATCAGTGAATATCAATTCGCTGGTTCACTCACTCTGTGTTGTCTTCTTTGAGACGTTCCGGTTTGAGAACAGCTAGAGCAGCTGCGAAACCCTGTCAAGGAGATTCTTTGGAATTATACCTGATCACAGGCAGTACTTGTACTGATCAACGGGGAACCGTGGGCCGTGTACCTCAATTCAACGAAAGTGATCAAAGACACTTGCGTGCGCTTTATTGCTAACTGTTGTATGCAGGTACACCCGACGTTTGCAGCTGATCAGAATGGAGAGGTCAATCCATAGCCGCATGCTCACACAACACATTTATTTCTAAAGAAATCATGATAAGTGCATCAACGACTCTGATATTTTCACTCCATGCTTCTGCTACGCTGCTGCTAATATCATGAATCAACTAAAGCTTCCGCTACTCTGATGAAAAGAAATCATGATCCAGAATGTGAGCATGTCGGTCCGAAAGTCAGAACATCACATAATGGCAACACTACAAAGAAAGAGTCTGAGATTTATGGAAGCTGATGATCTCAAAGCTTGCTCAAAACTCATCATCACGTGGATCAGTTAAAGACCTCTACTTGAATTATCCAAACATGCAAAACATGAAGAATCAAAGACTATGGGCTACAGAGCAATGAACTTAAACAAGAATCCAAGAACAATCTTAATGTAATATCTGTTTGTATTCTATGTAATTTGAGGTAACCTCCCTTAGGGGGAGATTGTTAGGATTTAGAAAATCCAGTCGTTAAAGTGTCGGTCACCTCAAGTATATGTAATCATTAGAAAGCTCGTAGTCGTAGTCATTTAATATTAGTTAGTATTTAGTTAAGTAACACCGTGGAGGACGGACGGATCTTTACCCACTGCATGCCTGATCCACAGCCCGTAGGAGGCGTTTCTTGTAAGAAAACTATAAATACCCTCTACCTCCCAAGGTAGAGGGTTGGAGCTTCAAATACCATTTTTCTTTGTTTCACATAGTTCTCAACTCTCTTCCCTTTCTCTCTCTAGAACTTTCTCTCTCTAAACTTATTATACGCCCCATATGGTTATGGTTTGATGTGTTTGTGAAATCCTATTTCTTACAGATTGCTTATCAGCTTGTTATCGAGTAGAATGAGCATTTTCAGTAAACTTGTTATTTCAAAGTGAGTGATTATATGAGATAACATTTATATTTATATTAAACCTAAAACCGGTGATTTGATTAACACTGTTACATGTGAATTGGTAACTGAATTACCGAACACCAAACGAGCTCTCATTTTCTCATTTTTAGATTTGATTCATCATTGGCGTTACTCTGTAACAAACTTGTAACAACATTAATAAACGTTGGAGCTGCAATGGTTATTCTTGTGATTAGATTAATCTTGTTACTTGTAGAAGCGGTTATCAATTACTCATATTTCGAGTCAGATTGCATTAATTGTTTTACAAAAGAAGAAAATCCAAACACTATTTTATAAAACAGTAGGTGTATCATGTGTACATAGAGCACAACAATTGATTGAGGATTTGCAAGAAGGGAAGGTGTACCTGAGTATAGATGAATGAAATTGCAACAAGAATCAAAAGATATCTAATATCACATGACCATCTCCCCATTTTTCTTTTTTTTTTCTTTTTTTTAATTGTTGAGGGTTGTGGATCCAAAAGCTTCTTCTTTATGAATTAAACCAACAACAACATATTATTAACTGAATTCAGTCTTTGATAAAGAATCTTCTTGACTTATTAAAGTCTCGCTAAAATATCAACAAGATTCCAATTCTATTTTTGGATGTTTCTATATTATTCGGGTCGGTCCATTTGTTATTGACTTACTAGTCAACGGTGCTTAATGAGGTTGAACGGTACAATCATGTGCACAATTTATTTTATTACTGTACTGTTTTCACCTTGATGGTTTTAGTGCTATTAAATCTCAATTAATCCATTCCCCTCATGCATTTATAAATACAATGGACATGTATTTAAGTTATTTCATCAAAGGTACTTTCAACACCAAATATGTCTTGTGTATGTAAATATAGAATTAGATAACAGCATCTTACTAATAGTTAGTATCAAATATTTAAATTTAGTGTTGAAACCAAGATCCAGACTCAACTAGGGTATGAGTGATATCAATTGATTGAATGAAACAGCGGAATAATAATTAACAATCAATATCACTAATAAGGTTTTCTTTATTGAAAATAAAAACTACTACAACTATTACTAATGTACACACGCTATAATCGTGTGTCTAGACTCTCATTAGAGATGAATTGAAATGAAATGAAAGGATTAGGGCTGAGCATCGGGCCGGATCCCGACCCGTCCCAACCCGTCCCGTATAATCCCGAAACCGAATAAGGAAAAATATAATACCGAGTCCCGACCCGAATAGTAATCGGGTCGGTTCGGTTTACTCGGGCCTAGTCGGTCGATTTCGGGCCATAACCAGCCCAGCCCGAATCCAATATGCACATCCAAAAAATGAAGCCCGAATAAAAATAAAGGCTGCATATCCAAATTACAAATTCCAGTAGGATGTCCAAATTCCAGTAGCATGTCCAAATTCCAAATTCCATTATTCCAGTAGCATGTCCAAATTCCAAATTCCAGTAGCAAGTTCAAATACATTAATACAAATCATGGCATACTAATAACAAAACAAAACAGTAGCATGTCCAAATCCAAAGTTCAAATACAAATCACATACAAATACAAATAAAAAGTTCTTGAATCATGGCGCAAAATTCTTCTCTTTTCCATGTTCTCCCTTTTGTTTGTCTAACGCCTCTTGAATTTCTAGAAATAACATGACAACATAAGTCAAACTTCGCATTCCACATTACACTAACTAAAATTACCAATAAACTTATAAATAAATAGTTTACCTTTAGCAAGCTCGTCGTCTTTCATTAAATCCTCAAACGTCTTTCACTAAACCTAATTGATACTCGGACAAACGGGACAATCGGGCTGAAGTATGTTTTCCGTCCCGGCCCGACCCGATACCCGAATACTTACAAAGTTACCACCGAGTCCCGACCCGAAATTATTCGGTCGGTTTCGAAATTAATTCGGTTCGGTCGGTTAGTCGGGACAATTCGGTTTCGGTCGGGATTGCTCAGCCCTAGAAAGGATAATGGAAAGGGATGATCAAAAAATATGGTTTGTAACTAGATGCCTACCCTCTTTATATAGGAGAGGGAGGTTACAAAACCCTAATAATAGCTTACTAAGAAAGCTATCTAATATTACATAATAATCCCTCGTTGTTTCTTCTTTCTTCATTCTGCTTGTGGTTTTGTACTCGGCAATTCCCAACAATCTTCCCCTAAACTGGAATTTGACTATGTTAAGTTCCAGTTTCTCGATATGACAAAACAACCTGTATGAAGAAACAATACTAAAACATGTCATCACAAATAATCCGCTGCACATCTAGTAATCTTCTTCCCCTTCATCTAAAAGGGGTCTTGTGCAACTCGTAGACGCTTCCCCTCAAGTGATGCGTGTAGATGGTAAGTATATAAACCATAAGCTTCCCCTTAAAATTATACTAACCATCTCAATTTTTTTTTTCTTTTTTTTTTCTTTTTTTTTACAACTAAACAAAAGAAATAAAGCGTAGCAGCAGAAAAATCAAATCAGCAGCAGCATCAAAATAGTCTACCAGTAGGAACGGAGAACCAGTAGAAACACCAAAGCATGCGTCTTATATCTTGTACTATCCATGTGACTCCAAACTTAGATGATACACTAGCAAATGTGAGTATTAAGCACCTGTAATCTGTAGATCACACCCCTTCACTAACACTGAGCACTATAACGTAACTCCTTAAAGTGTTAGCAAATGTGCGCATAAAGTACATTTAATCTATAGATCTCACCCCTTCACTAGATTCATCAAGTCTTTGTCACACCATTAAAGTACGAACAAGTTACCTCAAAAGTGCCTAAACTCACTTTGAGATATGATAAGACACACACATGATCAACCAGTAGGAACTCCAGAACCACCAGCAGGAACCGAAGAGTCTACCAGCAGGAACCACCAGTAGGAATCGAATAGTATACCAGCAAGAACCGGCCAGGAGGAACCAAACAGAAGGAACAACCAGTAGGAACCAGTACGAATCAAAATATGCAGCCAGTAGGAACATCAAATCAAGCCAAAAATATGTTAATTACTAGGGTTCATTGTTGAATAAAAATTCAACTCACCAAGACTAGTAAAAGATTAGAAGACCAACTGTCAAGACCAGAATTAGCATATACAACAACCGATCATGAACAGTATAAATGTTATCCGACCAGAATTAAGTTCCCACACTGCCATTATAGACATGTATTAACTTGTTCCATGACCAGAAGTAACCAAAATAGGGAACCAATACATAACCACCAGTGAGTCCCTCGTCTGATCAATGAAAAATCATAACAATCTGCATCAAGTCATATGAATACAGACCAATAGCAATTACGATCAGACAAATAATATACCACGTGAAATCAAAACAAAAACATCAAACTAATGTCTTGATCACGTAGTACAAGATGTGTCAGCCCCACTTGTACCACTCGTAAACTGCTGTTTCCCATGCGTATACCCATATGATCAAATAATATCCGTAGGAACCACTTGTGGGACCTAATGACCAGCAGCAATAACAAAAGCAAACATCATGACAAGTGGGGACCAGTAATACCCAATAGCCACTGATTCAACAACCAGTGGGGCCTTCTGATCCATCAGCAGTAACTGGTACTCCTTATATTATACGTGTGTCACGTGATATCCAGAAATCATACCCACATGATGACAATACAGTACCAATATAACCTCACTTTGAATAAAGGATCAGTCAAATTACCATTGCTTCTCAAATATCTCAAACACTATTAGTAGAAATAAAATTGAGGTACCCACGTAACCGGCAGATCATCAATTAGCCAATAAAGATCAATCACCAATTTGGACAGCCAATTAAAATGTATCATCCAATGACAAAATCACGTGATCGACCATTGCAATATTATTATTCCAACCATTTGCGCACAATCAGCCAAAAGATGACAAATTTTAACAATATAATAAAGTAGATCATGCGCCTAAAAATCCCAATCAGATATCCAATCAAAATATAATATATAAAACCTGGTATTGACATCCAATCGAATATAAAAATTGCAGACCCACGTGACCAGCAATTATATACACTCGAGGGTCTCTCATCGAATAAAATTGTTTAATAAATTCCCAAAGTAAAAAACAATACACCGACCCATTAAAAATCATGTCAGATCATTGAATTAAAAATGAGATATACCGTCCCATGACATCCAACGAAAGACCAGTATTATATAAGATTTGGATCAGTATATTGTACCTCATGCGCATTTGATGTCAAACAAAAAATATCAAGTCCCTCAAAATGAATGCCTTTTCTTCAAAACTCTTTTTTTTTGCCTGCTGCCTCTTATCTTTTCCACATCTGCTGCATAAACCCTAATGACATAAAAACCTTATAAACCCTAGATCGAGAGCCACGAGGCTCTGATACCAATTGTTGAAACCAAGATCCGGACTCAACTAGGGTATAAGTGATATCAATTGATTGAATGAAACAGCGGAATAATAATTAACAATCAATATCACTAATAAGGTTTTCTTTATTGAAAATAAAAACTACTACAACTATTACTAATGTACACATGCTATAATCATGTGTCTAGACTCTCATTAGAGATGAATTGAAATGAAATGAAAGGATAATGGAAAGGGATGATCGAAAAAGATGGTTTGTAACTAGATGCCTAACCTCTTTATATAGGAGAGGGAGGTTACAAAACCATAATAATAGCTTACTAAGAAAGCTATCTAATATTACATAATAATCCCTCGTTGTTTCTTCTTTCTTCATTCTTGCTTGTGGTTTTGTACTCGGCAATTCCCAACATTTAGCAATGCTATAATACTCTCATGGCCTTTTACTTATACAGGTCAAGATACTCTAATCTAGCCATTTTTATTGTTTAGTTTAATACATTAGGAGATCAAAGAATGAAAATAAAAAGTGAATTGAAATGAACAGATTGTCATATTCTCTTTTTAATTCTTTAATGGTTTGGTTTTCATTTGTTTGACAGGGTAATTATAGTGATGTAGTTACGTACTATCACGAGGCAAGTTCGTTGTGGATTCAAGAGACATCATGGAGCTCGACTAAAGCAACAAAATAGCGAGGTTCTTATTAGAAAGAAGGAAGCTTTACCTCAACCACCAGCTGCCCCTATGGTTATGATGCAATCTCAACAACCACAGGCTATGTATCAAAACCACAACATGCACCTGCTTCTTCAGCACCAACACCAGTCACACCTGCAGTTGCCCCTGCAAATCCTAAATCCGCTCATCCTCCATTGAAAAGCCCCATGGCTGGAACATTCTACCGAGCTCCCGCACCATGAGCTCCCGCGTTTGTGAAGGTATGTTAATAGTCTAAGTGACAATATGGGTTGGTCAGGCGATTTGAGTAACAGGCTAAAACAGGCTACGGTTGACTATTAGTACTCATTGAAATGGATAGTTTCAGGTTGGGTTGACTAGCAAAATACTTCCTATATGACTTTTAGCTTCTTTTAACTCAGTTGGGCCCATCCCATTAAGCAAAACATACTCAACCATTTTGAGAGAGAATACAACTCAAACTAACCCATAACTTTATATGTAGGCAGATCAAAATTACCAACTCCAGTTAATAGTGTATTCCGCTACTACTCCAGCAGCTCAAGCTCTTGTAAGTGGCACTAATTTTCTATAGGTTTAAACATTTGTCAATTTGTGCAAAATTGATTATTTATATATTTTATATTTGGTGTAGGAAACTGAAAAAATTGGCAGAGAAAAGAGCAAAAAATATGAAACTTATACATGAATGAAACTTGATAAGAAAGAATGTGGAAAACTAGAGGGGGGGAGGTTGAATAGTTTTGCCAATTAAAACTTCCTTTTAAACTATTTAGATCGACTTACGTCAATCTATTTGGATGTGTGTGTTGGATGTTGATAAACAAGCATATAAAGGTAAGTAATGAAAAGATAAGAGTAAGAAGCACAAAACCACAACGCAAGTATTTATAGTGGTTCGGCTACAAGGAAACCTTCCTTGCCCTACTCCACTCCCCGAGTCACCTACTCGAGAGTTCGTAATCACTACACCAATCTCCTTATGGCGGAGAAGCCTTCACAACGTCGCCTACCCTTTTTCCGGTGCTAGGCAAACCACCGGGTTCTTTCACTCCAAGGTGAACCACACCTACACAACTTCGCCTACCCTTTATAAGGTACTAGGCTAAGTACCTAGTTCTTTCACTCCAAGGTGAACTACACCTTCACAACGTCGCCTACCCTTTATTAGGTACTAGGCTAAGCACCTAGTTCCATTGCAATGGAGGAACTACTACCACACTACACCAACGACTAATCCCAAAGGAGATCTACTCCTTTACAACATCATCAAGGACATCAATATCCTTGGATCTAATACTAGTCTATCTTGTACATCAAAACACACCATATCGAATGTACATCTAAGGCACCTTTCACTAATGCCTTTGACTAGATCTATAAGACACCTTTCACTAATGTCTTGTGTCTTCACTTCTAAGCACCTTTCACTAATGCTTCTAGTATTGACTTCTAATCACCTTTCACTAATGCTTCTTGTCTTGACTTCTAAGCACCTACCACAAGCGCTTATGCTATAGACGATAGATACCCTTCACTAATATCTTCGTCTTGACACTTGAGACATCTTTCACTAATGTCTTCAACACTACACTTCTTTGAAGGAAGAAAGGAATCATCAACAAGGGGACTTCAGTAGCCTTGATGATGAGGAAGCATGGCAACTCATGGACTTGAGCTTGCTCAACTTCAAAGGTGGTGATCTTGCCTTTAAGAGGAACCTAAAAGATCACACAAAAACAAAACTACAAACATAGATCTCTTGGATCTGAGGTTAGTGAGTTTTTAACTTAGGGAGAAAGTGTGTTAGAAAGGGGTGAGAAATAATGAAGAAATGGCTCACTATTTATAGAGGAAAAATCCTACTGTTCCCTGGATCCCACGGATCCCTACCACAAGGGATCCGGCTAGCACAAAGCTAGGGATCCGTGGAACGCTCCTCTTTGCCCATGGGTATGTTGGTTATGGGTCATGGGTCATGGGTTGAACCATGGATCTTTGGCTAGATACAATGTATCTTTAAGTGCAATGCACTTAGTCACTTGGGTATGGGTTGATCCATGGGTTATGGATATTATCCATGTATGATATAAGCATGATGTCATGCAATGGGTTATGGGTCAAGATCCATGGGTTATAGGCTTTGGGTTGTACCCAACTACATTCAATGTATTTGCCCAATGGGTTGTGATACTTAAGTTTCTACCCATTTATATTACCCAATATACTACATACTAGTTATATGTATATTTTATCCAAATATGTAAACACTAGTTGTTGTACATATGTATTACTAAATCATAAAATCACTTATACTTGTTTTAGTGTTTTATGTGAAAATGTGAATATGTTAGAAACTATTAGTTCAAACCATTTACGTATTTTATTCGTTTCGTTAATATGATTTTACGTTTGTTATCGACAAAACATTAGAAGATCGTAAAATATAAATAAACGTTTTTATGGCTTATTTGTATTAAGAATCTCCCCCTTTTTGTTGATGACAAAACATAAAATTATTTTAAGGAAAAGCTAAAAATTCGTAAAAGTTTGAATTTGTAGTTTTTACTTTCTTCTCCCCCTTTTTGTCGAAACAAAAAGTGTTTGAAGGAAAGCAATACATCGTTTTTAAGAAAAATATGTGAAAGAAATAAAAGTAAAAAGAAATAGAGAGCAAGTAACGGGAAAGGATCTCGTCTTTACTCCCCCTTGACGAGTCCATCCCTATGTAAGGGCGTCAAGTAAGTGATACTAATCGAGTTTGTTTGCAATTAAGTTTGCAAAAGATTTCGTCTAAGAGACGAATGTGCTCCCCCTTGATGATTGCAATTTTGCAAGGGGATGTCATGAAATGTAAACCTAGTATTGCAAGTAATTTGCAATGTATTGCTTTGACATAAAGCTCCCCTAGCTTTAGTATGTCAAAGTCTTCATGTGTAAATTGAATAACTACAAAACAAAGGTTAGAAAGCAAGTATAATTCACAATTTCCTGCAAATGTGGTCCAAGTTAGTAGAAAATAGCTTTCTGTCTCACGGATCCCGCGGTTCCCTCCTAGTAGGGATCCGTCTAGGCAATTCTGAGGGATCCGTATTAACTGATTAATTTCAGCAAAGATGATATAACAAGTAATGTTATCACAAAAGAATGAGATATGAATACAAGGTAATCATATGCTCAGAAAAATAACAAGTAGCATGTAATTCCATTTAATAAAACTAGAGTTATGATATACATGACTCTAAAAACTAAGAAAATAAGAAAATACATGACTAGGAATTTCTAAACCAACTATAGCTTGATGCTAGGACACTACTAAAGTCTTCTAGCTCAAGTTTTGTTTAGGTTTAATCTCGTCAAAACGTTCGAGGAGATGATAGAACATGAAACGTTGGTCTTCTCGTACTTCATGTATCAAACTTTCAACATGTTGACAATGATAGCAATCTTTGTCATGGCTAGGTAGTGGTGGTGGAAGAAATGAAATGGCTTGATGCGAAGGATCAAGTGAAGCGGCTTGTGGAGCTTCAAACGATGGAGGAATTGGTGGAGGCGCATTTGAGAATGGCTCGACTAAGAATGATGGTGGTGGTAGAGAAGTGTCAACTTCCATATGGTCGGGTGGTTGACTTTGATGATTTCTTATAATCCAAATGGGATTATATGATGGAAACGGTGAAAAGGAAGCCGGAGCAAGTGTTGACTCAACACCTTGATTTTGTACCATTATTCCTCCTAATGAGGAGAATGTTATCGGCGGAAGCGGATGAGACGGCCTAGGAGGCAAGTCCTCTAAATTGTAGAGGTGTGGTGATGATAGTGGGGATGTAAATGAAATAGCTCTAGGAACCAATGGTGATGGTTTAGTGGAGATAATATTGTTTGGCCTAGGAGGTATGGTGGTGTTTGGCATAGGTAGTTTTGTGGGTACTATCCTTTTAGGAATTGGTTTGATTGGATGATGAAGGATCCTATCATTTGTTGGCTTGACCGGAGATGATTCGGTTGAAGAGATTTCGTGTATAACACGAGCCTTTTTCATGGGTGGTTCTTTAGTGGATAAGTTACTACTTGGGGTTTTCCTCATGATGAGATGATTTCAAGAGGTTTGCAAGAGCTAAAATTTAGAATGAGAGTGATGACTATGGAGGTCCTAACAAAGTGGTTTATAAACCAAGAGATTTGGCAAGTGCATTTAAGCCTTAAGCCACTAGGATTCATTGGAATGTGATGATTAACATGCACAAGAGTCAACTTCAGAGTTTACACTGATCTAGGAACTCATTTAAGATGAGATGGAGTGTTTGAGTTAGGAAGATGAATTGAAATGATTGTTTTAGCAAGATTTGACATAAACTGTCATCCGGATCCCACGGTTCCCTCCTCAGAGGGATCCGTCTAGGCTAATCTTAGGGATCCGGCAATTCAGCAGCTATGAAAGAGTGGAAATGATGTTTCTAAGATCTAAGACCTATAACATCTTGAGTGTTTCAGTCCTCCTAAGTGTTTTAAATGAAGGGGTGGTTAAGCACTTGAAGGTAATGAATGATGTAGCTAATGATTGTCTTTTATGGAAGGATTTGGAACTTTCAAGAGTACCAATGGATGAGCAAGGATGACACTAAAGATTAGAGTGTCAATTGAAGCTAAATGATCCTAGATATCAGGTTGTGACTTAGGATAGTGTTTTGGAAAATATCCTAGAGGCTTTGAGATGGGAAAAACTAGAGTTTGATCAACTTTGATCAATTTTGAGGTGAGGATGATTTATGATTAATTTTGCCATAATCGAAAGATTTCTAAGACTAGATGTGAGGGATCAAGTAGAAAATGAAGTGTGAGTTTAAGAGCGGAAGAGTAATGGATTAAAAATGAAACGATAGATCTACAAGCGTTTTTAGAATGTAATCTAGGTGAGTTATGTGTGAGTAGGAAGGATCTACCTATCTTGATAAGGAATTAATTTGCCTTAAGACACTATGTTTAGCTTAGTGTGAGGAGTTCTAAGGATATGTTTGAAATATAATGCTTGCAATTGCATTTTCTGTTGGCCGGATCCCACGGTTCCCTAAGTGTAGGGATCCGTATAGTACAACATTTGGGATCCGCCCATCTACTCAGCAGGACCTTTACTAAAGGTATGCAATGATCTTGACAATGCATTATATCTCAAGGATAGTCTAAAAAGAGTTCTAATACTAAGATATCAAATGTAAGATGTTTTATTTCATGAAAGAAATTAGATTACATTGATAAAGCACGAGCACAAGAGAATTGATCCTATTTTGGAATACTACTAGGTTCCTTGAGTGTTTTCGCTAGAAGGATCATTATGTGATTGATTAGTGTTGGTGGAATCAAGAATGAAGAAAGTCTTCATGAGAGATATGTTTAGCGGTTCCATCATCTTGTTCACAAGTACGTACAACGGACTTTGAAATTGAGGATGGAAGTGCATAACATTATGATAGAGGCATGTCAAGAACATTCCATAAGGGATGATTTTATTCTTGGAGCCTTGAAGATTTGCAATTCGCCTTGCGAAGAAGTAGGCGAGATTGTATGGTTGTTGTGTTAGCAAACAGTACAACATGTGAGCACAACAAGCGGGAAGAATTTCTCGATTTCCCCTAAGGCTCCAAACATTTTCACGTAGGATGAGTGCAAGAGGCTTGTACTCATCTCGGATATCCCTTGTAAAGATAATGTTTGGATCGGAGTAATATGGTCGAGGTTTGCATATTATGCGATTTAAATCTTCCGTAGAGGGTATGTGTGAACAATATGGACTATTTTCTTCACGAAAGTTGAAGAGAGAATCAAGAGACCAATCTTCGGTGAAGGCACATTGTCCATGATTTGGAATCCGGAGGATGTGAGCAAAATGCCCAAGGGTTAGAGTGAACTTTTGGTTTTTGATATAAAACCAAATAGATAGAGAGCGATCCTCGTTACGAACGAGTTCGACTTGACGGAAGAATTCCATTATGAACCTTGGACATATCTTCTCGTTGATTTCAAGAAGACATTCTAGTCCTATGGCTCGGAAGGAGGTATTGATACCTTCTTCGAATTGTAGAGAGGTGTCTACAATACGTCCTTCGTGGAAGTGACGGTTTTCGAGATTATTGAACCCACGGACATGATTGCCAGGTGTGTTGGGTTCGAGAGAGATGTTCGGAGTGTAGACGCTAGTGAGTGAAAAATCAAACTCATATTCATGCGTCATAGTTGAACCTATAGAAATGATAAGTTAATAAAAAGAGATGTTTGTGGTCAACCTATGATAATCTAATGTTTTTACTAGATTTTTATTAACAATGGTATTTAACACTTTAACTTACTCAAGGTTTTGACTTTCTAGTGGATTATTACATTTAGAAAGATAGTGGTTTTTAATCTTGCATGAAGACTATTTTCCAGTAGGACGGATCCCACGGTTCTTTTACAAAAGGGATCCGGCTAGTATATCTTCCGGGATCCGTGGATCTGTAGTAACAGAAACAGATTTGATAAAAACATAGGTTTTACAGTTTTTATACCACGGAATATGTTTTATCCTACATTTTCTTTTAGCATGCATACATGACTCCTAATGTATCACGAAAGAATATAAAACACATAAATCAAAATAAGTGACAAACACATTATGATAAAAATAACCTAGATAAACTAGATTATTAATAATATTGCATTTCAATACTAAGGATGATACAAAGGAATGGGTATATGATCCCAATGTAGATTAACAACACAAAGTAAATGTCTCCATATGTGAACTTCATCATAGGGAACACAAGTGCAATGAGTGTTAAGGCGATGAGCACGAGTGCGATGTAAACCATGTTGATGACGAATCTTCTTGGTTTCGGTTGAGATGGAATGAGGAGGAAGATGAAATTTTTGAATGAGAGGAAATTTTTGAAATTGCAAGATTTGAAAAAGTGAGGGTTTGGTAGAGTGGTCGAACGGTGGGGTTATTTATAGGGAAGGAGGAATTTTTGAAATTCGTGTTTTGTTTTATTATAGGATAAGAAGAGATAAAACATAAGTTTTATATACTACGACTATAGGCAAGAAATATAACATGTATGTGAGAAAAAGGCTTCCTAATGAAGCTTCATGTAAAACATGTAATTGCACAAAAGATAATCATATAAATACCTAAATAGGTATACTTAATTATCAAGCAAAGTAAAAAGAAAATCATACCTCTAGCGCACTTAGGAATGTCTTTACAAATGACACAGCAAATAGCACTTAGACGATTCCCGCTCCTTTGAGTTTAAGATACCTTCTTAAGGAAGGTATTCTTGTTACCAAGCGACTCCTAAAGCTTGGTGGGTATGAGCTTTGACTAATCAACATGACAAAGAAGATTAGTGCAATTAAATGAAAAAGTAAATAAGAAAAATGTTGTTATCAAATCCACATCCAAACATAAAGTTTTGAAAGACATGGTGTTTGTTTTTATGAAAAACCTTCTTTGTAGTTTTCAATTAACTATGGATCGTATGAAGTTTTTAAAGTACAATATACTTCAAGAAACTTGGTAACGAAGCTCTGATGCCAATTGTGGAAAACTAGAAGGGGGGGTTGAATAGTTTTGCCAATTAAAACTTCCTTTTAAACTATTTAGATCGACTTACGTCAATCTATTTGGATGTGTGTGTTAGATGTTGATAAACAAGCATATAAAGGTAAGTAATGAAAAGATAAGAGTAAGAAGCACAAAACCACAACGCAAGTATTTATAGTGGTTCGGCTACAAGGATACCTTCCTTGCCTTACTCCACTCCCCGAGTCACCTACTCGAGAGTTTGTAATCACTACACCAATCTCCTTATGGCGGAGAAGCCTTCACAACGTCGCCTACCCTTTTTCCGGTGCTAGGCTAACCACCGGGTTCTTTCACTCCAAGGTGAACCACACCTACACAACGTCGCCTACCCTTTATAAGGTACTAGGCTAAGTACCTAGTTCTTTTACTCCAAGGTGAACTACACCTTCACAATGTCGCCTACCCTTTATTAGGTACTAGGCTAAGCACCTAGTTCCATTGCAATGGAGGAACTACTACCACACTACACCAACGACTAATCCCAAAGGAGATCTACTCCTTTACAACATCATCAAGGACATCAATATCCTTGGATCTAATACTAGTCTATCTTGTACATCGAAACACACCATATCGAATGTACATCTAAGGCACCTTTCACTAATGCCTTTGACTAGATCTACAAGACACCTTTCACTAATGTCTTGTGTCTTCACTTCTAAGCACCTTTCACTAATGCTTCTAGTCTTGACTTATAAGCACCTTTCACTAATGCTTCTTGTCTTGACTTCTAAGCACCTACCACAAGTGCTTATGCTATAGACGATAGATACCCTTCACTAATATCTTCGTCTTGACACTTGAGACATCTTTCACTAATGTCTTCAAAACTACACTTCTTTGAAGGAAGAAAGGAATCATCAACAAGAGGACTTCAATTGTAACGCCCCGACCCGACAAGGGTAAAGGAATCACAAGTAATGGTGTCATATCAAAGCAAACATAAATAACCAAAAGAAATGTTAGCATAAATACTGAAATAATTCAAGTCAAAATGACTTCAATACATAGGTCCCAGCGGAAAAATAAACTCCAAATAAAATATCTGAAATATTAAGTCTTAAATGGCATCATAAGATCAAAGCTAAATATCTCTAAGGTAAGTCCACTCAGCACTCATCCCAAAGCAAAACCCAGGTCCAATGCTTAGATACCTGCCGCGGAAGAAAAGAAATGCGGCTGAGCTTCAAAAGCCCAGTGAACAGATATACAAGCAAAACGAATACGAAACGAAAACGAATACGGAATATAGTGAACGAAAGATAGTAAAATCATAATCATTTCAAAATATAAATCAGAATAATAGAATAAGTTTTATAGTTAACTACCTCGAGCCCAGACACACATATATCAGATCATAATCATATTCATATTCACACAAGGCAACATTTGTAGGGGAGACCTACCAGAGTTATGAAGGACGTGCATGCACACAGCATCAATCATCAGATAACATACAGCATATAACATATAACATATAACATATAACATATAACAGATCTAGGATGCATCCATACGCCCCACAAACATATATTGGTAATATAATATAACTTGAGCTCATAACAGATAACAGATAAGGGACGTGGCAGAACTTCACTCTACTGCCCTAGAGTCATGTCAGAAGTGCATCACTGACACGGACATGGAACCCCCATGACTAGTTATTATTTTGGCTCGGGTGTCAAACTATCTTAGGTCAAATCAGAATGTCATAACTGACACAGATCATACTTTATCAAAGATTTAATCATGTTTCAATATCAAAGTTTTTATATCATATAGTTCAAAATCAAATATTTTATAATCCAAAAATCAAAGTTCATATAAGCAACAGCTCAAACAAACAAAATGGGGTTCATAGCAAAGGCTTAGGAAATCCTAATATAAAAGCTAACGAAAAGAAAAACGTTATAAGGAACCTTTACTGAAAAGGTCAGAATATCTGTACCTTATTCCAAAGCAAATGATCGAAAAGCAGAAACACGGAAAGCAAAGGATTACTCCTTCTTCACAGAACCTATACACATTAACGGTCGTACATGTTATTTATGATTCCATAATCGTCGAAGTGATCTTTTAATATTTGGTGTTTATACTCAATGTATTCAGTGATCTTAATACTTTAGGGTTTTATAATTAAATAAGACTTAAGTGTTTTATAAACAATATCGTAGATTAAGTTTCATTATGTCATTTATTAAAGTTTAGGGTTAAATGTGAAAATAGTTTAAACGTCATAACTCACACATGAAATAACGAATTAATATACTTAGCTTTAAACCCTAATCGATTCTCATTTATATTCTAGGGTTTTCTCATTCTTTTAATATCATATCCACGTGCATTTACTTTATATGTTACGTCATTTAATGACTCATTACTCTTGTTATTTACTCAACACGTTCATGTCTTAATCATATGTTACTCATATATATGTTATACGTCAACTTTTATATCCATGCACTATAGCTTCGTATAGATATGACCGCGTACTACGTTTACGTATCAACAAGCTCACTTGACTTATAATAACGCACGCATGGTTCACAAACCATTTAGGGTTCGGTTCACACTTCAAACTAGGGTTTAGGTTTACATGATCCCTTGCTCGTTTAATACACATTCAAAACTCTTATATGGTTCGGTTTATCTTATAGGGTTCGGCTAACATGTTTTAAGCAATACCTTAACTCTCGACGTACTTTACACATTCAAGTTCACATGTTATATAAGGTCCGATTCATTTACATATGGTTCGGTTATATATATAGCTTGACATACTTATGATCCGATTCACAAAACATATTCAATACATGTTCTCTTTAATAATTATTAGGTTCAAATCATTATGGTTTGTCTTGTTTGGTTTCGTATGACTCGGCCACAAAAGAAAAACACAAGACTCGACTAAACGAAACATATTACAATAAATATTAACGTAAGGTGTAACAAAGGAAGACGAATAAACACGTTTATACCTTAGCTTGTTGGAAACAAAGCTCTCGACACCAAGGTCTAGGGTTCGGCCGAATGGAAGAAAAGAAAAGGGAGAGGCAACAAAACTAGGGTTTCAATTTCTTGTAAATGTAATGTATATATAGGTAGTACAAAAATGTTTCTAGACTTTGATGGGTTGGGTTTCGGCTTGGGTCCAACCGAACACACACAAAACCCACGCCCTTGGGCTCTCGGCTCTTGATCCAAACGAATAAAACATACGCCCCTATGGGCTCTCTTAGCTCTCGGCTCCAGACAAACAAACGAACGGCCCAAATGGTTCACCATTAACGAAAACGAAGCCCAACATATTAGCGAAGCGTTTAAATCTTTCGTCGTACCAAAATCGATCACGTACACACATTAGTTAAGTTTTAATTACTCGTAAGTTTAGTTTTAATTTCGTTAAATGATATAAATGTATTTTACGTATTTTATAAATTTCGATTCCAAGGGTATTTTAGTCTTTAATCATGTTTTAGATTTTCAGGTTTTACATCAGTAGCCTTGATGATGAGGAAGCATGGCAACTCATGGACTTGAGCTTGCTCGACTTCAAAGGTGGTGATCTTGCCTTTAAGAGGAACCTAAAAGATCACACAAAAACAAAACTACAAACATAGATCTCTT
This sequence comes from Chrysanthemum seticuspe, assembly GCA_019973895.1. NCBI lineage: Eukaryota > Viridiplantae > Streptophyta > Magnoliopsida > Asterales > Asteraceae > Chrysanthemum > Chrysanthemum seticuspe. The sequence goes on from BPTQ01000002.1 coordinate 105,339,279, forward strand.
GGATCTGAGGTTAGTGAGTTTTTAACTCAGGGAGAAAGTGTGTTAGAAAGGGGTGAGAAATAATGAAGAAGTGGCTCACTATTTATAGAGGAAAAATTCTACTGTTCCCCGGATCCCACGGATCCCTACCACAAGGGATCCGGCTAGCACAAAGCTAGGGATCCGTGGAACGCTCCTCTTTGCCCATGGGTATTTTGGTTATGGGTCATGGGTCATGGGTTGAACCATGGATCTTTGGCTAGATACAATGTATCTTTAAGTGCAATGCACTTAGTCACTTGGGTATGGGTTGATCCATGGGTTATGGATATTATCCATGTATGATATAAGCATGATGTCATGCAATGGGTTATGGGTCAAGATCCATGGGTTATGGGCTTTGGGTTGTACCCAACTACATTCAATGTATTTGCCCAATGGGTTGTGATACTTAAGTTTCTACCCATTTATATTACTCAATATACTACATACTAGTTATGTGTATATTTTATCCAAATATGTAAACACTAGTTGTTGTACATATGTATTACTAAATCATAAAATCACTTATACTTGTTTTAGTGTTTTATGTGAAAATCGAGGTATGTTAGATACTATTAGTTCAAACCATTTACGTATTTTATTCGTTTCGTTAATATGATTTTACGTTTGTTATCGACAAAACATTAGAAGATCGTAAAATATAAATAAACGTTTTTACGGCTTATTTGTATTAACAAAGAAGTTAAACGCTTCAATCCTGTAAGTATATCTTTATTTGTAGATTATCTGTTATGATGCATGGGGACTAATTGAATGTATCTTTTTTCAGATTGATTCTTTCCCTGGTGACACTGTAATTTTCTCGAGGATCTTTAATTTGCTTAGAGGTAAATATTTGGTCCTTTAAATGGTCTATCATTTACGACCGAAAAACTGGTTATTTATCATTAAATAACGTTTTACATCTTTCAGGACCTTCATCTTCAACGAATATTCGTATAAGCTATTTAAATATCATGAGACCTTTTGCCGAATCTGTTCTCAAAAGGTATGTTTACTTGAGCTTAATTTTGTTCCCGTGCTACCTATATGTTAACTTGTATTTGGCCACACCCTTATTTTAGTAGTTGATGTTCTATTTCAGCAACATCAGTAACGGACCATCGTCAAGTTCCAGTGAGTGCGACTCTTCAAGTTCTAGTGAGAGCGACAACACTAGTTTTTTTTATATTTTGTTGCATGAAGTAAATGTTTTCGTACAAGAAGTTTTCGAGGCTTATTGTTCTATTTTAGAGACTTTAGTTTCAGCATTGTAAATGTTATTCAAGTATTTTAATTAATATTTTTATTATTTATTTTTTTTTAAATTTTCTCCTTGATCTGTAATAACATACGAACACTATATTGATATTGTGTTTTGTTAGAAATTAAACAACATGAACAAACTCACAGGAAATTAAGTGATATACACAATAAACCTTGGAAAATGTAAAATGTTACAAAATGGTCCCTGTAGTTAGTTAGAAAAAAAAGAAGGGATGGGAGGGAGATCCAATGGTTGAGATCACTTCTCTCACTTTTTTCTTGAGATCAACTTTTTAAATGATCCAATATATATAAATATATATATATATATATATATATATATATATATATATATATATATATATATATATATATATATATAGTGAAACTTTATTTTCAGAATCCACTTTAAACGCGAGAACTGCGAGAACTCTTTTTTAGCCATTAGATTAGTTGATCAAGGGTCAAAATGACTTGTGCTATAAATGTAATAAAATAACACTTGGTTAAATTTTAAAAATGGTAAAAGGGTATTTTAGGGATATAATTTATCTTTATTTAAATTAATCCTTATTAACATTAACTAGATATTAAATATGTGCATCAACTGCAAATAATATACGCCCAATCACATGACCTAATATTCTTATTTCTCTCTTTTTCACATAGCAGCCTCCACCACCATCGGATTAAACCGCCGTCGCTATTAACTAAATAACCACCCCACCACCATCGACTAAACCGCCTCTGCTAACAAAACCATCAACGCCTGTAATGGTTCATCTATGAACCACCGTGGTTGTTAACTAGTGAGAGATTTTTTCTCCCCTCGGCTATCTTTATTACATCCATCTCAGATCCTATGATTTTGGCGGCTGGTTTTTTTTGTTAGTGCTTTAACGTTGGGTTTCACGACGATTTTTAATGACATAGTGGGGTTGCTGTTTCAAAAGAAAAGAAACTGTAGTGGGGTTGATTTTGGATCTAAATATGCATGTCGCTCTCTTTCTCTGTTTGACAAAGTCGCCGGAAAAGTGTCCGATGTCATGACGAGATTTGTCGACAAAACAGGAAGAATCATAAGGTAAAATTTATATTATCATTTATGTTGATAACAAAGAGTGCAAAAACTAAAATAAAATACATGACTAGTGAGTATCGGTGTAAAACATGGATCATATTGCAAACCTTTTATTTATTTAGCTACACCGAACCATTTGATTGTCGATATAATTGGGTTCTTAAAGTTTGAAACCTAAGATGTGTTAATATAATATTGTGCTTACATAAATTTGTTAAGGCACAATTTGAACTAAAATATATGCGGCTTATTTTGGACTACGCCATGTTGGTCCCAACAGACATGTGATTATAAAAGTACTCATAAGTCATAAAACCAAATTACTAGCGGTGTTATCATTTAACATTGAACCATTATTTATTTTTTTATCTTACTTTGACACCAATATTGTAAAACATTCACCTACATATGTAATTAATATAGTCAATGCAGATTAAGCACAAGAAGTTCGTGTGCATATGTGTTTTAGGGTTTATATAAAATCAAGGAAAGAGTTGTGCATATGTGTTTAGATTGTGCCCATATGTTTGTTAATTGTTTATAGTATTTTTTTGTATCATTTATTCTAATAAAGATTAATGTTGCTAAATTAAATACTTTTCTTTGTATCAGGCGTGAATGAAAAGTATGATTACAACGAGGGTGCACATATGTTCGACTTCTGAAAATGATGACGATTACGAGTGTGCATATATGTTCGCCTTCTAAAAATGTTGATACCAATGAGTGTGCACATATGTCCATTTCCGTTAAATATTATTAGTGCACACGTGTATAGATCGATTAAATTCATGTATTTTCTTCTTTTTAAAAATTTGTAGTTTAATTGTATTTCTATTGATATCGAATTTTGTGTACAATATTTATGTTTTTATTTGTTATAAATTTCAATTATTTAAAAAAATACATACACGCCTTACTATTTGAAAACATGCATGTTGAAAAAATTATTCCAAAAATCAAAATAAAAATTAATTCTTGAAAACACATATGCACTCAACATTTGAAAAACATACATGCTAAAAAAAAGAAAAAAAGTTTCGAAAATTAAGAAAACATACATGCACCATGCTGGAAAAAAAATCTAGTTCCTAAATTTACGGAATTTAAAAAAACGAATTTAATAAAAAAATCATAAATAAAATAGAAATTGTATTTTACCATTATACCCTTTTGTTTAAATAAAAATCTTTAATATTAGAAAAAAAATGATTGGTTTAAAGTGGTTTTCGCAGTTCTCGCACTTAAAGTAAGTTCTGAAAATAAAGTGCCTCTATATATATATGTATATACATATATATATATATATATATATATATATATATATATATATATATATATATATATATATATATATATATATATATATATATATATATATATATATATATATATATCACTACTAAAATGTGATTGATAAGAATATTGAAAACAATAAACTGATAGCCCTTTAGCTTAGTATATGTTAACGTTATCCTCTAGCAGATGTCCATAAGCTCGTTCGATCTCGGTTTTCCAAGATGCTAAATACTTCATGGAAAATAATTTGTTTATTTGATGGGATGAAAGAATAGATAGTAATGAAAAAGATTAAATAATAAAAATAATAAAAAGATATGCACCAGCCGGGAATCGAACCCGGTTCATCACCGCCTGAAGGTGCCGCTCTAACCACTATACTACTGGTGCTTTTACTTACTTATTGTATATGTTTTCTGCTTAATATAACACTAAAGTTAATTCTGTAACAAGGTTTGTTGGTTAGAATGCATAAGGGAGTTAATTTGTTGACTTTGTAAAAATCTGTAATGGCCCTCCAAGGGGACTATCGTTTTATGTAAATGTTGATGTGTGTGACACGAAATCGATCATAAACTAACGGTATACTACTTACATAGCTCACATTTAGCGTACATTGATGTTATGATTGATATTTAAAAGAATTGTGGTGATTATATGATTATATATATATATATATATATATATATATATATCCAACCTAATGCAATTATTAAATGTAGCAAATGAAGGAGATTAAAGTAGATTTGAGCTATGTTGGGGACGGTCCCTTATATGTTGGACGGTCCCGTATATTAGAGCCTTCTTGAGTATCCGTGCTTCTCCGTGCCAGCCTCGTACATTATGGACCTGAAATACATGCTTAAAGCTGTCAACACAATGGTTGGTGAGTTCATAGAGTTTATAAAAAAATAATGTGAAGACCTTGTAAAAATCATCGTTACTATTATCAATAAATAGTAATTGTAGTTTTCTAGGATTCCAAGTGTATGACTATTGTACTAAATACAATATCACATGTAGGTACTGTTTCTGTTGCTCTTATTTCTTGACATCGAAACCTTAAATTTCTGTTACTGGTTTGTTCACAATTGTACCCAGTCCGTTGGTTTGATATTATACCAATTCTATTAGTTCCGAGATTTACACTAAATCCATTAGATCACATAACTTGTACCATGTACATGAAATCATCCCATTTTCCTAGATTTCGATAACCTCGACAATCTACCCGGTAGGGGGCCACCAATGGTTTTGTGTCTGGGTTACGTTATTATACACCCAAAGCGTTGAAAATCGTTTGTTATTGCACTATCTTTATGAAACTAAAATGTAAATCTCACACTAATAGAAATTGGAATAATTGTTGCAATCATAGTCTAGTAGGTAATCTGCTCTTATACCTAGTGTTCTCAAATATTTGTTGCGTTTGTTTGCTCTAACTGAGTCAACTTAATGGTTACATTAATCCCAATAAATCTAACGATAATATTCATGCTCACTACGCATATTGTTTAATGATCCATGATATCGAAACTCTAAGTATGACAATA